>CM021102.1:397261138-397421754 GCA_007115665.2 Sequoiadendron giganteum | reverse complement strand
ATATGTGATTGTTCTGCCAATGATTTCAAGGTCCATCACGGTCCTGCCAATGGGAAGGAAGGACTCTGTGGTATGAAGGGTAAATTCATCAAGTCCTTAACAGAGATTCAATTCAACAAGTTGAGGCACATTTTTGAACAATTAGTAATGTCAATCCTATATAGAGGTGTAGATGAGTTCGTCCAATGCAAATAAGATGTGTTGGATATTTTTTTCAACTCAAAGTATAATATTTAGTGTATAATGAACCAATTTTGTGGTTCACATTACTCCACCATAAAGAATTAGGTTATGCAGTTATAAGGTAATTTTGGTGTATGTTGGAGTAACCTAGATCAAAATTTTAATGTCTTGATCTCCTCTAGTGTCAAAGATAATGATGGCAGAGTATTAGACATAACAATGAGAGTGTTACTAATGTAGAGTACATGTTTAGAATGCTCTACATTCCACTATGGATGAATACATTGCAATGTGGTTTTGAGGAAGTTCTTACAGATTTCATAAGTGTCTATGCTCCAAGTGGAGATTTTTTTGGTGGTTCACACGTTATGTTGTGGATGAAAAAATGGTTCATGTCATCAGTCTTTGTTATCTAATTCCAACCTAAAATGTTTGGCATTGTATGGAGTTAAAGTATGAATTCAACAAGCTTAAGGGAGTAATTATAAGTTTTGAGGTGTGTGTGGTTGGATCTCGAGCTAACATGTTGTTGTATTACATATTTCATCTAATTAGGTTGACCTAAATGATGTTGTTAGTGTTGTGTTATGGAGACCAGTCAGACTCAAGTGCAAAATATTCATATTATTTTTATTAAATAATTTTTTGCACTTATTAAATATTTATGATGAACTTTGTATCTAAAAGCATGGTTACAAACTATGAATGATCTTCCTATATCTCTACAAACATGAACAAACAAGTGGCCATTAGTCAAGAAACAAGTAAGAATAAAGCATTCACTGTGAAATTCATCTAAGCATAAGAACATGAAAACAAGGTAGAATATCACATAAACTACTAATGAAATGCTATTCTAATATTCAAACCAACATTTCATTGGGGGATTAGTGCTCCTTTGATGTGGAAAGAAGCCCTTTCCTAACCCCTTGATAAAATTGATGATGGATTTGTGATGAAACAAGTATGAAATTGCCTATAATCTATCTAAATTTCTTGAGAATGATGAAAACTATGAAATCAAATGCCTATAGTGATTATTCTCTTAGTTGTTGGATCCTCATTGTGAGAATGATGCCTCTATTTATAGAGGCCAAGGATTGAAGAGTGAAGGATTTTGATGAATGTGGGATTAAAGAATATACCAATAGCATAATCCCACTTGTCAACATGCTAATGAATCTTGGAGGAGATGTGCTCACACATGTGTGAGGATATTTTGGGAGATGGGATATGTAAGAAGAATAAATGTCAAGGTGGCTTGTGTAAGAGAATGTGTAAGATTCCATTTAAATCCAAGGTCGCTTGTGTAAGATGAGGTGTATGAGCTACTTAAAGCCAAGGTGGCTTGAGAAAGAGGACAAAAGTCCTTTGGGGGGGAAAATCCAAATGGGTGGAATATTATAGGAATGCCATTTTGGAAAAAACTATGGTAATTAATATATCAAATAAATTGATTTACATGTGCAATTTGGTTAGTTGACCAAGGTTGACTTACCCTAGGGTGGATTAGTGTTAGGAGCTAATTAATTTAGGATTAATTAACTTAGATGAGATTAGTTGATTTGTGACATTTGATTTAAATGTTTGATTTTATTTAAATCAGATGAGAGGATATTCGAACTTCAGGATTTTAGTTAAATAAAATTGATTTGTTTAATTAAAGGAAGAACATTTAGGATTTTAATTAAATAAAATTGGTTTATTTAATTAAAGGAAGAACATTAGGATTTAATTAAATAAAATTGGTTTATTTAATTAAAGGAAGAACATTAGGATTTTAATTAAATAAAATTGAGTTATTTAATTAAAGGAAGAACATTAGGATTTTAATTAAATAAAATTGAGTTATTTAATTAAAGGAAGAATATTAGGATTTTAATTAAATAAAATTGATTTATTTAATTAAAGGAATAACATGAGGAGATGATGAAATAATCTGATAAAGTGTATTATTTGAGTTAAGGAGAAAATTCAATTAATTAAATAAAGATTATTCAGTTAATTGGTTAATGTGGAAATGATTAAGGAAGAATCAATGTTAGTAAATCAGAATCAAGTGCATGATATCGATCAGGATATTTTGAGTGTCTACATTTTGCCCCTCTTTGAAGTAATGTACCTACTATGTTGGTTCAAAGAATAACACTCGTGAAATCAACAGTTAAAATATTTTTTATTTTTTAGATGCCCCACTACTGCCTAGATAGAAAAAATATGCTAGTATATTGCCCCCTTCAGAGATTAGACAAAAAATTAGATTTTGGGGGGATATCTCAAAAAAAGATGGCAAGATGTTCGAAGGGTCCATAAAGGCTCTAAGGTGCTAAAAATATGCAAAATGAGCCTCAATCAGGCAAAAATGGTGTCGAGGCGAAAAAACCTTAGCTTCATGGCTAAGTGGGACAAAAAAACCTTGATTTTCATGCTTAAATGGGCTTGGAGGGGTCACTTTCCATTCATTTGTGCATTCACACTTTAGAAATTCTAGTCTTTTGATCTCTAACCCTTTTGCAAGATGGCACAATGAGTGCTTCCCCAACACATTTATGAGCGAGTTCACGTGTTCTAGAGACCTCAAGGCATAGGACCACCGATATGTGACCCAAAACCAACTTTGAATTTTGATTTTTTAGTGCATTTATTATGTGTCAAAGAGCCAAAGTCCCCAGTGTCTATATATAGCAACACACAAATACTCAGTCAGTGACGCTGAAAGGCCAAACTGTGCCACTAGTATAAATGGCAATGTAGATCATGATTTGACTTTAGGGTTTAAATTCTCGAATAGTGACTCTTTTGTTAAAAGCAACGCTTGGCTCAATTTGGGATTAGGCTTTGTCATTCAAAGGGTGATTCTTATAAAAATGGTGACGGTATGATGGATTTAGCATTTCCAAAGAGTCCAACATTGCTATTTGGAATTTGACAAATGGTGACACTTTTGAAAATAATGACACATTCGTTGTTTAGGCTTTAAAAACTCCAAACGGGGTCAAATATTTTTACAAATTTTAATGTTGTGTGCTTGATGGGTGCAAGAGGTGAGGGTATGTGTAGGATCATGATGGGCTAAAAAGTGGTGATATGTAAGTGATATGATGGCCCATGTGGCTGACGACTCTTTTTTACCAAAAATTGATGAAACGAATGGTTTTCAAAGGAGATTCTCAGCTTTCCACTAATATAAATTATGGTTTAATTTGAATTTAATAAATAATTATTCATTTTTTATTTGAATTACGACTAAAGTCCTGATTGATGGGTTGATTGAAAAAGATCTATAGCTTTCAAACGGTATCACATTTTTTGAATCTAAAACATGTGTCACATTCTATGCTTCACATACTATAGGATTAAAAAAAATGAATTTCATGAAATTTTGACCAAGTTAAGGTGGTCAAACATATGAGTTTTTATATTTTTTAAAATTTATAATAAAAAAATCATAATTAATTATTTAATTGGAAAAAATTACAAAAAAATATGCATCACATCAGGACATGAGTCCTCTACTTATATCTAAAATCTTATAAAAAATATATTATCATTTTATTGTGGCTAGGGTGGTTAGACAGACACCTACTTCTTATTTTTTCCCTAAAATCTAAGTACTACTGCATTGAAATTTTAAATTTTCACCAAATAATTTTTATTTTTTTAAAGTAAACCTAGTAGTTTAGAAACTACATTCAATTTTCTACAAATTATTTTCTTACATATTTTTGAAATAATATAGATAACTTATTCAAATTTTTATGTCAAGTTGCCCAACTCTGATATTTTGAATTTTCATCGCCACTTAAGGGCTTGTTTTTTCCATGATGACCCTGCACATACCCATGATCTAGCATATATTTTCATTCGAGCATCGACCCTCGGTTTTGAGAAAATTGGACACTTTATTTGAGATATGGTAGGAGAATTTTGGGGAGATTGGTCTTTGGTACATAGCCTATGCACCCATTGTCTGGATGCACCTTGCGATGATGATTGTGTGAGAGATTGCACAACAAGCCCTCATCCTTTCACCTTCTGACTAGTGAGGCGACAGTGACACTAGAGGATGTATGGTGGATCCTACAATTGCAATCACACCAGCATTGTTATCTCCAAATCTTACAACACTAGAGTTGTACTTCTCCAAGCTTACAAAATTGCTTTTGTCACTAGTAATATGATGTGAGAATATGCTGACAATCACCCACTCATCATTTTCTTCAATTCTAGTTGCAAGAGATTTCTCAACATTCTTATTGCTAGCAGATTCAGTGGATACCAGACCATTTTCCTTGATAGAAATGAATACCCATCCATCCTCATTTCTATTTTCTTTATCAAATTCTTCATTAGTAACACCTTCTTCAGCATAATTAAATTTCTTTGAAAATCTAGGCTTGTCTAGTTTGAACCTAGGAACTCTTTCAAGACATCTTGATGCAAAATGACCTATCTTATTGCAAGAGAAACATTTAGTAGGAAACTTTCCTTTGTACTTACCTTGTCCTCTAGATTATCTTTTCACAATCAGTGCTTCCAACTCTTCTAATTCTCTTTCTTCATCTTCAATCTATTTCATCTCATCTTCATACTTGAATGTCTTTCTAGAACTTTCTCCCAGATCATATTTCTATGTGTTTCTTTTAGATACAGTAGCTTTAAATACAGATTTTGTCATAGGGGTAGAGTCACCAAATTCACTCAACTCAAAGGCAGCAAGCTTACCAATCAACATATCTCTTGTCACATGTGTTCCTTTCCCGAGCTCTTCAATAGCATGATCTTTCATTTTGTAAGTAGTAGGCAATGATTTGAGCACTTTAGCTACAATCTATTCATCTAAGATTCCACCGGCACATCTAATACCCATCACTAGTTCATTTACTTTTTGCATGAAAGAAATAATGTTTTCATCTTCGCCCATTTTCAAGTTTTCCCACTCGCCTTTCAGACTTTGTATCTTAGAAATGTTCACTTGTGCATCTCCTTCATATAATGTTTCCAGCTTTTTCCAGATCTCATGTGCTATTTTCAGATCCATCACATTTTTCATCTCTAAATCTATCAGAGCACTCAACAATGTTTCTATAGCCCTGATATTTGTTTCAACTTCTTTGATCTCATTAGGAGTAGAGGGACCATTATGAGAAATACCATATGTGTTATTTGTAATATTCCAGAAGGGTTCACCAATGCACTTGAAATGACACTCCATTCTAGCCTTCCACAGAGAGTAGTTTAATCAATCTAATATAGGAATATCCTTCTTGTATGATTCCATTTTGGATCACCTCAAGCTATTAAACTTCTTCAAAGGAACCTGCTCTAATACTATTTTTTGGCAAAAAAAGGATAGACAATTGAGAGAGGGGGTGAATCAGTTGTTACAGATTATTAAAACTTATTTAACCTTACTTTACTTATTCTCAGATCTAATGAAATAACATTAAGCATAAATAGTCACCACATCAAAAACATAAAGAACACCAAGATTTTATATGTGGAAAGCTTGTTAGGGGAAAAACCATGGTGAATGTCAGTCTATAATATTATACCCTGTTAAAAGTATAGAGATGAATAATGAAAATTCACGTGCATTCAGGTACACTACCTAGAGCTCACTGCTCAAAGAAAACACACTGTCTTCCAGAGATGTTCAGATTAAAACCATCTGAAGGATTTGAACTAAGAAATTAGCTTCTTCAAAATCCTAATTACAGTTCTGGTTAAGCATAGAAACACTTCTTCACACTTCACTCAATATTCTTCACACTCTCCTTTGCAATCTAATGATCTGATCTTTATTCGTACATAGCACTTGAACACTTCACATTACACATTTCACACATATATCAAAATGAAGAAACAATCGCTCTTATATATCTGCTACATGGAATTACATCAACAACTTTGTCAGCTGAAAATAAAATCATAAATGAATACGAATTGTCATCCCAATTTATGAACAAATCTCAATGCGCACCAATCGAAGTCGGTCACAACATAATGAAGACCTAAAACAACATTCAAATATGCCAAATACTCAAAAATTAATCCACAAGGATCCACAACATGCTACAACCACCATGTCAGCCAAGAATATGAAAACCCAAACATGCAAAGGAAAAATCTCCCATCACAAGCACACGGATCAACATGGATGTGAAACAAATATAGAGCATGATCTAGAAACATCAACAAACATCACATCAGCATACACAACAACTCAAACTACTAGAGTCATGTTCTCTTCTTCTAGAAACACCAGCTATAGTAACATAATAACTATAGGAACATAGAAACTTACAACTTGCTCAAATCTTGATGCGTACCTCTGAAACTTCTGGTAGATAAACTAGATAGGCTCAGCAACAAACCCTTTAATCTAAAACTTCTCAATAATAACATGCTAAACTTTCCAACATGTTGAATTTCACAGCTTCATAGATAGTCTTCAACATATTTACAATAATTTTCTCAATATCCTCAACATATACAACCTTCAAGACATCAGTGCTAATAGTGTTGACATCAATGACAACCATATATCAGCAACTCAACGACAACATCTAACACCCCCTTGGGTTCAACCATGTCATCAAAACATTGAGTTGTCTCCAGAACCTTGTCAAGGAGAATATCCCCAATGTCAAGAAGTTGGATATCAAAATCAATAACCTCAACAACAAGATCAATAACCATAAGGTCAATTTCAACGAGTACAAATCTTACAAGTTAACAAACATGAATACACTCTTTTGGGAGAGAAAATTCAATTGGCATTAAAAAAACCTAGTTAATGTAAAACTAATCACTCTTCCAAAAGTAAGTGCTTTCAACTCTATCTTAAACTTCCCTTAGAATAAGGGTAGATCTTATTGTGAGTATCATAAAGAAAATATTCATAAAATATCAAATTGTATTCAACTCAAAAATCTCATCCAAGACCTTGATCAAGTAAAATTAATTATTGAGGAGAAAGATCAAGATTCAACCACTAATGATAGTCATGACAATCTCTCCACCACAACTGTTGAGAACAACAATCAAGATCTATCCATTGATGAGCACCTTGGAGATGTTTCTACCTCATCCAATGATTAAATCAACATGCATCAAGAGTCACTTTTTAATCATGATCAAAACCCATCAACAATATCCCACAATGATCCATTTCAATAAATTTAAACATCATTTGATCCTATGGTTAAAATTTTTGACAATCTCTCCACCACAATTTTTGAGGAGAATGATCAAGATCTATCCATTGATGAGCACATTGGAGATGTTTCTACCTCATCCAATGATCAAATCCACATACATCAAGAGTCAATTTTTAATCATGATCAAAACCCATCAACAATATCCCACAATGATCCATTTCAAGAAATGTGAACATCATTTGATCCTATGGGTAAAAAAATTAGCAATCTCTCCACCACAATTGTTGAGGAAAATGATCAAGATCTATCCATCAATGAGCACCTTGGAGATGTTTCTACCTCATCCAAAAATCAAATCAAATACATCAAGAGTCACTTTTTAATCATGATCAAAACCCCTCAACAATATCCAACAATGATCTATTTCAATACATATTAACACTATTTGATCTTATTAACATAATCAAAGATCCATCAACTAATGATCATGTTGACACTATCTCTACATCACCTCATGTATTAGAGGAAATATCTCAATTATTTATTCCAAAGCATGATCAACATATTTCACCAAAGTCTAGAAATGGTCCTTTCCAAGACATATTGATATGCTTTTACCTCATGGTTGCAGATATTGAAGGGATCCTCAACTCAACACTTGATCCAAGTCCACTCAAAGATCAAGATTAAGCCACTTCTTGTGCCTAATGAATATATCTAATAACCCTTTGTAAGAAATCCATCTTTTGAAATTGACCCATGTCAAGAACTTGATCCAAAGCACATCAAACACAATTCCAAAATTAATCAAGATCAACAATTTGTATCTCTAAGATACTACAATGATCTAATGGACACTCTCTAATCTATAGAATATGTCATAAATTATGATCATATCCATATATCACATAGTCCTCGATCTACCCATGAGATTCTTTCTTTGGATGGACACGTAGATGATCTTCATCCAAAACATGATTCCTTTACTCCTAACATTATTATACAAAAGAAGCAGGTTATTGATTCCTATAGTCAAGCTGAGTTATCAACATTAGGAGTAGATATATCCCAAATTTGGATTGAGGGCATCATATATGCAAATATCCAACATTATCCACTCAAGGAAACAGGTAACACCAAACAAGATATTTCAGAGTTACCAGAGTAGTAAATTGAAATAACATCATCTACAGTGGTCATTTATTATAGGATTCTTGCTAAATAGGACATCTTGAAACAAGCAGAATCAAAGAGAAAAGGTGCTACTACCACAATATTGGGGGCAACTATGTCTCAATAAAATGCCAATATAGGGAGTACGAATGATCGTTATGATGAAACCAATGCCAATACTACAACCAAACACATCATGAATATTCATCAACCCATCAACCCATCCATGAATTGCAACCAACATGAAAATAAATATTTGAATAAAAGCATGAATAATTTCCTCAAAGAAAAATAAGTAGCAAAGCATGAAGGAAAAATAAAATACAAGTGGATACCAAAGAATATAGAGAAAGATTATCTTGATTGAACTCCATTAGTCAAAAAAACTATGGGGAAAAATAAAAAATGGAAAATTATCCATCAATGATGTCTGCAAAGGAAAAATTAGGCTTCTCAAGCAATGTACAAAGTATATCAAGAAGCTTGTCCTAATTTCATGCACACTTCCGTATCCACCCATCATGTCTCATCTTCCCAAGTTTGGAGAGTCAAAGGTTCAAAGCCTTCAACCAATCTATCTCATATTCGTAAAAACACTCCATCATCCACTCCTCCATGCATGATATCCAATTCTCACATTGACCATGTATTAGCATCCACCCTTCATCATAAGGATTCAAAAGGCACTATATCACAATGTGTGCATAGAGACAAAGTTAACTCTGATATTAACAAAGTGGATCAGGAATCTCAAAGTTTATATTCAAGTGCACATATCTTAGAAAAGCAAATTCTTCAAGTAGGATATTGATGGCACATTATGATAGAAGCATTTACATCAACACCACCAATTGGTTCAACATGAACTTAAAATCTTTCACAAAAAACAAAAATAAAAATTAAAAAAAATCATGAAAATAGTAAAGATAATAATCATCCTCCAATGAAAACCACTATGGTGGCACTTTGGACAAGTACCATGATGAAAACTTGGAAAATAGGCATCATGTGTAGAATCTAGCATCTACGTGTGCTAATTCAGGTGAAAGCATCTTATCTCATCCATAATAAATCCAACATTCCATCCAACTTATCCATAATAAATCCATTCATCCATGAACCATTTATCCAATCCATTTTCATCCATCTACATCCATCTTCCAAATTACCGTGATCTTGAAAAAAATTTGGTGTACACTTCACAATGATTATGGTAAACATCTTGACATGGGTCATTTTCATTGATCCTATCCTACCCAACATTATCTAAGCCATGAAGCACTACCCAAATGAGCATCCTTTGTTTGAACATCTTATCCTATCACAAGATAATCCATATATATCCACCCATACACCTATCCAAGCATCCATCCATGGCATTCCATACATTACTGGACATTGGGGGAAAATATATACATATTTCTTCACGAATAAATCTTGATCTATATCTTCCAACTTATGTGATGATCCAAACATTGGAAAATATAAAATCAAATTGGTCAAAGCATTTGTGAGCCAAAATCCAAATCACAAATCCATGACATATTTTGACAAGAAGATCTTCCTTATCAAGCATTATCTTTCATCAAACAATTGATCCAAACAATCAATATTAGTTGCATCTAATTTTCACTTCAAAATTACAAAAAAATCATTTAATTTTATTTTGTTCCCAACCAAGCTTCAAAATCTTGATCAATCAAATCCAATAAATCCATCATCATCTTGGGATATACTTCCCAATCCTTGTGTTTCTTAACATTGTCCTTGCATTGTTGTGTATCCTCAACAATGTTATCATCACCAATACATCAATCATATCAATCAACCTTAGCTTTGTTTTCAATAAAATCCCAAACAAATCATTGATATCATCACACATATTCATATCCAAATCATCAAAATCATGCAAAAATCCAAAAACATCCAAATCACATGAAAATCCCCAAAAAAATCATAATATCACATCAAAACATCAAAAACATCATTATCTGAACTAAATTGTCTCTAAGCTTAAACATAGGCAAGGCCATCATTGATGAGCCTCTGAGACACAAAAACACAAAAACATTTAAATAACCTGCATTACAAAAACATAAAAAAACACCCAAATATTTGAAAAAATCCATCCATCTCATTTTACTTCACCCATGATAATCAATCATCCATAATAAATCAATCATCACCTTCATACTTTGGCAAAGGAAACATGAACAACCACACCAATTAGAAAAAGAAAACTTCAAACTTGTTGGTGTAATTAAATGTTTTGTACCTTATCTTAGGTCATATTTACACCTTAGTTAAGTTTACTTAGGGACCACATAGGAGTTTTTGGAGAATTTCCACCTTTGGTGGACTTATCATGTTATCACTCTATCACCTCCACCTTTCATGGACATATCATGTGATTAGGTTTCCACCTTTTGTGGTAGATCCACTATTTGTGGTGGTTATCACATTATCACCTTTCCACTTTAGGTGGAGTGATAGCTTTTCATTGTTGTCTCATGTCATAAGATTACGACACTTGTCATAATCTTATGCACTCCTATGTTCTCACCTTGGCTATATAACCAAGGGGTCTCTACTACATTTGTACACACATTGAAGCATTATCATTGACATTGAATACAGTTTATTCTTGTCATATTATTTTCTCTCTTCTTTGTGCTTTCCATTTGGTCCATAGATCTTGGCATCCATAGCCAATTCTAACATGGTATCAAGCATGTTTGATTCTAACATGGTATCAGAGCGGGTTGGGTGCCATTGGAGAGTCTTTTTCTGAAGAGAGGTACCAGATTTGGGGAGGTTCCATTTTTGGCTCTTTATTGCAGGTTTATATCAGAGCTTGCTGGTGCAAATCTAAGCTCACCATTGCATCCGGAAGGTTCGAGAAAGTCGATTTTGCCTTTTGTTTCGTCCAAATCGGACATACGAGGCCAAATCTAAGAGGGTTTGAAGCTGCATTGTGGTTGCCAGATCCAGAAGGTAGCTGCATTTTTGGAGCATTTTGGGTCAAATCCGACCCTGCCATTCACGTCCAGAAGGGCCAAAAACCCTAAGATCGACTGTCCAATCATCCAAATCGGAGCAAGTCATTTGGTGAGGCAAAATTTTTTTGCCCGAAGAGCCGTACGGCCCCCCAGGTCGTCATAATTGCGACGGTACGATTTTCTGAAAAAAATTATTTTTCGAAATTATTTTGAAATTTTTTTTGAAAAATTTAAAAAAAACTTTTTTTGAAAAATTTTGCAAAAAAAAATCAAAGAGATTTGAAAAAATTTATACAGCCTGCGGGCTGTACAAGTCCAGACCTGACAGTACCCGCAGGTACTATACCTGCAGGAGGCCCCACCACTCAATCGGCGGCTCATTGAAAACTCGGCGGTAGTATATTCTCTAGCATATTCCGTCGGCCAACAGAATATTCCGACACAATTTTTCGGCAGGAGTTTTTCCCTGGCGACGGGTACTAGGCTGTCAAATTTAACCTCATAGATTAGTGATGTCAGTGCTGCATCAGCACACATTTGAAATTTTCTCCCCCTTCACGGATGGGCTTTTGACTTTTGCAGTTCAACTACAGAGGCTCATAACTCACTCATTTTGGCTCCTTTTTTCGAGCAATTTTTTTTGATTTAGGCTAATTTTTCGTGCTCTACATAGTGGTGCAACTATTTTTTGGTTTTGTCTTCTGGTTTTTCCATAAATGGCAGATTCTCACAGGTGTTACTGTTTCATCCTCATTTTGGGCACTTCGGGAGCTCATAACTTGCTCCTACGATAACATTTTTGGGTGCTGTTTTTTTTTAAAGTGCATGATTTTTCCTGTACTTTCCAGTGGTGTGATTAGATTTATCTCATCTACTATAATTTTTCTACTATGAGTTTGTGGCCTATTTTGGCATCTGCATGTACCAAGATCAAAGTCCACCTTGTTGTTTTTAGCAGTGGCAATTGTAAACGCACTAAGTATAAAGTGCCAAATCAGATATTGCTTGGGGGGGCTTCATGATTGAGTGATCTGGGGGGGTAATCTTGCAGTGATTGGTTGCATTCTTTTGCTTGGTTTGTGTTCTTGCAATGGGTAAATCTCAAATTGAACTCCTAACTTCACATAATTATGCTACATGGAGAAAATCAATATGGAACTATCTCTTGGGAAAAGGTCTAATAGGCTATCTAAAGGAAACCGTTTTTCAACCTACTAATGCTAATGAATTGGCAAGATGGGAGATTAATCGTGAGAAAACACTTGGATGCATATGTTCACTAGTCTCATTTGATTTACAATTTCATATTGATTCATGTAAAACAGCTAAAGAAGTATGGGAGACTTTTAAAAACTTGTATGGTAAAATAGATAAGATTAGAGGATATCAGATTGATAATGATTTGATGAATCTTGATCCTAAAAGTTTTGACCACATCCAAGACTACATCTCCAAAATCAAGCAATTAAGAACACACTTGAAAGAATGCAGTATTGAAAAAGAGGGTTTACAATTGATTCTGAATGTGTTATCCAAGCTTGGTCCTGAGTATTCGGTATTTATTTCTGGCTTTCATACCCATCGACTTTCTATGGGAGCATCATATGTTGATCCTAAGTTTGATGACTTTGCAAATATCCTAATCCAAGAGGAAGCTAAGTTAATGAACATGGGTCTAATCAAGTCTTCCAAGCCACATGCATTGGTTTCTAGTGAGTCAAAGGTATAGAAAGAATCAGGGAATCTTGATAAGAAGCAAAAGATGAAAAAGAACAAGCCACATAAAGAATTAGAATCCACTCATTCAAAAGAAGAATCATCTAAGAAGAAGAGGTCTTTTTGTGCATATTGCAAGAAGGACAGACATGAAGAACATTATTGTTATAAGAAGGACATTGATGAGTTGAAGAATCTTCTCAAAAAGAATCAAATTGATTTGCCTTCTAGAATGTCTGAATCACCTTCTTCTTCTTCTTCTTCAAAATAGTCTAAGGGAAAAGTTCATTTGGCATCTACATCAAGCAGTAAAGGTCAAGCTCTTTGTGCTTATTCAAGTCTAGGATCAAGTAGATGGCTTCTAGATTCAGGAGCATCACATCATATGGCATCTTCGCAATCTATTTTCTCTTCATTTCAGCCTTGTTCTATGTCTCCTATCTTGATGGGAAACAATACATACATGAGTGTACTTGGGAAGGGATCTATTAGTTTTGGGGACAACTCTTTTCAGGATGTTTTGTGTGTTCCTCATTTGATGAACAATCTTCTTTCCATATATCAAATTACACATGGTAGAAATGGGAGATCTGTGGAGTTCACACCTGATTCAGTCATCATTTGAGACTTGGAGAGTAGAGAGATCATTGCTACTGGGGTGGTTGATCATTCATCTCGATTGTATACCTTTGCAGATTTTGCTTCTGATGGTGACATTGTTCCTTCGATTGTTGATCACACTCCTAGTGTGAACCATGATTTAGAGGAGACATTTGGCTACTTGAACTTGGGAGTTCTCACATCATATCTAGTACTTGAGCCATGCATTTCATCTCCTCCATCTACTGTTGCAGTTGATGATGCTTGTGATTCCACAGTTTGGGTTCCTTGTGATTCAGTGCAGCAGGATATACATTGTCTTCCAAATATGGCTACTTTAGATGGCTTCTTGACAGGTATTTCAGACTTGTTTGTGGAGTCTCATCTTGCAGATTTGGGGGACATCATTGATGACATTCATCTTCTCTTTGATGAAGATGGTTCTTCTTCAGTTGTTGTGAGGGAACACTCTGACCCTCTTGTTCATTCTCTACATGATCATTCTTTGCAACTTGACATGAGTGTGGATACTTTTGGCCAACATTTGGAGGAGGTTTCTTTGTCTTTTGAGGGGATATCATTCTCTTTGGATCATGTTCTACATTCTTCTCTACTAGATGTTGGATTGTACTTTTCAGCAGTGTGGCCTAGAACGCCTGTTTGGAGTGTGCTAGCTTTTGACATCGACATGGAGACACTTGAGCATCATTCAAAGACATCATTCATCCTGCATACATCCTTGGTTTTGTTTCTTCCTAAGGGGAGGAACGTTGTTCGGCGAGATTGGATCATCTTCAGCATTCAATGTCGAGCTTCTACCATCATTGCAGGAGACTCAACATTGAGGGGGGGCTTCCTTGTCTCTCTTCTAATTCTCTCTTATGGGGGGGTCTTTTTCCTCACATGGGGTTTTTACCTTCACATGCATCACTGAGAGAATTTCATTATTGTATTTCATCTCTCTTTTGGGGAGGAGTTTTTTCCCTCTAGGTTTTCTCCTTTTCTCCATTTGTGAGAGATTGCATTGCATTTGTACATGGGTACCTAACATGGCCTAGTTTCCAGGACCCATCTTGCATTGTTTGCATTTGTGTACATTCTCCCTAAGTTGCACTTAAGGGGGGGTGTTGGTGTAATTAAATATTTTGTACCTTGTCCTAGGTCATAATTACACCTTAGTTAAGTTTACTTAGGGACCACATAGGAGTTGTTGGAGAATTTCCACCTTTGGTGGACTTATCATGTTATCACTCTATCACCTCCACCTTTCATGGACATATCATGTGATTAGGTTTCCACCTTTTGTGGTAGATCCACTATTTGTGGTGGTTATCACATTATCACCTTTCCACTTTAGGTGGAGTGATAGCTTTTCATTGTTGTCTCATGTCATAAGATTACGACACTTGTCATAATCTTATGCACTCCTATGTTCTCACCTTGGCTATATAACCAAGGGGTCTCTACTACATTTGTACACACATTGAAGCATTATCATTGACATTGAATACAGTTTATTCTTGTCACATTATTTTCTCTCTTCTTTGTGTTTTCTATTTGGTCCATAGATCTTGGCATCCATAGCCAATTCTAACATGGTATCAGATCATGTTTGATTCTAACAAAACTAAACTCAAAATCAAAATTTCAAACCTTTTAACACAAAATCAAAACTCTTGATCTTTTTAGCAAACATGTCAATCAACCTAATATCAATGACCTTTTCAAACAACCTATCAACTTGACACCATCCACTAACATGTCCTAAGATGCATCCTTCCTACAATGGGCATTATCCTTGGCAATCACTTCAGATACTTATCCTAAGAAAAACACATCCCTTTGGCTAGAGGTATTAAGAACATTTGCTTGTTTGCTCACTTGATCTTTTCTTGAGATTTATCTTATTGCACTCATTCCAATGACCTATCGATGATGTCTAACAAAATGATTTAGAGAGAAAGGAATGGGGCATTGAACATTATCTTTTTTCTATTGTGCTTGTTGGTTATCCTGGTAATATAACTTGGTGATGCTTGTTTTGTTCGGTATGTAGGGAGGATGTTTTGGAAGTCTTGTTGACTATTACATTGTTAGGATTTTATTTTTTGTGTTTTGGTCCAATATGTTTGTGTACTACAAATTTTAGGGGAAACATAGCTCGCTAGCACTTCTAGAGTTTTCACCTAGAAAGAGAGTTTCTTTCACACCCAAAATCTAGGGTTCATTCAAGATAAGGGGGAAGTGGGAAGTGTGTGATGTAAATCTAAGTGCAATGAGCTAAATTTTGGAAGTAGATAAAAGAGACTAAACATTTAGAAAATGCAACTTGTTTGAAAACACATTGTGATATGCGAAGAGATAAATTAAAGACAACACAAGACAAGATAAAATAGCAAGTAAGAAGGAGTGCACCTAGAAAATAGCTGATGTTGGAGTGAAGACTGTAGATGTCCTAGAAATTCTACAAAATATGAATTTTATTCTTAGCGAGACACTTGTGCCAATCTGGGTGACTTAGTCCAGTTTAGGGAAAAATTTGGAAAACTACATCGGGGCGTGTTTTAGCCAAAAGGGTATCCGGATATGCAGAAATCTCTAAAAAAATTGCAAAGTGGGACTAAGTCACCACAACTAGGGGAAGTGTGCTTTTTTAGTTTTTAGAAGATTCAGAAGGGAAATATGTAGACCTCAACTTGCATTTCTGCTCCTGGTAATTTCTCGGATCTGAAACTAGAGAGCTCAACCTATAGGTGTTCTCCAAGTCTCTTTTAGGGTTTTGGCCACCTTGAAGGGCTTTATTAAATTGTTGAACACTTTCCCACCTTTTTTCTTTGCCAATTTTGCAAACAAGACCTGCAAATCACACTAAGAGGGAAAACTTGTTGATTGTTATGGCATGAGGGTTTTCCTTGGTCAAACCCATTTTTAAATAATTAAATCAAATGAAGAGATAATCAAATAACACATGAAACAATAGAGTTAGTTACATTCCCTTGATGATTCATCTTTAGTTGCTACAAGAATGGAGGAAGATTCAACCCTTGAATTCTTTGGATAGATTTCTTGATGACTTAGAATTCTCAAACCCTAGCTTGCTTGAGAAGAGTGAGAGATGAGTGATTGAGTGGTTGTTGGGGATTAAAATATGATTAATGATGCTTGTTGGGATTGTCTTCTGAAACACACTTAAGTTGGACATGTAAGTGCATTAAGGGGTCATTATGCTATAAGAAAGGGTTGATTTATTGATGAAAAGCCTAGGAAAGTGTAAGAGTTTGTTACAACATCTTACAACACTTTGAAATAAGGCTTGGAAAAGGGTAAAAAGAGGTCCAAAATGAGTGCAAATTGTCAAGGCTACACTTTTTGGTGACACGGTTTGAAATATTTGAAGTACATCCTAATAAGGTTTTGTATGTTGGGTGTGATCAAGGATACTCCTATTTGTTTATTGAGTCAAATTTCATCGCACTAGATACCATGTCATCTTGGTTGTTTGTACCTTGATGCATCATATCTATGTGTGTTATCAAACATAAGGAATTTTATTCTCTTTACATCCTCAATCCTTGGATAAGCAATACATCATCATATCCAATGAAGTCTTGACAACTCATAGACTTTTTGGACTTCTACATCTTCTCAGAATCAAGGGTTGATCCCTCTCATTCTTCTATCCTCTTTCATGTTAACATGCTATCATGGCATTCACCAAAATATCTGCATACTCATGACGTATCATCATCATATGAAACATCATCCATCTCACATGCATTGCATCATCATTTAAGATGCTTAGGATAATATAGATTTATTATCCTAAGCATCTTAAAACCATCTCATTTGCATCATCATCATAATATGGATCTACTAGTATAACCTTCTCATTTCACTATCTTGAACCCCTTTTTCATGAGCTCGACCTAAAATTGAGTTTTTTTCTAAATCTCTCAAGGGGGCAGTGTACCAATGTAATTCTTCTCATTGGGGCATCTAAAAAAATTTCAGGAATTTTTTTAATTTCGATCTTGGAAACATCAGTCTTTGAACCAATGCAACTAGTACACCACTTCAAAGAGGTAAAAAATGTAGACATGCAAATAATCATAATCGGCATTATGCATCTAAACTTGATTATTTGGGTGTAATGTTGATTAGAATTATTTACATGTCTAAAGCCAAGCTCTTCTGAACCACTATATAAATTTGTAGAGAAAAGGGATAAAGAGAACCCTTGTTGAGAATGGCTCAACCCTTCATGTGTGTAGTGTGACACTTTTGGATAGGCTTGGCATGGATAAGGAAAACAACCACTTGGTGTGATCATTTTGCCTATTATAGCTGGAAAGGCCACATTAGAAACATCGATCCATGTTATGCCTCATGATCTTTCATATAATCTCCTTCTAGGAAGACCTTGGATTCATGCAATGAATGGGGTGTCTACTGCTTTTCATCGTAAAATGACATACACCTACAACACTAAAGTGTACACACTCAAATTTGACCTTGACCTAAACAATTGTTTGAACATGGAGAAAAGTAAAGAAAATCCTTTGAAAAAATTAACACCAACTACACAAGTTGAACTCATGCAACAAAAAGACCAAGAAAAACACATTGAGGAAGTTAATAAACTGTTAGAAGATGATTGGGGTTCCTTAGACTTTGAACCAACATTCATGGGAGAATACAATATCATAAACAAAGACTCTAAAAAGAGAAAAGAAAAAGAAGTAATGTCAACAAAAAATTCAGAAGACCCTTCAAAAGAGTCCACCTCAACCACTTTAGAACAAACAAAAGAAAATTACACAACAAAATTTGATGAACTTAATCATGAGCAACCACTGAATCCAAAAGAGATGAATAATCTTTATGGAAAAGGGTATGAACTTATGAAACAACTTGGTTATAGTGGAAAAGGATGTGGTGCTAGAGAATAATGTATCAATGTCCCTATAGAGCCTCACATGCAAGAAAATACTAGTGTTCTTGGTCATTATCCCTCGAAAGAAACAAAAAGGCCTTCAGTTAATATCAACAGTATCACAAAATATTCCTCTAAGCCAACTTTCACATTAGTACATCTTGAACTGATAGACACTAGTGGTCTTGATTGTTACCCTTTGCAAGAACTTAAAAAAACAAAGAAATCCTTGCTTAATGTTAATTTCATCACACAAAACATTAATGATTTGAATTCGTTAGATTTTACACCCTCCTATAAAGGAGAACAAAATCTCACAATCTAAAGAGTCTTGTGTAGGTATGACACCTTGTACTATGCAAGAGATATCTTTGATGCAAAATAAAGGAACATATTATACTTTTAATCAAGAGGGTATCTTGTTGAGACTCCTCCAAGATCATTTGATAACTCTCCCTCAAAGAACACAAAATAAATTTTACTATAAGAATTCATTTTTGTACATATCATAGAATTCATGGTCATTCTACTAATGAATCTAAGGCTTTAAGTGATCAAATTCAACATCTTAGGGATCGTGGTTCTCTTCCTTGTGTTGAAGAACCTAGTTACTCTAATTGAAACTTGTTTTCATCATATTTGGCTCATCCTTGTCCTGCACTAAGTGGGGGAAAGGGGTTAGATAGCCTTTCCCTCATATTTCACTTGGCATTGTCTCTTTTGGCTAGTTGATCACCTTTCATGTAGATATAAGAGCAAGATTGGGATGTCGATGACATGCCTTAGGCTGAATTGCATGTGAGATATTTATTCATGATTTAGTTCAATTTAGAAACATATGACTTGGCATAGGTATTTTTGAATAAGCTCTCATGTCTTCTTCTACTTTAAATAATTTTCTCACAGCAATGGTGTTAGCAACTGCTTTAAAGTGGGGGAATACATCGACACTCATGTTTCATTGTGTGATTTTATTTCTTCCTGTGATGTGTTCTTTTCTTGGTAGTATCATTGGGTTTGATTTCCTCCAAGAGTGTGATATTTTTTTGACTTATTCTCTCTTGAAAACATTAAGCACAATGTTTCCTAAGAAGAGACCTTGCATGAACTAAGAAAAATACCTTTGAAAATTCCTTACACTACTATGCATTTATAATTTTGATTATATGGCCACCTTGTATAACACACTTTGCTTGCCTATGGAGCCATCTTGTTTCTTCATGAGTTCCAAGCATATGAATCTTTCCTTTCCTCATGAAGCTCAAAGATCATTTTTGCATGGCACCTTATTAAAGTTATCAGAATGTATAACTTTGGTATGGTTGGATGGGAAGTTGAATGAGGGCATGACTTTCCCTTAGCCACTTGTATGTGTGAGCACATATCAGCCATGAGTGTATGTGTCTCACCTTCTTGGATTACTCACCCAACAGATAGCCTAAATCTTCGTTGCCTCATAGTGAGCGTGCATTTTTGGACAAACAACCTAGATATGATCCACATCGTGTTGATGGTTGAAGCTCAATCCACCTTTTTATTTTTTCTTATTTTTGTTCTTCTTTCTTTTATTTGTTGACATTGCATGTTTGAGTAGCTTGATGTTCCATATCATACACCTTATGTGTGTCCTCTTGTGCTTATGTCGGTTTGAATTAGGATCTTGGATCCTAGGGGCTTGACCACGCCCTCGATCTTTGTTATCCTAGAACATCCACATTTGTACACTTGGACCCCTCTTGAATGTCTACTTTAGTGTGAGTTTGAAGAAAGTTCATCTTCTCACTGACGTGGGGGCTAAATGTAACAACAAAAAAATTAAACCTTTTCCTTGCTTAATTTTGGAATAAGTAATGATAAATTGTACTTGACATCACCTTGATCTAGTGTTGAAATCAATTTTACACATCCACATTACGTTTTGGGCCCTTCTAAGCTAAATAAACTTAACTTTTCCTTAATTTAGTGTTGTAAATGTATTTATTTACACCTTCACATTAAATTTAGAAGGTTTGTAAATTAAATGGACCCAATCTAGTGTTGTAATGTGTTCTACACATTCACATTGGATTTAGGTCCTTCTTTAGCTAAATAGACCCAATTTTGCCTTAATTTAATGTTGTAAAATGTATTTATTTGCACTTTCACATTGAATTTTGGGCCCTCTTGCATTTATGACATTTTAATAGGCCCCTATGAACATATATTGTGCATCCCAAGGCATATTTCAATCAAAAACCTGACAATATCAACATATAAACTTAATTTACACACTCGTCAACACTTTAACAGTCAAAATAGGCCTTATGGGACCCATTCACCACTTTGGGTGAATGAGTCCCATCCAGGTGGGATCCATTCACCACAGATGGAAAATGAGTCCTATTTGTCCTATTTTTGAGTTTTTAAGTGGGAAAATTTGGTTTTAAGTTCAATTTTTTTCTATGTTGGCCTTTGGGATCAAATAAACATGGTTATGTGAGTACATTTTCTATGTAAAAAATATTTCAAATCATTATTTCATCAAGAATTCATGTTATCAAGTCAAGAATTCAAGAGTTAAGCATTCCAAGACTTGACAAGATCATCTAGAGAGCATTCAAGATCATTTTTAAGGCATTCAAGGGAAAAATTATTCATCAATTGTTGTAGCAATTCAAGATCCATCATCACATCAAGGACATCAAGCATCAATCATTTTATTGAGAAAGTGTTGTGATGTAGCATTGAAGATTCAAGATCAAGCATTGTTCTACTCCTATTGTCAAGATCAAGATCTACATCCCTCATGGTCATTTCATGTTGAGTTACAAATTTACAAGACATCATTCAAGGTATCATTGTTCATGTTTCATATCCTATGTTTCATTTCTTTGTTTTATTGTTTCATCATTTGGTTTAATTACCTAAAATGAGTTTGACCAAGGCAAACTCCTATTCACTAACAATAAACAAGTTTTTATCATCTTTACATGTGTGATTGCAGATCTAGGTGTTTTGGAGCTTGAAGGATCATTGAAGATTAGGTTGGAAAGGTGGAGAAATTTATCAATTTGTTATAATTTTGCTATCTTTTAACAAAAAGTCACTTATAGTCCCAAAAATAGAGGTTTCAAATCAAAAAACAAAGAGGAATAGAAAGAGCAGATAGTGAAGACCAAATTCAAAACTTGAAGTTCTAGAAAATCCAAACTAGACTCATTCGCCACAAGTTGCGAATGAGTCCCACTATAGGTTTTTTTCAATTTTCTTTATAGATTTAGATATCCTTTTGTTTGAAACTTGCTCTTGTGCAAAAATCTAGAACTGGGACTGATTCACCCAAAATGGTGAATGAGTCCCACTAGGTCAAAAGTTAGTATTTCCAACATTTTAGAGGTCCTTCTAGTCATCTTTAGACTCCTAGGTGTACACATTTCATTTCACAGCATATTATTCTATTTTATATGCATTTTTAAGTCATTTAGTTCAAGTTTGCATCATATTAGGGTTTTACATTTCAACTTGCATTACATTTTTCTTTCCAAGTTCTTACTTCGTGGTGAACCCCTTATTAGTTTACATTCAACCCCTAGGATAGCCCTATTGTAAGATCTCTTTCTCCATTGTATTGAGATCTATAGGGTTATCCTTGAGTGGAATAGCTTGAAAGTGGGTGTTCTCTATGTCCTAAACCATATGATAACACTTAATAATAACCCCCATATTCCTCAGTTCCAAGCATATTTAGAACATAGTTATTGTTAGTGTGAATGGGGATATTTCCTAACTAGATATTAGTGAGAACCTATTCATATCAGTAATTAGTTTACTTGGGAGTTAGTTTCCCAGGTCACATTTTATAAACTAGTATTTAATGGGACCATATCTCATTAGTAGGAATGCAATTATCTAGGCATTTAATATATATCTCATGCATTTATAATGATGTGTTAGGCATTTAATGTTTGTAATGAAGGTTTTTGTCCAAATTCCTCTCACCTTGCCTATATAAGCAAGGCTCTTCTAAATTTGTAAATCATCTTAGAGATTCTAGATCAATTCATCATGGATAATCATTTGATCAAGTTGTCTTCTTGATCATTTTGCAACACATCTTTATTCATGTGGATGGTTTTCTTCTTGGTGATCCATTGAAGACTGCAACTTCAAGTGGGTTATTGCTTCATATTTAAAACATGGTATTAGAGCTTAGGCCATATGAGATCCATGTCATATCAAGAAGTTAAGTTAAGGAGACTATCATAGGTTAAAGTTTTTTCTTGAAGGGCTAGTTGTTCTCATCTAGGAGTAAATTGATTTCTAGGGCACTTTGAGTCAGATCTGATCCCACCATTGTGTTTAGAAGGTCTGAAAACCTAAGTATTGCCTACCCATTCATCAAAAATTGACTTCATCATCTAGAAGTGATCAGAGGTGTTTTGCAGCTATATTAGTAGGAAAATTTATGGATTGTATGAGTGTTGGAGAAAAAAATATCCCCCCCATTGCCAAAGAAATATACTCCCTCATCAACATCATATCTATTTGTTGGTTCAAAAAAAATATCATTTGGGATTTTTGCTATAGTTGCAGAAAAATATATTTGGGGTTGAATATTTATTCAAGGTTGACATTATTATAGTTTGTGGCATTAACATTTATTTTTGTGGGTTTATATTATTCGGTGATCAAATTTTATTGCAAGTTGGCAGACTTTTTTAAATATTGGTGATTGAATTTTTTTAAAGTCTGCCTTCATAATTTCAAATGTGGGTTTGAAATATTACATTGGCATATATTTATACATTTTCAATTACCAATTGAAAATATTGAAAATGTGACATATATTGTTCAACCTTTTCAAAATCATGGTATTTAATATTCATAGGGGGAATTAATACTTTTCAAGCCGTATTTACTGCTTTTGCAGCAGTTGCGTACTCTTTCTAGATATATATTGTTTGGGGCCCGCATTGTCATCCACCAGTTTCAAACCTTCAAATTGGCCTTTGGGTTTAGTGACAACCGGCCAATAAAACCTTACTCCCTATTGGCAATCCTCCCACTGACTATTGATCATCCACTGGAAAGACAACCACCAATGGAGCCAAGCTCTAGTGGCACCACTGTTTCTAGCTGCCGTATTGCTATCTTGGGTGGAATTAATTTTTTTTGCCTCACACAAACCAAATGGTCATATAAGCAACCAGGTTTTAGCCAAGGGGGCTATTGTTTTGCCCCTAGGTGCTTGATTTTTACACCTATTTAGCCTACACCCATAAACAAGGTAGTATTTTTCAATGAAACACAACTTTTTGCAAGTATATCAGATTTTCACAAACAAGATATTGCCAAAAAGTTGTTTTCCTGTACTTCATAGCCATGCAAATTATTTTTCCATATTTTTCCATGGTTATGAATTATGGCCAACTGAATTGATTTTCCTTTTGGACTCTCAAGCTAGTATCTTTTCACCATTTGTTAGGTTTTGGAGATTCCAACAACATTTCAAAGGTGATTTAGAGCTCTATCAATTTTTTCCATCTACTTTTTCCATATTTAGCTCTAGGTACATTCTATCTAGTTTTTGCAATTTGAGGCATTTTCTTGATAACTTGGACATACTGCAATTTGAAGAGTATATTTGCATTGGGAGGCTTCATTTTAAATTGAGCATCATATTTGGGTGTTTCTAATTGATATTGAAGGTCAATGTCTTTGTAATATTGGAGATCAATCATAGTTTGTTATGTATTTTTCATTTCATCCTTCACTAATTATGTTGAGAAGGGGAAACTATAGACAATAGAGAGATTACATCATAAACCATCTTAAATCACTTCAATTGTTGCCACATTTGTATGGTTTTGTTTCCCCTCTAGATAAAGGTATGAAAAAAAATTATTGGAGTTGTAGAAGGTATGTTGTCTTAGAGGTTATTGCAATGCATGTTGATGATAATGTTTTGAATGCTATTGATCATTATGATTTTACTCATACTCTTTGGACTAATATTTTGGAGATATATGGAAATCCTAGAGATCATACCAAAATAAAATAAAAAAGCTAGAGAGTGTAGGTGTAGACATCGTTCTATTGCTCGAAGGTTAAACAAAGAGAACAACAAGAAAAATCAACATCCAAACTTAATTCAAGTAATACATGATGAGTCTCTATCTTCACCACAACAACAAGATCCTATATAACAACCACAAAAGGAACTAGCACCTTCTTTGGACATTATCATATGACCTCCCATTGTGATTAACTTGGACGATGATGAGATTTCTAAAATTGATGAAGTGCATAATGAGTTGAATTGATTTTTTTCCTCTCCTATGACCTTAAATGACAATTCTCCTAAGAAGAGTTTTGAACTTGGTGCTTCCCCAAGTTTGAAACCTATTGTTGTCCCTTTGGCTAGTTTTTCACCTTTTGCATACGATGAACAAGATTGAGATGCAAATGACCTACTATAGGTTGACTCGTGTGTGCCTTACTAGTCTTATCTTTTTTTTCTTTTTTCATGTTATGTGTGTGATTTAATGTGCATAATGTGATCTCTTTGTACTGTTCTATTTGATGTATGTCTCTCTTTGTTTCATTCCTCTATTTGTATCTACATTCTTATATATGTTGTAAACCTTTATCTTTTCTTTGTCTTGTTTTTTCCTTTTTGGGATGATGCAAGGTGTCAAGACATTTAGGTCTCTTCCATGTTGACCCAAATTTTTTTTTTTTTTCCGCTCTCTTTGTTTCATTCTTCCTCGTTCCATGAGTATTTTGGGAATGATGACATTTCTAGGCTCTCTAAAAACATAGCAGCAAAGACATATTGACCCTGAATCCATGAATCCCTTACGTGATTTTGGGATTTCATTTTGAGGGCAACCATTTTTCATGATGTAGATTTATTTGGAAACATATGACTTGGCATAGGCCTTTCTAAATAAGCTCTCATGTCCTCTTTATTGTTACCATTTATCATTTGCTACTTTAAAGTAATTTCTCACAGCATGGTGTTTAGCAATTTCCTTAAAGTGGGGGCATACATTGGCATTATTCTTTGGCATTTCAATTATAACTCATGTTTCATAGTGCGGTCTTCTTACTTCATGCGATGCATATTTTTCTTTGTGGTGACATTGGGCATGATGTCATTCACAAGCATGATATCTCTTAGCATATTATATTCCTCTTAGTGGCTTGATGTGACACACTGCATCCCCTAAGTTGTGAATCTTTTATTCTTTGATTGTTCCACTCTTGGAGACATTAGTTTTTCAGTTCATTTGACATTAAATTTTGATATATTTAGAAGAAATCTTTGAAACTATGCATGTTATGGCCTTTGTCAAGTTCCTTCATTATGTTTTTGTTCATGTTAAAAAAATTGTGTTAAGCTTACTTTGATAGTTTGGGTGGCTAATTTTCATGTTGTAAGATTCTATGTTGAATGATAGCTTTCAAAAACTAGATTATGTCTGTTGAAAATTTCCATTTTCTTTAAGGGTTGTTACTTTTCATATTATGTCGTAATAAGTGGGAGGGTTTCTGCAATTTATAGATATTTTTGTTAACTTTTGGAACTTTCTTTCGTTTGATCAGACGTTAATGAGTGCTTCCTGTGGGGGGATTTGAAAGGTTGTACTGTGCTTTTACTTAGCCTTTATTGTTCATTATCTTCCCAAGAATGAAGGGTTTGTGGCATTTTGTGTCTATTATATCATTCATAGGAAATAGTTTAGGTTTGAAATGTTGTAAAAGCTTTGGCACATCACCATTTTCATATTTTTTTTGCATTTCCTTCTACCTTTCCTCCCAAGTCAAAGAATAGTTAGTTTTCTATAAAAATCTAGAAGGTATTCAGTGAGGTACATATTAGTCCCCCACTCATTGAATTTCCCATAAGACTATCAGAGAGGCACAAGCTTTTATGATCAACAGTTCTTTTTTTGGCATGCCCGATGGGAATTTTTTATTTTTTTTCATAATCACTTGATTAGAAGTCAAAGATATTTTTAAAATTAGACCAAGGAAGGAAGCTAGAAATTTCATTCCCAAAATCCAAACAAGAGAATCCTTAAAGGATTATTTCTAGTACTCCTAATTACCTGCCTCGATATCTAGGAGAAGAAGATTTATAGGTTTTTTATCACCTATAAGGAGCAACAAGGTAAGAAGTGAGAGCCCAAGATCCAGAGCTTTATCTACCCCACTTGGAGGATGAACTTTTGAAACAAGAATACCAATATAATCGATTCATAGGAATTTTTTTCCATGGCTCATATAGTTGCCCCCACTCCTAGAAATTTTGTAACCTGGGATAGTGGTAGTTCATTACAACCACCTACACCCCCAAATGTATGGCCTGTCATACCCACTAATGCCCTCAAGTATATTCCAAAAAAAATTGGACAATATTTCAAACCCCCCCGAACATCTCCAAGATATATCAGAGGTATGCAGAGTATATAACATAACAGAGGAAAATATTACTCTTAGGCTATTAGCCACTTATTTCAAAGGAAAAGCTTAGGAGCGGTATTGATCTCTGGCTTTCGGTTCTATCCACTCTTGGGATCAACTTGGAGAGAGGTTGTTCGAACACTTCTTAAAAAGGGGGATCACTCCTCATTTTTGCATAAATTTATCACCATCAAAAGGGCCCCACAAGAGGCCATGAGTGACTTCAATACCAAGTTTCACAAAACCTAGCAAAGAATTCCTATGACTGCTTGACCTCTAGTAGTGATGGCATTATGTTTTACCTAAAGGATTTCAATTGAGACATTGCGATCATGATAACCTCTATGGGAGGATATATCTTACCCGACACATATGATTTAGCAGTGCGTGTGGAGAACAGTCTAATTGATGTTGGGAAGCTTCCACCATGACCATCGATGCTCATATTCACAAAAATCTCTGGTGGTCCTCGGGAAGAAATTACTCCAAACACCTCTGCTCAATAAGTGACCACATCATTTACACAACAATCCATGTATGTATACCTTGATGTAAAACCAAGCACCTTGGGATCCTCTTCATTAGTAGCGGACATTAACCATATGAATATTCTCATGCTATCATTTTCTAATGAGTTATTCCTCATCTAATGACAACAAGAAACACCCCCAAAGAAAGCCACTCAGGCCTATCAAGGAGGAATACCATCTTATCAATAGAACGCATACCAAGGAACCTTGAGAAGAGGAGATCAACAAAAAACATCTGCCAATCAGATAGTCCTAGTTACCATATCGCTTCAAACTATTAAGAGTAGTCCAAGCAAGGATCTAGTCCTAGGCAAAAACAACTTGGCAGAGGATGATAACACATGGTGCTTCTCATGTAATGATAGTCATATGCCCTAAAATTTCCAAAGGGGAAATGTACAACAAAAAATAGCGGATCAAAGAAGCCAAGGCATGTCCTTAAGTACAGGGGAATATCAATATTCAGAAATGGAGAATGCCCACTTCAAAGCACAAACCCAAGGAATTTCTTTAGAACAAGAGATGGATATTTCACTGGACCAAGCACTATTCTAATCGATGGAAGAACAATATGTAGTATTTTCAAATGACGGTCTGATGATTGGTGCCTCACAAGTACAATCAGACTACATCATGAGTTCTAAGAGAAGGCTCATAGGAGAATACATACAACAAGCTCTTCCACGTCCACAACTATGTCAACTACAACTGCAAGAAAACCAAGCTCTATAAGCTATCACCTGACCTAATCAGCAGTCACAAACTCCATTATTGCTAGAGAAGGAGATGGACAAGATATCAAGCCCATTCACAATGGATCATTTAAACCGAAAGAAAAGATACATAGCATCGTTCAAACCAAAGGCCCCACTAGTCAAAATGTTCAATGTGGTGCAACAATTGAAGAAGGTGACTACTAATGTATCTTTTTGGGACATCATATTCATTCTTGAACAAAATGCGTTGCTCCAGTAAGCATTAAAGGAGTAAAAAATATTGCAGACAAAGGTTACTCTACCCCATGATCAAAATAGAGACAAAGGGCTCGCATCAAAACGCCAACTTTGAAGAGATAGAGCTTATGTAAACGGAATGGACAACACAAAAGAGAAAGAGATAAGTGTAGACATGGAAAATATACTGACACACTTAATCCTAATTACTAATAACTTTTCGTCCTAAATCACCTTCTCAACTTGTCATCACCTTTCATCCCTTAATTGAAAAAATCATTATTTATTTGATTAAGTCATTGTCCTCTATTAATTAAATAAATCATTTTGTTTAATTAATCTGATCATCCCTCTTTTAATTAAATAATTCACTTTATTTAATTAAATATCTAAAGTCATCATTTAAATAAAATAAATTAATTTTTATTTGATTTAATCTAACATCATTCCCCTTTAGTTAAATAAATCAAAATATTTATTTAATTAAATCTAAAATCCTTAGTCCTCTCAACTTTTATTTATTTAAATCCTAAAATCTAAGACAAAATTGTCAAATCACCTAATTTCTACTTAATTGATCAAATCATGATTAAATCTAATCCTAATCACATCAATCCTCTAGATTTTGCAACTTGCACAATAAATCAATTTATTTGATTTATTAAATCATCATTTTCCATTCAAAAGGGCATCTTTTATGGAATATTTTTCCAATTCAAAAAATCCCTCCAAAAGGGGATGGGTACTTCCAACAAGGAATTTAAGGCCTCTTACATGTCCTTGGCCTTGAGCCAAATGACATTAACTCCATTTCCTTCTCCCTCCAATATGTCACATTCAAATTTCAAATTTGAATCTAATAGCATTTATCATGCACATTGACCAAAATGTGCTCATTGCTCCTCCAATCACACGTGGACAAATGCCCTCTTCTCATTGGTTGGTCTTTTGTCCCACATTCATCCAAATCCTCCAATATTCCATTCTTTAAATCTATAAATAGAGGCCTCCTCTATTGCAATATCATCCACAATCTAGAGCAAAGTTACTCTCTTCACATTGAGAGCTAATTTTGTCAACTTCATAGGAAGTGTTCATCATTTTCATGGTTTCATAGCTAGGTTATACCAAACTCTCATCAAGGAGATACAACCATCACCAAATCATCATCAAGCTCACAAAGGATTTGGGAAAGGGCCAATTTCGACACACCAATTGGCACCAACTCCCCCATGGGATCAAGAGTTTGCACGCTTAATTAGGATTTCATTTGTCTTTCATGTTTGTTCTTTGTTTTTCCTATTATTAAGCATTGTAGATGGATTTCATGGGGAATCCTTGTTTTATCTTGCATATGAACCTAACAATGTGGTTTTTTGATGTGTTTGTGCAAGTATAGGATTAGGGTTCACATTTTGGCACTAGAAGGAGGGCTGAGTTGGAGAAATTCATCATGTTTTTCCAAAATTCTATGGTTTTTGACATTTTTTTTGTGCTTACAGACCAGTGGCACTATATTCCACTGCTATCGGCTTGGCGGTGCTATATTGCATTGCTCCAACCTCAAACTCCATCGCATTTTCTTTCTTGCACAAAAATTTCAAATTTGCAAACTTCACCGTGGGTTTCCAAATTCTAAACTTTGTCGCATGTTGAAATAACTCCACATTTGCGCTCTTTGTCTGCTATAGAACACCACTCTCAATCGAGATGCGGTGCTATACTACATCACTGGATTTCTAAACTACACCACATTTGCTGATTGTGCCGCTGGATGACAGTGAAAAATTCAAAATCTATTTTTTTTCAACATGTGCCTTTTTGTTTTTAGATTTTTGAACTTTTAACCTATTTGTTGTCTCTGTATCTTTTGGTTTTAATAATTTTGTAGGTTAGGGAAAGGAGGAAAGAAAAATGGAAGGCTACATTTTCACATCATTCTCATCTTGTACTAAGTGTTTTTGTACACTATAGTGTTGTTTAACACTCTTAGAGAGTTCTCAATCTCTCCTAAGAAATTTGTCATCTTTTATGCTTTAGAGAACACTAAATTTCTTTTGGGCTCTAAAAAGAACAATAAAAATTTTCTTCAAAGTTTGCAAACAAAGGGCTTAAAAAGAACCTTAGAAATAGTGTACTAGATTTGGTTTAAGGTTTAACAATTGAACAAGACAAATTTGATATTTAATTTGGTGTTCTAAAATGAATTCACTTTTGCTTTGTGGACTTAAAATGAACAAGTTTTGTTTTGTTTTTTAATTATTTACTCAAAGTAATATCATCAAAAGGACGTATGTGCTTCTCTCGTGCCTCACGGTGATCTTGAGAATCAAAAGCTCTTTTGGTGATCTTAAGTTGAGTAAATTAATTGCCTCCACATTTCATTTTGGGATTAAAATTGAACCAATATTGCGAGTGTACCAATCTTACCCCTTATTTATCACTTGAGCGTGGTATATTACAAGTGTTCTCCCTTTGTTTTTCAACAAAGGTAGATTGAATTATAGGATATGCTTGCTTGCTTTTATTTATCTTCATAGACCTGCCTTCTAGGAAAAAGTAATCACCCAAGGGAACGACCCAACCAAGAACATGCTAAAGCCAAGTAACTTCCACCCAAGATATAAGTGAGGATATTGGAATAAAGGACAATACCACAAGCATTATTCTGACAAGAAATACATCAATGGTATCTCGTTGAACGAGATAGTCCACCATAAATGGAATGCCCACATTAAAACCACTTGTTTAGCAAAGGGAAAAATCCTATCTATTTGTTGGTGCAAAAGGTCATGTCCTTTGAAGCCACCTCACATATACATGCGGTTATATTGTAGAGATGGAAATTTTTCCATGGGATATTAATGGGTACTGATGCTTGATTGACCCAAGAAGCGAGTGCACTATAAGGGGGAGCTAGTGTGGGAAATCATCTAATCATCTGCACTGAATATGCACAGCTAGATTCATCCAAGTGGGAACCCAACAAATATTATCTTTTTGGCCTAGGGATTGTACATGTTCTTGGAATCAAAACACTTTGGTTGGATCTAAAACATTGGGAAACAAACATTCACAAAAGCTTCAAAATTTCAAACCCTTTGGAGGAAACAAATACCCTTGAAGAATCCATGTTCTCCTGCTTACCCTAGGGGTTCTATCTTTAGAGGTTATTAAGTGCTTAGGTTCAATCATCATTTGTTTTCGCTAAATTAAACCTAGGAAACTATGCGCTTGAAACCTTGATTTTCACATAATAGACCTTGTGGAATGAAAAGGAATTGAGACAAACATTTAGCTTGAAATCATAATCAAGAAGTTATTTTTTGTAAAAGGAACTCATTAAGAAAAGATAAGGACAATTGGACCTCACATGTGTTCTCTCAAATGATTTCCCGTAAAATCAAAATCCAAAAACCAAGGTTCAAGAAGCTTAGTTTAAAGGCTCGTGAAGAGCATATTTCCATGCTTTTTGAGTTAGAGAAAGATCGGTATACAATTTCTACAAGAAGGCTTCAGAGAACAACCAAAATTTGTATGAGTTCTATTATCAACAAAATCCAAATCTTTTTCAAAAGTTTTCTTTTCTCACATAAGAAGTATGGCATGTTCTTCAATACTGAGGTTTTGTAAGAAAAAGTTGTGTCTAGGTCAAATCTAGGATCAAAATCATCACTCTCATCCATCTCTCCATCATCAAAATAAAATCTCATCTCACGAAAAAACTCTTGAGGACTTTGAAACATCATTCATGCTAAACTATTAGGCAAAATCAACATCACCTTGTTTGACTTAACACACCTAGTCAAATTATCAATCCTCTTGAATGAATTTACCTCTAGGATAACACAACTTCCTAAGGTTTACTAGTTCATAATAACTTTGATTAGCTTAACACACTTGGTCAATTCATTCTTGTGTGTGAGTTTTCTCTAGGATAACACAACTTCCTAGGGTTTACAAGTTCATCATCATCTTGTTTGGCTTAACACACCTAGTCAAACTATCGAAATCAAATCAATTCAAGCCCTAAAAAGTTTAGCATCCTTCCCCAAATTTCTTCAAGAGTTTCACTCATTTGCACCATCCATCTTCCATGACCTCATCCCCCTCATTACCTTTTGATCCTTAGACTCTCCTAGTTCTCCTTTTGGGCCTGAATATTAAGATCAAACGATCTCTATTTTATGGTTCAAACAAGATCACAACACAAGAGGAACATGGAAATCACCAAGGAAACATCAACTTCAAGTGACCTTCAAAGTAAACCTTGCAGGATCAAGCAATCCTCCAAACAACTCCTCTCTACTGTCACAAAACCCTCACAAGGAAGGCAATATAGAGGACATCATTGACGATGACTTGGGAATAACGCAAGAGGAAATAACTGAAATGGTTCAGAATCTTGAGAATCATAGAATCATCAATGCCATGTTGAAAGTTAATCCCTCTATATATATTGGCATTAACGAAAGAAGGGGCCAAACTCCCTTCTGAATTTGATGTAAGTATCAATATAGAAAGGCCTCTTGTGAGAATACCTCCAATGCCACTTCCAAACATCACTTAGGAGATTCCCCAAATCATATCAACAATTGCATCAACCCCACCAGTTGTTAACAAGGGAAGCGCCATGTTTCGTGAATTACAAAAGCATCGCCTTGTAAAGAATAGAGAGGTAAATATCAACACCACATAGGATAACTCTATCCCGATGAATTCATTACACCCGTATGTTCCACTTACTTCCCATAATCATGTGGACTCATCTTCATTCCATGCAATGCCAACCTATTCGTTGAACATACAAACTTATCTCCCCATGATTTCACAAGGAGAAGGTGGGTTATTCAGAACAGGGGAGTCTTTGACCCCCCCTCATCATCGCTTTTTCAAGGGAACATACCATCATTCCCTCCTTTACCACTCACATTAGTATCGCCTCTTGGGTTGGGTCTTCCCCCCTACCCGCCGCGAATTTCTCCAACCAAAGAAATCAGAGCATCATATCAAGTCCCCTTCTTTTTCTAGTAGTATTGCAACAACAGATGGCAACCATTCAAGCCACTACAATAGTCAACACATCGACTAGTCCTCAAATCTCTCAAAGCCTGGTTTCCCAAGGACCAAGCGTCTATATCACACCACCCACAACCCAAACCCCGATCACCAACACAACCCTTCTGCTCACCACAATGGTCAGTACCATCCCAAATCCACCACCAAAATCTAATATGATGAATTCATTCCTCACCATGATTTAGGCAGTCCAAAAATCCACCCACCAAAGGGTACTTCAACAAAACCAACAAGCTACATAGTAGGTTGCTCAGCAAGCACAAGCACAAATAACCTCCCAACAAGCTGCACAAGCCCAACAAGATGCACAAGCTGCACAAGCAGCACAACAAGCACAAGCTCAATCTCAAGCCCAGCACTAGGCTCAATAGGCGCAAGCATAGTACCATGCACAACTACAAGCAATTCATCAACAAGCATACCAAAAATCCCTGCAAGATTTTTGAAGGGAAAACAATGCGGATCTACTGACCCAATAGTGCAGAATACATTCCCTTAACACCTTTACTACAGGGGAAAGAAGCAAAAATGAAAAACTAACAATTTTTAAAACTTATAGAGATGCATACAACCATGGAAATGAGAAACCAGAAAGATAAGCAAACAAAGATGACACAGTATTTATGTGGGAAATCCCTTTCAGGTAAAAAACCCACCACACAAAGTCAAATATATTGTATTACAGTAATGAATCGATTACATACAATATCCAGACTTCTTTGTTCAGCTCACAATCACCCAGAGAGTTTTAGATTCACTGTTACAATGTTTTTACAACATACAGTTCAAAACCCTCCTCAAGAACTCATGTCCTTCTATTCTTCAGCTCGCAACTTCAACTTGCTCTGCAACCTATGACTCAACTCTTGGTTTTTCTAACCATCGAGAAATAACACATCTCTCATCCATATGTAACCAACTTAGAAGAGTAATGAAGTCCATCCTTAAATCACGCAACTGGTCGGATCTAACAGATTTCCTGCAATGAGCTGACTTTACATTCAAAGCCATTACTCAAAACGGTTGAGCTCGCCACCCTTCGTTGACAAATGCAACTGCCACAATAACTATCTTGGTATCCATTCAATCACTATTCAACTAGGTGCCATGCATCCAAGACCCATCAGCAATCGCAGTTGATAGAGCAACCAAAATGGTCAAACAGACATCGGGCGTGACCAATACTTCAAGTCATTTCTTACACTGCTGGAGTCGGACTCGCAACAGGAGTCGAAATAGGACTCCACCGAAAATACACACTGCCGGAGCCGGAACAGGAATAGAAACAAGACTTTACCAAAAGTCTAAGATCAGGAACCAATCCAGTTCCAGTTCCACCTCCACCAACTGCAAGAAACAACAATCCAGAACTAGGACAAAGCGAAGGAAAACACCCTGAGGAGAATCCAAACATCCAGAAGAACCAAATCACAAAAGCAGGAGTTGGACCCGGAGTCGGAATAGAAACTGAAACAGGAACATGGAAAATGGACATTGCCAAATTCCAAAACTGGTTCCGCCTCCACCAGACCTATGAAGCGAGAACCAACGGATGGTAGGAAGCGGAGTCGGAGCAGGAACAAGGACCGAAACCCGAAAATTAGACAAACAGAACAATGCCAAGTTCCATCCCAGTTCCGCCTCGGCCAGAGACCTGAAACTTAGGCAAACAGAACAATGCCAAGTTCCATCCTGGTTCTACCTCCGCCAAAACTTTGCAAACAACACAAAATCACCAAGGCATGAAAACGAGGACTTCAAGCTGGAAGTTGAGACATAATTTTTCAACAATTTTCAGGCACAAAAACAAGCTAAACAACAAGCTTTTTTGGCAAAACAACAACTAGAACAACAACAAACTTTGTTGGCACAATAGAAGCTAGACCAATAGCAAGCTTTGTTGGCACAACAGCAGCTACACCAACAACAAGCTTTGTGGGAACAACAATAGCAGGACCAAACACAAGCTTTGTTGGGACAACAGTAGCAAGATCAACAACAAGCATTGTTGGCACAAATGCAAGCATATCAGTAGGCCTTAAACATATAAAAAAGCTTGCAGAAAACCCCCACCAATACCCCTTTCATCAATCAAACACCACAAACACCTCAAAACACATTCATCCCACCTCTTGATCCACAAAATGGTGTTGCAGCACAAATCAAACTACAATCACAACAAGTGCTAGATCTTAAGTCAGGAAAAACAACTAGAATATTAGGAAATTTGTGCCCCTATCCTTTTGATAGAAGTCTTAAAATGGTAACATTCCCAAAGGGATTTGAAATCCCCTAATTTGATAAATATAATGGAACAGGAAACCCTAAAAATCATGTCAGGGAGTTTCAAGTGCATTGCATGGAAGTGGCATACAATGACATGTATCTAATGCAACTATTTCCTCAGAGCCTGACTGGTCCTACCATGGAATGGTTCTCTCACCTACCCACAGGAATCAAAACATTCTAGGAAATGGTGGACGCATTCCTCAAAAACTATGCATTCAACATGGGTACAGATGTTAGTCTGGAGGAACTATCAGCACTGAAATAAATAAAAGGAGAGCTATTCGCCTCCTTCTTGCAAAGATGGTGATCCAAGGCCAATCAGAGCAAGTGGACCATGCTAGAAGAACAAAAATTTTGCACAATCATAGCCAATCTGGATGAAAACTTGGCATTTTATCTAAACATCAAAACATGGTCAAGGAACAAAAATGTCACAAATGATGGAGTGGTTGATGCTAAGGTTGTCATCAGTGCTCCCAAGTAGAACATCCATACCCATCATCAACCATAGAATCATAATTGCAACAATGTGAAAACCAATATGGTGGCACAACAACAACCACCTCCAAACAATCAAATCAATAACCTAAGCAATCAAGGAGGACCACCTCCTTGAAACAAGTATCCTCTCAAGCAGAACTTCACGGCCCTTGGAGAGTCAATCAAATCTATAATGAAGAAGTTGGTTAAAGAGAACCTTATCAAAATTTCCAATTTAGAGCAATATGCACAACCCATGACAAAACCACCATGGTACAATGAAAATCTCCTTTGTGATTTTCATAAAATCAAAGGGCATACAACAAAAAATTGCATGAAATTGAAAAACATCATCTAAGATCTTATTGAGGAAAAAATCATAAATGTTGAGCAACTCGCTAGAAATCAAGATCTCAAAATATACACGAATATGATTCCTAATCATAATCAAGGAAATAACTAATGGAACAATAAAGGGAAACAAAAGTATACTAGTGCAAACATTGTATACGAAGACATTGTCGCATGCATAGATGAAATTGTCACTGTCATTAGCGTCAAAGGAGCCAATGTTGATTGTGGAGTCACCACACACGGTAGCAAGGTTACTATTGTAGGGGAAACACAACCATCTAAGATGCACATTTCAAATTTGAAAGTTGTTCCCTATGATTATAACATCATTGACCAGCTAAAAAGAATCCCAGCTCAAATTTCCATCATGGAGTTATTGAAATAAAATTCCGCTCATAGGAAAATCCTTGATGAAGCATTAGCTGTGTCCACTCTCTCTACTACCCTGGATACAAAACAATTCCAAGCTATGGTTGGTAACATCATCACCCCAAATATCCTCACCTTCTCTGATCAAGAATTTCTTGCCCAACCATCTCATAACTATGCACTTCACCTTCAAGTGCTAGTTCATAATAAAAAGGTCAAAAGGGTCCTAGTGGATGGAGGCGCGAGCCTCAATATTTGTTTGCTTAAACTCATAAAGAGCTTGGAAATTTCAGAAGACTCCATCAACAAAAATAAATGCATTACCATTAGATCATATGATGATTAGGAGAGAGTATCTCAAGGCACTATTAGGATCCCAATCCAAGTAGGGCCAGCTACCATGGAAACCACATGTCAATTCCTTGATCTCAATTTTCCCTATAATATCCTCCTAGGATGCACATGGATCCATGGAATGAAGGCAGTTGCCTCAACATTTCACCAATGTGTAAAATTTTCATATTAGAATGAGGAGGTCACAATACATGGTGATCCAGAGCCATTCACCTATTGCAAAAACTTGGAAGCCAACTTTTACAAAATTCCCCAAGTACCAAAGAATGATGAAGGCCCATCCACTCCCTATATAGATTCATCTAACCTCGCCTCCACTTTTTCAAAAGAGACACCCTCCATCCCTGATATATCTAACATCAAGCTCATGATCTAGGACGATGGGTGTGGAAAATATAGAATGAAGAGAAATGATTTTTTTGTAGGTGACTTACCACAATCTCCTAGGTCACATGGGCAACCCCAACTAGTTGAAACACCTATCCACACCTTCAGGGAAAACCCTTCTAGATTTCATTGGTGGGGGGATCTAATTCAGGAAAATGTGGATGAAAGAGACATCTCAAGCATACTATACCAAGATGAAATGCCCACACCCACCCTACCCATGGATGAAGCTAGCAGAGGATTGCAAATAATGCTTGGTATGGGATACAAAAGAAATGAAAGCCTTGGAAGGAACAGTGATGGACAACTAGAGCCCATCATTGTAGAAAGATGAATGAGAAATCTTGGCCTTGGATGTACCCCTCTAAGTATAACCATGTGTGGTAGAGGTACCCCTAGTAGAGCAGTCAAGTCTCTTCCTCAATTATCCGCAACCACTCTTCAACTACCTGTATCAATAGGTCTGCCCCTAGATGAATTCACCTTCGACATAATTGATGTCTATAGTAGTAGTGATGATGAGGATACCATAACAGGACTTCCCATGCTTTTTGAAGATTCCTCCTTACTGATTATTAGTGCCCCACCCATCGAATCAGACCGCCAAACTTACAAAATAAACCTAGTTTACCCACAACTCATCGACTATGACCAATGAGGACCACCAATTCTAAGCACATTCAAAAATGATGAGGCACTCTAGGAATTCATGGGACTAAGGGATATACTACCATGCAAATATCACAAGGCTGCATTCGACATCACACTGGACACACATGCCTATTATGGGGAGATAGTTGAGTCCTTCAGTTGCAAAAGAAAAATAATGAGAATAAGCTCAGAGTCATTGAGTGCAAACCACACTCTGGAACTCTCTAACCATAGAATAGTAAAAATAGAGTATGCATACAATGGTGAAAACCTCTCTAAGGCATCGGAGAATGAAGGATTCAATATCCCCCTACAAAAGTTCATCAAGAGAAATCAGAAGTCCTCGCAGAACAGTGAAATCCTGTCAATCTAGGAATACAAGCAACACCACACATCACCTTCTATGTTGAATCACTTTTGGTAGAAGAACAAGAACTATTGGGTGCATTTCTAAGATAAAGAAAGGTCAACTTTGCATGGACCTATGTCGACATGCCAGGTCTTGATCCAAAATTTGTGGCTCATCCTTTAGTTGTCTACCCAAGGGAAAAGCTAGTAAGACAGAAGTTGAGAAAGATGCACCCTTAGATAACCTTGCTAGTCAAGGTGGAATTACAAAAACTCTTAGACGTCAGCTTTATATGCTCAATTGATTATCTTGAATGGGTGTCCAACCTCATTCCAATCTCAAAGCCAAATGGGGGCATTTGTATTTGCACTGACTTTAGAGACCTTAACAAAGCATGTCCCAAGGATGATTTTCCACTACCTAACATTAATATGATAGTGGACATGATGACTAGACATGAGGTGCTATCACTAATGGATGGATTCTTAAGGTACAAATAGATTATGATAGCAAAGGAAGGCTAGCATAAGACAACATTTACATGTCCATGGGGCACCTACTACTGGAACATGATGCCATTTGGGCTAAATAATGTAGGAGCATCATATCAAAGGGCCATGACACTATTTTTTCATGACATGATTCAAAAAACTATGGCATATTATGTGGATGATATCTTGGCCAAGTCAAGGAAAAGATAGGATCACATAGTAGCTCTAAGTGCCATTTTTGATAGATTGGAGAAATACAAGGTTAGACTTAACCCCAAGAAATGTAACTTTGGGGTGCAATCAGGAAAACTTCTAGGATATATAGTATCAATGAGAGGAATAGAAGTGGATCTTGCCAAGGTCAAAGTGATCCTTGACATGGAAGCACCCATGATACTAAAACAACTCAGAGGCCTACAAGGAAGGCTCCAATCCATCCACAAATTCATAGCACAACTGGTGGATAAAAAAATCCCATACTCTCATCTACTCCACAAGGGAGTAGCATACAAGTGGGACGACAAGTGTGATCGGGTGTTAAGTAAAATCAAAGAATATCTACTTATGTCACCAGTGTTAATGCCACCTATTCCAGGAAAACCATTGATTCTATACATTTCAACAACCATGGTAGCTCGCGATGCTCTACTAGCTCAACATGATGAAAATGGAAGAGAGAGAGTGATATACTACATTAGAAAGGCAATGGTAGGGCATGAGCTCAACTACACACCAATAGAAAAATCTTTCCTAGTAGTCATGTTTGCAGCCCAAAAGTTTAGACACTACATGTTGGCTCATCAAATCAAGCTGATTGCAAAGATAGACCCTCTCAAATACCTGCTTTTTAGAGCCACCCTTACAGGAATGACAACCAAATGGGTTATTATATTGATAGAACATGATATTGAATGTGTAGAGAACAAGGCTATCAAGGGGCAGGCAATTGCAAACCAACTAACAGAGGCCCCAATCTATTCAGAGAATCCACTCATATCAGAATTTCTAGACGAATCCATCTTTAATCTCAGTATAGCTGATCACTAGAAAATCTAATTTGATGGCTCATAAATACAACATGGATCAAGAGCCATTGTTTTCTTCATCACACCACAGGGGGGTTGTATACCTAGATCCTACAAATTGGAATTTCCCTACACTAACAACATTGCAAAGTATGAGGCTTTAACCATAGGTCTCAAGATTGCACCACAGTGGTGGGTCATGGCACTAAAGGTTTATGGGGATTCACAACTTATTATCAACCAAGTCAATGGTGAGTACAAAATTAAGGATGATAAGCTGACACCATACAAGAAGTTAGTAGAAAGCCTCAAAGAATCATTTATTAACATCACCTTTGAGCAGATACCAAGGGCTAACAACATAGTAACTAATGCCATGGAAATGATTGGATCCTTACTGGATATCCCTCGCAATGTCCCAAAACATGAATTCTTGGTAAAGTAGCTTCTCATACCAACTTTTGAGGTACGAGAGTCTAAAAATGTGTGTGAACTCGTTGGTCTCGGTGATCGCTGGTATCAAGACATCTATACCTACTTAAGAATAGGGGTCCTCCCAGTCGGCATAATGCCAAACCTCAAACGCGCCTTTGTCAAAAGGTCCTTACATTTTTTCATCCTAGGAGAAACCCTTTATCATAGGAGCATTGAAGGAAACTTGTTGCATTGCTTAAATCCTAAGGAATCCCTGATTGCTCTAATTGAGGTACACAATGGCACTTACGGTTCACACTCGAGTGGTATGACCTTGGCCAAGAAATTGTTGAGAATCAGGTACTACTGGCCAACAATGGAAAGAGAGGCACATGAATTTGTTAGGAGGTGTTTACAGTGCCAACAACATGGAGACCTTATTCATGCACCAGCTCAAGAGCTTCATCCTATTGTTACACCTTGGCCCTTCTTGTAATGGGAGCTCAATCTCAACAGAAAAATCACACCCACCTCATCCAATGGCCATAGATTCATCATCACTGCCACAGAGTACTTTACCAAGTGGGTCAAAGAAATTCCCATGACCAACATAATGGGAAAGAAGATATCCAAGTTCATCCTAAACTACCTCATCTATCAATATAGTGTTCCCCAATCCATTATCTCTAATAATGGGACACCTTTCAGAAACCAGGATGTTCATAATTTATGTGAAAAATTCAAAATCCAACATCGCTTTTCCACTCTATACTATCCCCAAGGCAATGGCCAAGCAGAATCTACCAAAAAAATCATCTTGAAAATTGTTAAGAAAACAACCAATGACTCTGGTCATGACTGGCATCTGTAGCTAAATCTAGCCTTATGGTCCTATTCACCAACATCTACATGCCAATAGGTTCGATCCCATTTTCCCTCTTCTACAAATCAAAATCCATCCTCCTAATCAAGATTGAGCTCCCATCATTAAGGATATCACTGGAAAACCTCATTACATATGAGGAATATCAAGTTTCAAGGTTAAATGACCCATAGTTATTAGATGAACGACACATGGATTCCCTCAAACATCTACAGGTCTATCAGAACTGCCTAAAGCAAAACTACAACAAGAACATCAGGAGACGCACCTTCCAAGTCGACAAACTTGTGCTAAAAGAAAATCAAAAGAATGTGCCAAATCCAAAAAGCACAAGAAAATTTCAGCCCAACTGATTGGGATCTTTCATCATCATGACAAGCTATAAATCAGGGGCATATCAATTGTCAACACTAGAAGGCGAGCCTCTGCAGGATCCCCTGAACAACTCCCATCTCAAAAAAGTTTATGCCTAAAATATTTCAAGGTATAGAAGCAAAAAGTAAAAAAAAATTCAGAAAATGTCCTGAAAAAATGGTCACCTTGATAAAAACCTGGCAAACAGGTGTCTTGGTGAAAACAAAAAAAATACAAAAATACAAAAATAAAAAAAAGTCAGAAAAAAGATTGAAAATAGTAAAGAGAAAAAAATCATCCTCTAGTGAAAACCACTTTGGTGGCACTTTGGACAAGTACCTTGGTGAAAACCTAGCAATCAATCACCAAGCGTAAATAAAGCACTCTTTATCCACTAGGATTTGTATGGCTCACTCATCCATTATATCCCATTACATTTCATTAATCTTCCATCCAATCCATCTGTTCGCATTCTGTACCATAGCCTAATCTTGGGCTCATATCATGTTCGACCATAGTACTACTTGGCATATTCCTAAGGTCAGATTGTCCTACCTTTATTGAAGTAGTCTATCGCATTATGCTGGGGGCATGTTTCTACACCTACATCGATTCAGATTCATGTATATTTGGGGGATCTTCCTTAAAATAAGAAAAATCCAAAAACATTCAAAAAACTCTCAAGAAAAATCCAAAAACATTAAGAAAACTCTCAAGAAAAATCTCAAAAGTCTTAAAAAAAAATCATCATTAAGCCTTGTCAGTCTGCCACCTTGTCAAACTACATTGCCTCTGAGCTTTAACATAGGCAAGGTTGATTTTTGGTCATCCCTCGAGACACTTTAGGTCAGTCCTTAGGCATCTATCTCAATTTGGCAATCCATTTGCCTATCTTTCTCATCATCGAATCAAGTCTATCATCAATCAAACTATATGGTCTCTTCATGTATAACATAGGCAAGGATAATCTATAGATCAGCTCCCGAGACCCCTAAGATAGTTCTTTAAGTTAGTCTCTTGGTCAAAATCTTGAAAAATACCAAAAAAAATTGTAAAACATCTCAAAATACCAAAAGAAGCCTCAAAACATTCAAAAACAAAATTCCAAAAACATCCAAATATCTGAAAAATCCAAAATGGTGCACCTACCTCATCTTGCTTTCACCCACGATTATAATCACCATTCCTAATAAATCAATCATCATCGCTTTCATCCTTTGGTAAAGAAATCATAAGCAAGTGTAGTAGGTTCAAAAGTGAATGCATAATTGTCAAAAGTCTCAAGTCCAGGTCAGTAAGCAAGCAAGTTGATTAACTCGGAGTATCAATAGCTTATCATCCTATCAATCTCATCAAACCCTAATCACAACATGTCCTAGGATGCATCCTTCCCATGATGGACATCAACATTAGGTATCACCTTGGTTTAGCCTTAGCTAGTGGTACAAAGAACATTAGCTTGTTTGGTTACTTTGTCTTGGTATTTTTTGACTTATCTTATTTTGTGCTCATTCCAAGGACCTCTCGACGATGCCTAATCAAAACAAGTTTAGAGAGAAAGGAATGGGGCAATGATCATTATCTTTTTTATCTACTATGCTTGTTGGATATTCTTGTAAAATAACTTGGTGAATACTTGCTTTGTTAGGTGCATCCTAGCAAGGTTTATGTATGTCAAGTGTGAATAGGAATACACCTATCTGATTGTCAATTCAAAGTCCATCACACTAGGTATAACTCCATCCTGGTCCTTTATACCTTGATGCATTGTACCTATGTGTGTTATCAAACATAAATTAATTGGCCCATTGAAAACCCCAACTCCTGGTAAGAAAATCATCATCATTATCATCGTTAATAATATGAACTTATGTGGATCCTCCTTCCATCCATCTTATTCTTCGTATTCTTCTATCTTTACTGACATTTCTATCTAAAGTAGGTGTGAGATCTCAAAATATACATGAGGCTACCCATGGCTGATGAATGTCTATACATCATCAGAATTGTCTACATCAACAAATTATATGTCTTCCTTTGATCAATAGAACCACTCCTCTCGCATTTTATTGTGATCTCAATCAAAAAATCAAACATTTCCACTTGATCTCTCGAGGGGGCAATATATCAGCATAATCCTTCTGTTGGGGTAGTAGTGGGGTATCTGAAAAGTTAGAATTTTTTTGAACTTTGATCACAATGGTTTATTCTTTGAATCAATACAACAAGTACATTGCTTCAAAGAGGGGCAAAATGTAGACATGGAAAATATATTGACACACTTGATCCCGATTACTAACATCATTTCATTATGAATCACCTTCTTAGCTTGTCATCACCTTTCATCCCTTAATTGAATAAATCATTATTTATCTAATTAAGTCATTCTCCTCTATTAATTAAATAAATCATTTTGTTTAATTAATCCGATCATCCCTCTTGTAATTAAATAGTTCACTTTATTTAATTAAATATCTAAAGTCATCATTTAAATTAAATAAATTAATCTTTATTTTATTTAATCTAACATCATTCTATTTTAGTTAAATAAATCAAAATCTTTATTTAATTAAATCTAAAATCCTTATTCCTCTCAACTTTGATTTATTTAAATCCTAAAATCTAAGTCAAAATTGTCAAATCACCTAATTTCTACTTAATTGATCAAATCCTGATTAAATCTAATCCTAATCACTTCAATCCTCTAGATTTTTCAACTTGCACAATAAATCAATTTATTTGATTTATTAAATCATCATTTTCCATTCAAAAGGGCATCTTTTGTGGAATATTCTTCCAATTCAAAAATCCCTCCAAAAGGGGATGGGTACTTCCAACAAGGCATTTAAGGCATCTTACATGTCCTTGGCCTTGAGCCAAGTGGCATTAACTCCATTTCCTTCTCCCTCCAACATGTCACATTCAAATTTCAAATTTGAATCTCATAACATTTATAATGCACATTGACCAAAATGTGCTCATTCCTCCTCCAATCACATGTGGACAAGTGGCCTCTTCTTCTTGGTTGGTCTTTTTTCCCACATTCATCCAAATCCTTAAATCTTCCATTCTTCAAATCTATAAATAAAGGCCTCCTCTATTGCAATATCATCCACAATCTAGAGAAAATTTACTCTCTTCACATTGAGAGCTAATTTTGTCTACTTCATAGCAAGTGTTCATCATTTTCATGGTTTCATAGCTAGGTTATGATGAAATCTCATCAAGGATCTACAACCATCACCAAATCATTATCAATATTACAAAGGAGTTGGGAAAGGGCCAATTTTGACACACCAATTAGCACCAACTCCCCCATGGAATCAAGAGTTTGCATGCTTAATTAGGATTTCATTTGTCTTTCATGTTTGTTCTTTGTTTTTCCTATTATTAAGCATTGTAGATGGATTTCATGGGAATCTTTGTTTTATCTTGCATATGAACCTAACAATGTGTTTGTGCAGGTATAGGATTAGGGTTCACAGTAAGCAAGCCAAAGCCCATGCCTTTCTTTTTAAAACTTATTGTGGGAGATAAGCTTTTCCATAATAACATGATTGATTCGAGAGCTAGTACAATGATATTTCCTAAATGAGTGGTTGATGCCCTGAAACGTAAGTATAAACCCCTTGAAAAAGGAATCGTGCAATAAAATGGGAAGAAAGTTCTGACAGTTGGCCACATTAAGGATCTATCTTTGACCCTCTTCTCATGGCCAAGCTAAAAAATCATGCAAGAAGTAGTCGTAATAAAAATTCCCCCAGTATTCGGGATGTTCCTTTCAAGATATTTTATAGCAAAGCTTGAAGGATATTTAGCGCTTGATTGGTCACACCTGATATTGCGAACCAAGCATGGGTCAAAGATGAAGATCTTGTTTGAATCCTTACATCTGGAAAACATAACGGATATTGTGTTCATGTGCTTCAAAGCGACCCACACATCATTATCATAAAGGGAGAAGTATTATGTAGAAATGTTGGAAGACAAGGAAGATATGAGTGATCAGATCCCCGAAGAAGAGGTCATTCTCAACCAATTCATTGAATCCAACACACATGAAAATTTTCATGCTACTAGGTTAGGCACCTATATGATCTTTGACGACATGATCAAGTCTTCCCCAAGTTGATAAAAGAATGAGATGAGTATAATGGTCCAGTCGACAACAATTTATGGATGTTATATTTTGATGATGCCAAATGCAAAGTTGGTTTTGTGCAGTCATCTAACTAGTATCCCCAACAGGGTCAGAAACCCTCAAATCTTTTTGTTTCTAGTTCCCATGCTCGAATAATGATTCAGAATATGAAGCCTTGTTCCACATAGAATGGATGGGAGTAAAGAGAATGCAGGAATTCAGAGATTTAAAGTTGGTTGTGAGCAAAATCTGTGGGCAGGTGACTACCAAAAATATAAGAATGAAGTCATATAAACACAGAATATGGGGTATGATCGAGAATTTTGAGAATTTTAACATTCATGTTATCCCGCATTCTCAAAATGATGGTGTTGATCATATGTCTTCGATCGGTTCATAGTTTAAACCAGGTTTTGATTCAGCAATCAAGCAAAACATAGTAGATCATTGTCTAACTGATAATTCCTACTAATGATCAGAACTAGCAAGTATTTGAGGATGATGTTTAGATTGCCACTTTTTTACAGAAATCAAGAAAATATTCCAACCATTTATAGTCTGAAATTGGGCCCTCTGAAGAGCAAGAAATCTAGTTAAAAGGCAATAGGCTTCGTCGAGGTTTAATCTCTCTTCAAAATATTTTTGACTATGAGGATGCAAGAAATAGCAAACAAAGGTTCACTATGGATGAGAGATATTATGAAGATATTGATGTCAAAAATGATAGAAAATTAAAATTCAGAAATGGCATTCAACAAAGGGACAAAAAAGATTAAAAGGGATATGTTCTAGTTACGTCGGGGTCATAGCTTGGACCTATGATGAACTTAGAGGATAGGATCCTAGCATAATTCAACATACTATTGACTTAGTAGAAGGTTTGAAGCCTATCTAACAGAAGAAAAGGCCATTCAATCCGAAGGTTGAAGCATTGATGGACCAAGAACTAACTAAATTAATTGAATCAAGGATCATATACCCTATTAAATATTCCACCTAGGTGTCTAATCAGGTGCCAGTTCAAAAATAGAATGGCGATATTTAGCTCTATGTAGACTTCGGGGACTTGAATAAAGCCTCATTGAAAGGTCACTACTCTTTTCCATTAATGGAGAAGATTCTGTATATTTTGGCTGGATCAAAAATGTTCTCTTTGCTCAATGGTTTTTAAGGTTATAACTAGGTATATGTCAAAGAAGGAGATCAACATAAAAGAACATTCACCACCAAGTGGGGAATGTTTGTATACTCAAAGATTCCCTTAAGACTCTCCAATGTTGGTGTGAATTTTTAGCGAATGATGGATATCGATTTCAAAGGTTTAATTAATGAAATTATTTTAATATATCTGGATGACCTAACGATCTTTTCAAAATCAAAGGATGATCATATTGATCATTTGGAGAAGGTTTTCCAGAAGTTTCAATAGTTCAAGATTTCCATAAATCCCAAAAAATGTCTTTTTCAGGGTATCCCAAGGCAAGCTACTTGGTTTTGTGGTATCAAAGGAAGGAATAGTGATAGATCCTGAAAGGGTGAAATCTATAATGGAGCTATTGCTACTAGTCTACCAAAAAGGGCTGTAGTCTTTCATAGGAAAGATCTATTTTTTCAGCTGGTTCATTTCAAATTTTGTAGGCATTACGAGACCATCACCTTGATGCTTAAAAAGAATCTAATATTCAAATGGACCCCTAAAGGAAAGACAACCTTCAAGCAGATAAAGGCAACCATCTTTGTGGCCCCATTGATAGCTAACACAAACTTCTCCAAGGATTTCTTACTCTATGTCTATAGCGTCTAGTACAACATAGATTTGGTGCTCACTCAGAAGAACGAGGATGATAGCGGGGAGCATCCCATTGCATTCCACTCTAGGAATCTCAAAGGATATGAAGCCAGGTACAAATTCATCATGAAACATGATTTTTCTATTGGTAAGAGCCTAAAGAAATTTTGACACCTAGTATTGGCTAAAAGAATCGCCATTCTCGTCACCCATCCCAATGTTCGAGAGTATATCATAGACGAAAAAATAATTGAGAAAGGGAAAACTAGATCACCAAGATCCTAGACTATGATGTAGATATTATACTAACCATTCTAGTTTGGGGAAGAGGTTTGTGTGAATACCTTGCGCAAGAGTTAAATCCTTGGGAGAAGGAAGAAATTGACCAAGGTTACACAAATCAGTTCGAGTTCGACAAATCATGGGTAGTATTTTATCAACATTCCACCTCATAAAAATTGATACTACTGACTGCAAGGCACCAAGTATGTACTACTTGAAGGCATATTGTTTAAAATAAATTATGATGGTGTCCTATTTTGATCCTTAGATAAGTCATAGGTGGAAAGAGTTTTGAATGAATTTCATAGCAGTCTAGAGGGTGGAAATTTCTCCACCAAGACTATTACTTTGAAGATAATGTGAGTAGGATATTAGTGGCTCTCCATATTTCTCGAAGCATAGCATCTGGTGTAAAAGTGTACTTAGTGCCAATTTTTTGTTGGCAAGCGAATGAATTTTGCCATGCCCCTAAGCCTGATTGTAACTAAGGAACCCTTTGCTCAATGGATTTTGGATTTCATTGGAATGATAAATCCTATTTCGAGCGTAGGCCATAAGTGGATACTTATGACAATCGGCTATTTCACAAGATGGACAAAAGCCATTGCTCTAAAAAATGCTATAGAAGGCAAAATTGTCAACTTCCTTGAAGAGGTGATAATTATATTTGGTTCACCGAAAGCCATCATATCTAACAATGCATGAGATTTTTTGGGTTCGAGGATGTCAAATTTTTCTCTCAAACATGGGTTCTACGTTAAAAATTCATCAAACTACTATCCACAAGGAAATGGGCTAGTGAATTCAACCAATAAAAACCTATTTAGGTTAATTAAATGCATTGGGTCATAACAATAAAGAGACTAGCACAAACACCTATGAGTGGCTCTATGGGCCAACCAAATTATGCCCAAGAATATCTTGAAGGCCTCTTCTTATGAGTTAGTATATGAAAAAGAGGTAGTTTTACCTATCTCTATAGAGATCACTACCTTACAAATGTTAAAATCCTTAGAAGTTGAGGAAATTTTTGGAATGGAAGTAAGGTTGGTAGAACTCCTAAACCTTGAGGAAAATAGTGAAAATGAATATTATGCCATGGTCAAGCATTATTAGAAAATAAAATGATGGTTCAAAAAAAATACCTCCAACCCAGATTTCAGGGAAGGAAGCCTAGTCCTAAAGTATGATGAGTGCACTACAAAATCTAGACAACATACAAAATTTGAAGCACTGTGGAAAGGACCCTTCCATATCAGTGCATGCAAGGAAAATAATGTGTATGAGCTATATGGAAGGTAATGTTTTGGGTATACTGGTAAATGGCATTCATCTAAAATTATTCCATTAAAGTACATGATTTCTTTTTTTTTAAATCACAATTATGTACCATATGTAGAAACATTTATAAAATACGTTTTAAAAGTTTTGTGAATAAGTCCATTAGAATAATAAAAAGAGGAAGATAAAACATATTATATATTATGTGCATTGAAAAATTTACAATGTATAGTACGAGCTCAAGGATTTGAGAAGCTTGAAGCTTTTAGAATAAACCCAAAAAGGATTACAATGCAAAAGGACAAAAATGAGGAGGCATGCTAGAAAGGCAATGGAATTAAAGCCTCCAAGCCATTGCTATGTAGTAAAACAACACTTCATTAGGTTCTTCTTATTATTCTTCTTTGACGAAGAGGAAAGGTGGTCAACATAGTACAAAAAATCTCCACATACCGAGGACCTCAATCCTCATTCCCACGGCTATACGTCAGAAACTTGAAATTCTTTTTCTAGTCTAGCCTGGGAATGTGCTCCATGTCGAACTCCCTTAGGAGTAAAGTGTCTGTAGGATGAGACAACGAGAAATGCCTCTCGAGGTCCATGGTTGAAAATTTATTCAGCAAAGGTAGCACGACCACATCCTCCCCATAGTCAATGATTCTACGAAGGTCCATGGTGTTTGGAATAGCGACACCAGGGATGGCCACTTAAACAATTTCACCAAGCCTATCTAGATACAAAGGGTTGAACATGGCATGATACAATGCAGTTATCCAAGGCTTGGACATATCCAAGTTGAGAAGGGAGGCCATAAAGTGGGATATGGAATTGGAGTTACAATACAGCTGGTTCTCATCCTTCACATAGTCCTTGCCAAGTACACACTTAAATGCCACAATAATGAGGCAGTCATTCTTCCTCACCAAATCCATGATTTTGTCACTGGTAATTTTACCCATGAAAGAGTATTGCAACCTTTATGGAAGGAGCCAAAGGGGAGTTCCTAGGTGAGATGACATGACAGAAAATAGACTAAAGCTAGTGGAATGGGATATAGTTAAGAAATCTTGCTAACTAAAAAGAGTTTTTCAAAGTTGAAAAGAGGGAAATGGTGATGTTATGCTCTCTTTCGCTTCTAGGGTTTTGGACCTAAAAGGAGAGAGACCATTTCCTTACTCTTTTCACTCAAGAACAATCCCTTGAGATTTCAATGCAAAGGAGATTGAAATCTGACAAAGGGAGTGTTCTAGGGAATTAAATGATGTCAAATAAAGGGGTTCACCACCAAGTGTAAACTTGGAAAAGAAGATGTTAGAAAACATAGTGTGATGTGAAAAATGACCTTGAAAGATGAACAAAATGCAATAAAAAGCTAAGAGACTGAAAGTGTGCACCTAGAAGACTGAATAAGGCAGAATGGAGATCTGGATCACTAAAAAATCTATTGTTGAAGGTAACTAGGACTCATTCACCAAGTTGGGGGAATCAATCCATTTTTTGGGAAAATGCACTGGAGCAAGTTTCAGCCAAAAGGGTATCCAAATCTATAAAAATCTTGATTAGGCATGTATAGTGGGACTCATTCACCAATAGTGGTGAATCAGTCTACTACCTTTCTAGAAGTTCTGAACTAGATTTTGTGTCTCTCAATCTTCTCTGCTCTTTTTAACTGGTTTGCGGATCCAAATATGCAAAATACCACCTGTAGGTCTTCTCCAAGCCTCTTCAAGGTTGAATGAAAAATTTGACAACTTTAGAGACTTGACAACTTTTCTCCAACTTTTCCTTTTAACAAATCTGCAACCTAGACCTACAAATCACACACAAGAAGAGGGAAAAATTGTTGTAGTTAGAAAATAGGGTTTTGCCTTGCTCAAGCCCCATGTTGGTAATTAAACCTTGAAATGAAAGAAAATTTAAAGGGAGAATGATAAATGAAAAATATATAATGTTGTAACTCACCAAACCCTAGCAATAAGGTGCCGCAATTATGCTTGGAATGATACCAATGGATGAGATCTTTGATTCTTTCTTGATGTTGATAGATCTTGAATGCAATGCTTGCTTGAATCATGAAATATACATCACATTTTTTATCAAAATAACAAACATGAAGAATGTTATCTTGGACATGATGATTGATGCTTTAAGAATGCTATTGAATTCTTGATAATCTACCCTTGAATACCTTTGTGAATTCTTGATGATCTCTTATGAACTCAATTTTCTCTAATGATGATTACTTGAATGCTTGGGGGTTAATATGAGAGAAAGAACCTTGTATTTATACTAAATTATGCAATAATTCCTAAAATTACAACACTACAAGCTGAAATCAAATCTAGGAGAATAAAATCCTGCCAGAAATTTGATTTAAATTTGAATTTTGGTCACATAGGACTCATTCACCTAAGGTGGCGAATGAGTCCCATCACACATAATGTATGGGACCAAAAATTAAAAGTGTCTAGAAATGTGTGAAACCTACATTAAGGCCATAAAGACCTAGGTGGGAATCATTCACCTAAGGTGGTGAATGAGTCCAGACACTAAATCTAGGCTACGCAAGCTAGGAACACCTTGAATTATGATTGGTTACTGATTGGTGTCGGGATTATCCTCAAAAAGATTCAATAAATGAGGATTGTGGATGCAAAATAGGGTTGATTAAATCATAAGACAACCCAATTATTAATGACAAGCCTAAAGAAATGTGAAATTTTGTTACAACACTTGACAACACTCAAAATAAGGCATGATTAATGTTAATTATTATTAAAATTATGTTTATTATACTTAGTTATGTAATAAAACCCTAGAAAAGTGTGAACGTGTGTTACAACACTTCACAACACTTTTTCAAGGTACCATTAAAATCCATTAGTTCACAAGGGCCTAAGACCTAATGTGAATGTGTTATCCACATTACAACATTAAGGAAAAATCCATAAGGAGGACCCAAACGAGTGCAAAAATGTCAAAGGACCTATTTTTGGACACTTCATTTAGCCCCCACTTTAGTGAGAGGAGGAACATGCTTCAAACTCACACTAAATTAGAAAAACATGCACGAAAATGGGTTCCAATGGACCAATGCTAGAAATATGAGACAATAACAATCAAGAGGGATGATCAAGTCCCCAGGATCAAGATCCCATGGAAAACCAACATAAGCACACAAGAACACACATGAAAATGATATAAAGAACAATGGAAAGGCCAATCATATACTACCAAAGATGAAAAAGAGAAAAAGAAATAGAAGAGAGTTAGATCAAGATTCAACCATTTTTCAATCCCAATGTGGATCAGATCTAGGCTATTTATTTGAGAAATTCATACTCACTCTGAGGTGATGGAACTTATGACTGTCTGCCAGGTGAGAATTCCTAAAAGGTGAGAAACATACGCTCATGGCTAGTATGCACTCACACACATGCAAGTTGCTAAGGGGAAATTCATGCCTTAGATTGGGCTTCCTGCTCAACCATACCAAAGTTATATCTCTTGATAACTTTAATAAGGAACCACACAAAATGATTTTCATGTTTCATGAGACAAGCAAAACTCTGTATGGTTGGAGCTCATGAACAAATAGGATGGCTCTATAGGCATGCAATCTGTGTTATGCAAGGTGGCCATATAACAACAAATGTAAAATGTGCAAATAGGAAATGTTCAAAGGATTATTGATTAGCTCATGCGAGGTATTTAACTTAGGGAACATTGTGCCTAATGTCTCCAAGAGAGGACCAATCAAAGAATAGAAAATTCAAAACTTAGGGGATGTAGTATGTTGCATCAAGCCACTAAGAGGAATGTAATATGCTAAGAGAGATCATGCTCATGAATTACATCACACCCAATGTCATCCACAAAGTAACAAACACATATGAAGCAAGAAGGCTGCATCAAGAAACTTGAAAAGGAAAAATGCAAATTAATAATACCAATGTATGTGCCCACTTTAAAGAAATTTCTAAATAGCTTACTATGAGCAATTACTTTAAAGTAGGAAAATTAAAAATTTAAACAAGAAGAAAGACATGAGAGTCAACTTGGAAAGCCCTATTTCAAGTCATATTTTTCTGAGTAAGGCTACATCATATGAGAAAAGAAAAGAGAAGGGTTGCCTACGAAATGAAAACACCAAACACATAAGGGGTCTATGGATTTGTGATGAGTATGCTCTTTGCTGCAATGTTTTTAAGAGAGCTTGAAACTGTCATCATCCCCCAAATACACATAGAATTGAAAGAATGAGACAAAGAGAGTGAAAACAAAGAAAGACCTTTTGGGTCAACATGGAAGAGACATAAGGTGTCTCAACACCTTGTATCATCCCCGAAAGGAAAACAAAAGAAAAAGATAAAGATGAAAAGGAAAAGGAAAAAGGAAAAAGAAAGGCTTTCGGGTCAACATGAAGGATACATGAATGTATCGATGCCTTGCATCATCCCTATAATTTAAACATAAGAAAAAGATAAAGAGTGAAAGGAGATGCATGACATAGAGAAGAATTAAATCAGCACACCATTTCGAAGTAACTGACATTGCTTAATCAAATTTCCCATGGCTAAAAACACTCTTTCCTAAATCATAAAGCTTATTTGTGGAAGAGGCAGCAAAGAGAATGTACTAATTCTATTCTCACGGAGATCTTGGTATCCTCAAGGGATACGGATCCAAAATCTACATGTATCACCTCAATGGTAGCATTTAGTGGGCCAATGGTAACAATAGTGCTTTAACTGCATGTACGTGTGAATGAATTCAATGCACCCAAAAGAAGTTTTTGCTAAGTAGCCAAATGAAAGTAGCCATTTCTAAGGAAGCTCTCTATAAATTTTTAAGGTACACCAATGGCGAAAGCATCAAATTCTAGAAGAAAAGGTCAACCCTCATCTAGAAAACCAAGCTATGTTGATGTCTTTGGAAAAGAGTCATTCACAAATGCACCAACGTTGGAAGGACATTTTGCCTATACCAAACTAGTAGAGGTAGGAAACCTTGTGAAGAATGAGGTTGTGCTAGACCTTGCAGATAAAATTTTTGACCCAAAGGTGGTGGAAAATCCCAAAAGCCTAAGGGAAGTGGCTTTTCAAAGGATGATGAAATATGGGGCAGTTGAAGGTTTTCTTCATGGTTCTGGAATTATGGTTTTCCCAAATTTATGTTTCCCATTATACAACCATGCCTATATTTTGTAGATGTGAGTGCCAGGAGGTTCAAAAAAGAAAGAGGAGCTATAGTTAGTGGCATAGTGAAGGTTATAATTGATGCAAAAACTATTTGAGATATGTTATGTATCCCTCTAGACTGGGTCATCGAGAGTTTCGACCAAGAAGCTATGGAGGAGTTATAGAATACCAGTACTAGACAATTGGCCTTTTATGAGGATGCAACAGAGGAGAAGCCGAAAGGAGGTCAAATCCTCTTCCCTATATCACTTAGGAAATGTAGAGAAGATCTTCAGGTTGTTTTCATAATTTTTGCCTATGTCTATGATCATGATCATGATAGAGAAGTTCATCTTTTTCAAATAGGCTTGGATTTTATGCTGAAGAAAGAAAAGATCCAAAAATATTATTATTTCATACAAATAGTAGTAGAAAGGATGCTTGAATAGCTGAGGAATTATGACACTAAATGCAAATTCAAGTACTCTTCTTTTTTGGTGCATCTATTTTACACCAAAACTTTGAGTTCCTTGAGAGGTATGTGTCATTGTTTAGGTTTGATGTAAAGGGTTCATACTAGCCAATTTTGGTCTAGACCCATGTGCTTTCAAAGACATGGGATTATTATTGGTTTGTAGAGAATTTTATGAGGCTAGTGCTCCAAGATTTTTTCCTACGCCCTATAGGATGTTTCTCTCTTGAGGTCCTGCAATGGATGAAGACCTCGTAGACCCTAATGGATTATTTTTTGGGAGATGAATTGACATTCATCATATTTCATGGTTTTATCAAGGAGCCTTTTTGGCTCCCCAAATTTGTAATGGATAGGGTTTTTCTTTGGAAGCATTTCATCGGTTAACTATTGCCAACAACATTTATGTTGCCGAGAGGGACAATATAGGGTTTTACCCAACTCCTCTCAGGATTACCAATAGCTAGGTAACATTGATGAAAAGAAGGGCGCATGATGTGCTTACAAACAAATTTGTGCACTTGGGCCTGGTTCTCATTTGTTACAAATGGGATTACAATACAAAAGGTCACCTCCCAACTTTGAGATATGGGTGTCAGGAGTATTTTGAATCAAAAAAAAAATCAATCAAAGAGAGACCAAAACTATACATCAACTTGGTCCACATACCATTCAACCGGCCATTATGGCTTGGCTTTTATGTCAAGAGGATAGAATATCATCTGAGCCTTCCAATAGGTAGGTACCTAAATACATAGCTAAAGCACCTAGGGTGTTCAGAGAAAAAGAGGGTAGACTTCTGGAGGTTCTGACAAGAAATGAGGTGCCTCAACACCATGTATGGAGAGCTCTAGACACATGATGAAAATCTTGATGAAATTTATGATAAAGAGGCAGACACTAAAGATAGTAATCCTAAGAACAACCAAGAGATTGAACAAGAAGAGCTTCCACTCTACACTCCTTAGCCTCAAAATCTCAAAAAGGGAAAGGGGTCAAAACAAAAGGACTCACAAGTTGCACCTTCCACCAATGCTTGAGGAAATGGAAAGAGGACCCACAAGTGCCCAAAGTGATCTACCTTGGGTACCAAAGGCTAGGTTTCATATGCATTAGCCACCAGAGGATTAGAATCTATCGGTTATGCTAATACAAAGAAGAGATGAGTCTTGGAATTAGGTGGGCCTGATGCATCAACCTAGGAGAAGAAGAAATGGAGTCCACTCTACCAAGATATTCAACTTTGATGGCTCGGGTAAGTTTTTCTCCCCCTCTTCTTTTTTCTTTTGCATCTTTGGTTGTTACTCCACCCCCTTCTACTAAAATGAGTCCTTTGTCCATGGATTCTACCTTTTGGTACTAAAAAAACCCCCACCATATTCAATAATGAGTGTCATGAGGAAACCCCACACACCGAGCGAGAATCATATGCGTCAACTGCAATTTATTCTGTAATTGCCCTTTCAAGGGGCCCCATTGAAATATTTGAAACGTCCATGTTGCCAATTTCACTAAATCCATTTTATTTTGGATAAATGTCACTTTCTCCACCCACTTCCCCTTTCACTCCATTCAATGTTCTTGCTCTATAGTCCCCATATGGTATCTTGTCATTTTCAATGATAATGCTCCCCTTCACCTCTCCACAATCCCATATAGTTGAAGTTTCTCCTTCCACCACCCTTTTTAGTCTCTATCTAAGTGCTTCCATTGTTTCATAGAGCATTGACACCCTACAAAGTCTTTGAGGTCATTTCAATGCAAAACAGTAGGCCTAATAGGCTAGAAAGTAGAAGTGACAGATTAAAAAAGTGACACAACTAGCTACTAAGAAGATTGAGGCTTGTTTCAATGAAAATAAAAATCCCTATTGATTTCTACCATGAAGCCTCTAGTATCCAAGTTGGAGAGAGAAATGAAAATGGAGGATTATGACATCAGGGCTATTGGCCTAGACTTAAATAAAAATCACCCACATGATAAGGTGGTTTTGGCTAAGGCCACCTAGAAAGTGGTCTATAGTGATTATGAGAAACTGGCCAAGAAATTAAAGAAGCACGAGGATGAGATGGAAAATATAAAAGACACACTGATTAGGCTATAGGGCGAAATCAAGGGTAGAGATGTCGAGATGGCCCACATAAGACAAATGCAGAATCAATAAGGAGAAGCAGCTAAGTTGCTCAAGGAGGCGGAAAGTGAATAGATCCAGCTTTATGCCAAGATAGAAAAGTTGAAGGTTAATCTTGTTGTTGAATGCCAAACCAACATAGAGTACCAACTTAATCAAGAAATCATACAACAAGAGATGGATAGTGTTTGATCTTAGGCTTTTGATAGTCTAAGAAAAGCCCAGGAAAAAACAAAAAGAGAAAAGCAATAGAAGTAGGAGATCGAGTCCACTTTGCATGCTCATGATCAAGAGGCCAAAAGGTTGAGCTCTGAACTAACAAATACCCTCCAAGATAACAATTAGATGGAGGAGAATATAAGAGTAAGAGAAGCTCAGTTCCATCAAGAATTTTCTATTGTACAAGGACTTGGGACCCTCCTAATATTGAAAAGGTTGATATCTACGCACTGGGAAAGTATCATAGTTGTGGTTTCCATTCTCAAACTAGTCCTATAGTTTCTAAGGGATGCTTGAGAATTAAACAAGAAGGTTGGCCCAGTGGCTAACCAAATTTTGCAAATTTATGCTCCCCGAGTTGCAAATTCAAAAAACCTAATTTCTAGGTTATGCAAGGCCATTGACGAAGCTCTAAGAGGTGTAGAAATTATACATCGAATGGTCACCTCAATAAAAGCAAGTGAATTCATGAATTGCTACAAAGTTGCAAAAAAATCAAGGAACACAAGGTAGTGTTGAATAAAAGGGTCGATGAAATCAAAAAGGATTTCAATGTTCTACTTGACTTCGGTTTTCCTTCCCTTTTCTCACTAGATGGAGAGGTGTTTTCGATCAAATGGATTATAGATCCAATCAAACATAAGGTCCAAAATTCTATAGAACTCTCAGGTATAAGCACTTTACCAACTGTTGATGAAATTGAGAAGGAAATTCTTCCTCTTTCTTGGCTCTATTACCACCTTGGGGTTGTTTCATCAAGATGGGGATTTTTTCTTTTAAAGAAGTTTTTAAGTTAGATCAAGCATACAAGATCCTTCACACTTTCATTCGGCCCACTAATTTGGATTGGGAAGTACAATATTCTACCTTCCTCAAACTTAAAGAGTTTCTAGAGCTCTAGGATCATGCCTCCACAAGTGAAGGCCCCATGTAACTCACCAGAACTATAAAGAATTTTTTTCTTTTTAAAAAATATTTTCAGTTATTTAGTTTCTTTTCTTTTTTAGCTTTGGAAGGATTATGAGCTTAATGACAAGAAGAATACTCCAAAAGTGCGCAATGTGCCATATGGGGGTTGTGCAGCTTTTGTATATCATTTTTCTCTTTAGGAACAAGATGAGACATGTGTCATCTTGGTGGGATTTTTCTCAAATCCATTTTCTCGGTTTTGAGATCACCTGCCCACTTGCCATGTCATCTATTCATCTAAGTAGTTATTATTTTTGTGGAAGGGTCTCTTTTAGTGGAATTTTTTAGAAAGCAATGGATGTCTTGTCTTCGGGATGGAACCTTCGAGTTGATGCCATCAATATATATGGTTGATCGATCAAATTCTTGCCAGGGTATGTTAGATTCAATTGTTTTCAAATTGTAATCTTTGCTAAAATATCTAAGTCATTTATAAAGCAATTGGGTCTTAATGAGAAAAGATTTTCATGATTTAAAAAATATATCTAAGATCTGATCTTGGGCTATTAGGTGCAAGCATCTGGAAGTTTATGCTTCTGGAGAGTTTGTGTTAGTGTTCTCTTCGTCTAGCTATAAATAGGAGTTGGCAACATATCAAAAAGATTCCTTTAGTTTTTCCTTAGTTTTTAGAGATATTTCCAAAATTTGAATGTTTACAGAAGACTACTTGTCTCTAGCATGCTATATTTTTTTAATTCAAACTTTCATCACATTGGCATCTGAACTTTGTTTTTTAATTCATTTGACATTAAAGTTTGATCTATTTAGAAGAAACTTTTGAAACTATGCATGTTATGGCCTTTTTCAAGTTCTTTTTTTATGTTTTTTCGTTCATTTAAAAAAAATTGTTTTAAGCTTACTTTGATAGTTCAGGTGGCTAATTTTCATGCTGTAAGGTTCTATGTTGAATGATAGCTTTCATAAATTGGATTATGTCTATTGAAATTTTCCATTTTCTTTAAGGGTTTTTATTTTTCATATTATGTTATAATAAGAGGGAGGGTTTCTACAATTTCTAGATATTTCTATTAAATTTTGGAACTTTCTTACATTTGATCAGACTTTAATGAGTGCTTCCCATGGAAATATTTGAAATACTCCACTATACTTTTACTTAGCCTTTGTTTTTCGTTCTCTTACCAATAGTGAAGGGTTTGTGGCATTATGTGTCTATTATATTATTCATAGGAAATAGTTTAAGATTTGAAATGTTGTAAAATATTTGGCACATCGCCATTTCATATTTTATTTTATTTTCCTTCTAATTTTTATCCCGACTCAAATAAGAGTTGGCTTTCTATAAATATCTTAGAGGTATTTAGTGAGACACAAATTAGTCCCCCACTCACTTAATTTCCCATAAGACTTTCAGAGAGGTGTGAGCTTTTATGATCAACACATAACACACTTTTCTTTCCTGTGGGGCCATTTTGTTTGTTCATGGGTGTTAGCATATGAATTTTTTCTTTCCTCATGGATCCTATTGTTCATGTTGTGTGGCTCCTTATCAAAGTTATTAGGAGGTATAGATTTGGTATCGTTAGTACATATGGGAGCTAACCTTAGGGATGAATTTTGCATAGCCACTTACTTGTCTGTGTGTGGGTGCATATTAGTCATGTTTGTATGTGTCTCACTAGGGGATCAACTATTAGATACTATATTGCACTAGCCTATGTGAGTGTGAGTTTTTGTACATAGTATACATCTTGTTCCAATTGTAAATGGTTTTTTTTGGAGAAACAAATAAGGCTTGATCCACATTATGTTGGATAAACAGTCAAGGATTGATCTACCCCCTCTTTTTTTTTCTTTCTTCTTTATGTATTTGAGAGTGTATGCTTGTATCTTTTTGTTTCTTCACACATAATTCACATGTGTGTTATTTTGTGCCTATATTGGTTTTCCATAGGATCTCAATCCTGGGGGCTTGATAATCCCTCTTGATCATTATTGTCCTATCTCACTAGTGTTGGTACACTTGCACTCCTCTTGATGTGAGTTTATCTAATTTAGTATGAGTGTGATGCAAGGTCATTCTCTCACTAAAGTGAGGGCTAAATGTAGCATATAAAATTTTATCCCTTTACATTTTCACATTTGTTTGGGACCTCCCTCTTAAAATTAGGTTCACTTATGCCCTAATTGGCCCTATCTTGCATTCACAGGCCTAATTAAATCCATTTTTCTAAGGATAATCCCAAAATTTAACAAATGAGAAATCATAATTCAATGTTTGAAGTTATGTGTTCTAGATCTAGTGATCTAGGACTCATACGCCCCTCTTAGCATATGGGTTGCACCTAGGTCTCAAGGCCTAATTTTAAACATTACATTAGACTTAACACTTCTTGGAGTTTGTGTGAGAGGTTTGAGCCAATGGGACTCATACACCCAACCTAGAATATGAGTCCCATCCTAACTTAGACCTATTTTAAATCAAATTATTGGCAGGATTTTATTATCCTAGATCTAATGTCAACTTGTAGTGTTGTAATTTTTGGAAATTTGGCATAAACAAGTATAAATACAAGGTTATTTCACATAATGTCTCCTAGAAGATTCAAGTGATATTATGAGCATTCAAGTGAGCACTTTACAAGAGCATTCAAGAAAAAATAATCAAGAATTTGGAGTTACATTCAAGATCTAAGAATCATGTCAAAGTCTTCATGCATCATGTGTATTTGTGAGCTAGCATTTGTGATCCAAGTTTCATGATTCAAGTGAGAATTCAAGATAAATTATTTAATCATTCAATCAAGAGTCAAGATGCACATACATTGGAGCCATTTCACACAAGTGTACAACCTTTATTTCAAGGGTTTGGTGAATTGAAACAATGCATTTGTTCATTCATCATTACTTCTATTGAGAAAATGATGCCTCAATTACTAGCTTGAACCATTTAAAATAAAGGTCTTGGAAAAAAATGTTCATTTCTATACTTTACTGCCAGACCACGACGGTCTTTTATCTGTTCTGGCAGTACCGCGGTGAAGGGTCTGGTAGTTATCGCCTTACCGCATGCAGTCTTCATCCTTATCGTGGTTGTCGCGGTATCGGCTTTTCTATCAGGCTAGCGGTTACTGCGTTACTGCTGCCAACCAAAGGGCTGACCGTGGTGGCTATGGTAAAGCTGCCAGCGGCTCGGCCTGGCGGTTACCACCATACCACGGTTAGCCAAGAGGCTAACCGCGGTGGCCATGGTAAGACCGCCAGTGACTGGCTGGCAGTTACCACGGTATCGTGGCCAACCAAAGGGTTGACCACAGTGGCCGCGGTAAAGCCACCAATGGCTTGGCCTGGTGGTTACCACTATACCGCAGCCAGCCAAAGGGCTAACTGCAGTGGCCGTGATAAGGCTGCCTGCAGTCTGCTTGGCCGGTTACTGTGGTACCGTGGCCAGCCGAAGGGCTGACTACAGTGGCCACGATAAGGCCGCCTGCAGTCTCCCTGGCTAGTTACTGCGGTACCACTGTGTGCCTTGGGGCTGGCTGCGATAGCATGGTAAAATGATCGATGAGCTCGGTATGCTTACCGCCATACCACAGGGTGAGCTTGGGTGGACCGCGATAGCGCGATAAAGGCTGTTGGGGAGCTCGGTGAGTTCGGCGTCTGGGTTGACCGAGTTGGACTCGATGTCAGAGCTCAACAACGAATAAAATAAGGACACCTAGCTCAGTGTCGTGCGATTATTAACTAAACACCAAAATTCTAAGCAGCAGTTATTGCAGGTTGATTTAGGGTGGCGAATGGGACCTGATTTGGGTAATGGCTTTAATGGCCTGGGTGGCTCAATTTAGTGAATTCAATATGGGTTGATCATGGGTGTAATTGAGTAACACATGTTTGTACCTGGTGATCAGTGGTTGACTGACAGATTTGAATGCAAGGTGTGACTTGAGGAGGTTGATAACATATTGCTGAGAGAGAGTTCAAATAGTATGTTTTGGGTGAGATAACATTGTAACAGTGAGAATTTTCGGATTGTGTTGTTGTGAGCTAAATAGAGAAGGCTGTGATTTGTATGTAACCATTTTGTTACTATAATACAATTAGTCTTGACTTTGTGTGGTGGTTTTTTTACCTGAAAAGGTTTTCCCACGTATATCTTGTGTCAACTGTGAATGCTCAACTTTGTGTAATTTATATTTTACTTGCATATATTCATCTCAAGTAGTTTTAGAAGCTATTGGAACCGGTTTATGCTTTACTCCTTTGTTGTATTAGTTTTAAGGGAATGTATTCCACACTGTTGGGTCTATAGATCCATGCATGTTTTTCCCTTCAACTTCATGCTATTTAATTTCATTTCAAGGTTTAGTTACCAAAATGAGGTTTGACAAAGGCAAACCCCTATTCCCTAACACAACAACATTTTTCTCTCTTACTGTGTGATTGCAGATCTAGGTGAATAGGAGCTTGAAGATCATTTGAAGACAAAGTTGCAAAAGTTATCAAATTTTTCAAGAAGTTGTGATCTTCATGAAAACTCACCTACAGGCCAGAATCCAAACTTTTGGACTTGGAGAATTAGACAAGATGAAATCTATAGAAGATCTATAGACGCTATAGAAATATCAATCAAACCCTAATACTAGAACTAAACCACCCCTTTGGGTGTATGAGTCAAGTACAACCTTTTTGCCAAATTTTTGTAGATCCAAATCAATCACCTAAAGATTCTAGATTCCACCCAGATTCATGTAGTAGGACTAAATCACCCAGCCCAACATATGAGTCCTAGTGCACTTCAAAAATTTGTATTTTAGAGTTATAAATCTTGCTTAGAATGAATTATTTTACTAGGTTCCTTTCTGATTGATTTTTGTTTGTTAATTTGATTTAATACTTTCAAGTTTCTAGGGTTTAGTGCATAGAGTTTTCATTTAATGGTGAACCCTCATTTAGTTACACCCAAGGAAACCACCTAAGTTCCTTACCTCAATTGAGTCACTTGGTTGAGGGATCTCAGCTTCCTAATGAATTAAAGTTCCATCTCCTAAAAGGTGGGCACCTTATTTCCTTTGGTTCAACACATTCACATCTTCTTAACCACAGGTTCAAATCTTGTACTATGAAGCAATGAAGACCAAAATATATCATGATTAAACCTTAGAATATATATAGTGAATGCCTTGGAATTTTTTTGAAACTTATCTTTATGAACTTTATATTTATGTGTGGTACACCAACTTGGAATGATACTAATCAAAAAATGTGTAACAACTTGTACACACCTTCTACTTGCACCAAAATATTCAACAAAGGTTCATCATTGCACCACAAATCTTGTACCAAGCTCTTAATTTTGTCGAATTATGTCTTGCTTGCAATTTGACTATCATCAATTGGGCATCTGCAAATTTGAATTAGTCATTGTTGCTATCAAATAGAATGGTCAATCTATAGCATTTCATGCTAATTTTATACTTAGTTTGTTGCCAACTTTTAGCTATATGTTATGATTCGACTTGCATGGAGAGAGTTGTCATTTTGCATGCCTTTTTTGTAGGCTACAATGTCTCATTTTCTTGTATAAATAGAGAGGCTAGTACTCTCATTTGGACGCATTATTCTTCTACAAACTTATTCTACAAATTTAATCCACTACATTATTCTATGAGGGCTAAAAGATATTTAGTGAGAGCTAAGAATTATTTTGTGAGAGAATTTAACTATTTGAGTAAGAGGCTTGCTTTGGGTTGATAAAGTAAATGGTGAAATCGCAATACTGTGTCTCACTTTTTGCCCAAGATGGACATTTACATGAATATTTTTAATTGAATCTTCATCTTTTGAGACCTATAGTAGCTAAACCATTAAGAATTTAAAGATGATGTGAACTAGTGATTTGTGGCAATTTGTGTGTAGATTCTAATTTATTTATTTTTCAAATTTTCTAAAATAAATCATGAATCTTTCAACATCTCCTTTAATAATTGGTTTTAAATAGAGAACAACATTTTCAAAAATTAATGTTTGTATCGTACAACGTAACATTTTTTCTATAAAGGATTAAATTCTAATTTTTGAAATATAGATTCTCAACATCAATATCAAGGGAAAGGATATTTTTTCATAATTTTTTGTTGCATATTCTTTTTAAATTAATTTTTGAAGTCATTGTAACTATAGTTTGGACATACGTGTGTGTCATACAACCTAACTTGTTGTGTATATATCAAAATCCAATTTTATTTTTTTGGGTGAAACAAGGACATCAATACCTAGGGAATGGGTTTTTTTTTTTTTAAAGTTACAATGGTTTACTATTTTTCCACCTCTGCACAAGAAAGAGCTTGATGTTTAGACAAAAAACTATGTTTAGTAAAAATTAAAAATTAAATACATGATAAAATAAGAAGATGTCAAAATTATGCTTGTTGGAAAGCTCTTTTCAAGGGTTACAATATTACAAAATATAATTTTTAAATGACGTTATTTAATCCCTCAAAAGGTAAAGAAAAAGTGTTTTTTTGCTAGCATATTCATAGGTGCAAAGGAGATTGCATTTGGGTATGATTTAATCCTATAGGGGTTCTATTCAAGGGGTTTTTATCTAAGGGGGTATTATCTAACCATCTTAAATGAAAACCCTTTAGATGGAGCCTCTCAAGACTTAAATCATTAGTTTTTTTTAAAACAATGATTTCAGAAAAAAATCAGCATGTCCCGAAAGTGAGACACAGTATTGTGGCAGCACCCTAAATCTAGGAAGTTGATGTAGGAAGGCTATGCATCAATTCAGTCAATTGGTTAAGTGTATTATAGGAATGGAGATCTAGTCTTCTCTTACTTTTCTTACTTACAAAAGATTGAGAATTGATTGCTCTATTTGAACTGCTTGAGTTTACTTGCATTAGGAAAATATAACATTTTCTTTGGAAAGGAAAAGAAGTTATTTTATGCTTTTCTATAAAAGTGCTTATATTTAATCCACAATAGGAGGGAATTTTTTTCATTAGTATTAAGATACTAGGATTGATTAAACAAGGATATCTTAAGGGTTATTCATAGCTAAACCTATTTGATTATATTAGATAGCTAGTGAGTTACTCCTCGGATTTGAATTATCCATTGAATGGATGGTAACTTTCTCTTATTATTTGTGAGTATAAATACAATTAATTTTTTGGTAAAGGGAATGGGATATTTTTTGGGTTAAATATTACCCATTGGAGGAAATACCTATTCATAGATTATAGTGGCCCAAAGTCAAATTGAGCTTCAGTAGTGTATGTGAGTAGGAAGACTATCACTCAAAGTATTGAGTGAGAAAAATTTGACCAAAGTAGTGTGATTTCCTTTGGATCCATTGTCAATTCATCGTGATCTATTAATGCATGATAATTCCATATTGTAGAGTAATAAGTTATAGTCATGTAGGACACAACACTTAGCTCAAAATGGTTGTCATTACGAGGTTACTTCACCAATCTCTTCATCAAAGGGAAGGTCCATATATCATATGATAGATGTGTGGGGGACCACATATGAGTTCATGGCTGGTGGAAAAGCACTTGAGTTATGCTTCTCCTCCTCAGCAAGCGACAAAAGACCAAAGATTTGAGAGGAGTTTTCTGGAACATCTATATCTGTTGCTTGGAGGCTCGGTTGAGCTATGTATGTACTTTGTACACATTCTTTGGAATATCGTAATATGTGAATTATTATATTGGGATGGAATCAATGTTGATTATTGATGTGAAATCTATGTTCATTTGTTCATTTTTTCTATAAATACAAGGTTCCTCCACTCATTTTCATAGCTTATCTTATCTCTAATCAATCGAGCATTTAAGTATCCATTCAAGAGCATTCAAGAGCAAGTCATAAATCATTGGGAGCCATCATCAAGATTCAAACATCATGTCAAATATATTCTTGCATCATGTGTATTTTTGAGCTAACATTTGCGATGTAGAGTTTTGATTCAAGCAAGCAATTCAAGCAAGATCTATCAAAGCATTCCCTTGATTCAAGATCTACATACAAGCTAGCCACTTCACACAAGTTTGAAAACTTTACAATAAAGGTTTGGTGAGTTTTAACATTGCATGTTGTTCATTCATTATTCCCCTCCATTACTCTATTTCATATCAAGGCTTAATTACCAACAAGGGGTTTGACTAGGGAAAACCCCCATTTACTAACAATCAACAAGTTTTTTCTCTCTTCCATGCTTCTAATTACAGATTTAGGTTGAAGACTCGAAGATAATTCGGAGTGCAAGATTTAAAAGTTGAAAAGTTGCATTACAAAGTTGTCATCTTTACAGAAACTCACCTATAGGTCGAATCTGGAAGTTTTAGAAACTAAGATCTGAGAGGAAGCAAATGAAGACTTGGGAGCTCAGGATCACATTCAAAGTTTTCAGAAATCCAAAATGGGACTAATATGCCACCTAGGGCATCTTAGTCCTCCTAGGGGTATTTTTCTAAATATTCTTTGAGATTTTGTTCTGAGATCCGAAGATTCCATATCTGCCCCAAAAAATAGCAACGCGACTAATATAACAATAAGGCTTTCTTTATCCTCCTTGGCATACTTTGACAACTTATTTTCATTTCCAGAACCCTTGTTTCATGTCCATAATTTCCAAGTACACACATCCTATATTTCTATTACATAATTTCATCATTTTTATCCCTCATTTAACTTGCATGTACCTAGGGTTTGTAGGTTGAATGCTTATTTATCTTTTCTAAGAATTTTCTTAGTGGTGAACCCATAAAAGCTAAAAGAACCCCCTTCCTAGGTCCTCCTAATTGAGAATTGAATCACCTTGTGAGGTTGATAGTCAATCCAATTAGGGTTCTTAGTACATTATTGAATGACCTAAAAAATAGGCGAACATTCATCACCTCATTTTTCTATGGTTCATTTTGGTGAACTCGACCATGTTGAGCATTCATTTTTTTATTTAGAGTCCATTAAATTCATAGATCTAGTTTGCTTTCATTCGTGCATTACATTTTGCATTAGTGAAATTGCACCTAGGGTTTCTTATCCTTAGTGAAATTGCATCTAGGGTTTCTTGCATTTGTATTAGTAAAAGTGCATATAAAGGGAATTTTTACTTTCTTGCATCTTTTCCTTTCATTGAAAAATTGAAAATTCCATTATCCATCATCATAATTGCATTTGGGAACATTATTATTACATTCAAAATTGAAAGAAATTGCATTGAATTTTGCATCCAATTTCTTGTCAATAGTCACTTTTTCTTGCATTCATTTGCACAATTTTATGTTTCCAAACATCAAGTCCCTAGGTAGGCAATCTGGGAACACTGTTAACAAATTAGAGCTTTTTTATTTTTTGAAAAAAACCTCCATTGGGACAAAAACGCCCTTCCTGGCATCTTAGTCCCTCTCAAGGTTTTTGTCTCAGAACCCTGTCTAAGTTGTGTGCTTTCTAATCCACTTTATTGACCCTCCAAATTCCTTTAGTATGACCAAGATGCCCTTTTTAGCATCTTAGTCCCTTTTGAATTAGAAGCTTTAGTTTATAGGGTTGAAATTTTCTTTTTTGCATTTTTGTTTGTTGTCATTGGTTATTTGTTTCAATGGGTTGAATTTCTGTTTCGTGCATTTTACTAAATATAGCTTAAAATGGTTCATTTCATGCATTGCTTCATTCCAAATTTGCATTCACAACATTTCATTGCATAGCATAATCAACAAACTACCTTGTTTCAAATCTGAAAATTGCATTTAAACATTTCACTTTCTTTACTTTTCCATAATAGCATGTTTTCTTTCAAGAGATGTGGCTTTGATATGGTTAAAAATGAATTACATAATTACAACATCCTCTCTTATGATTTCAATCTAGAATATAAAAATGAGGTCATTAAGAAACATTTTATTCATCCATCTACTATCTTTCATAATTATGAGAACATGTTAGATAAAGTGGATCAAACCATTGACACAATGCTTAATATTACATTGTACATTAGTGAGGAAGATAGTATAGATAATCATAACAACCATACTTCTTCTTCTCCCAATACCTCTCCTATGAGTGACAAGGGTATCTTGGTGAGAGAAGGTACAAGCATTGAGATTCATGATTGTCCATATCCTCCTCACCCTCTAGAAGACATTAGAAAACAAGAAGAGAAGATTATTGCCACCACTTTTCTTACCCCAACTCCATCTCTCAACACCTCCCCTAATTGCAAGAAGGATTTAGTAAAAGAGGATACAATCGTGAACGATCATGAAAATTAAATCTTTAAGGACGACATGTGGATTGAAAGTGATAATCTTATCTCTCTCCTTCCTAATGTCCCTAACATTTGGAAAGACCTATTTGAAGAAACCATCTAACTATTCATAATAATGAAAACCATAGTAATACGTCTCTTGATGCTTCCCCTATTAGTAATGAATTTACTTTACATGACATACAATGGAGAGTGATGACCCTTTTGTTAAACTCTCTCCTAAAATATCTCCTACTAGGGTAGATGGTATAGCACAAGAGAATGGGAACTTAGAGAAAAAGGGTAAAGTCTTGAACAATCATAACAATCAAATAGAGCCTTCTCCTAATATCCCCACTATTGATGAACAATAAAATAAAATCATTAATCATTCCCCTACTTGTGATGAAATCATTTTAGAGGAACTAATCCTTGAATGTCACAAAAAATTTGTTTGTAGTTCTCCTAGAAACATTCCCACTAGGGAAGACATGATAGTGGAAAAAAATGAGAATATTGACAATAGTAATTCCTTATATGAAGATGGTGAAGTAATATTAAACTCGTCTTCACTAAGATATCATGAAAATAATGATAATTCTTCTAAGGTTATGTACATTAGATTTTCCTTAGAATACTCTCCTAAGCCTAAAATTATCATTTATCGACCCTCTCACAAACCAAAAGTTCAAAACAAACCCATCCTTATCCTCGAACCACCTAAGAACAATGTTTCATAGCAACCAAGTTACAATATCATTTCTCATACATATAACACTAGAAATGATCCACAACCAATAAAAACAACTTCAACATCCCTCCCTTTGTGTAATCCTATTTTACCTAGTGCTCCTCGTTTAACTTCACATAGTGGGAAGGAGTATGATATTTTTGAACAACTTAAGCATACTCCTACAAATATATCCTTATGGGACTTGATTTAGAATTCACCTAATTATCACACTGCTTCAAATAGCCTTGCAACAAGTTGTGGTTCCCACTAGTGCAAACTCGAATGACATAGCAACCATGATTCAAGGAATACATTCTCATGTTGTTTTCAACCAAAGTGAGAAACTTTCTTTGGAAGTGAAAAATCAATATGATGATTTCATGATCATAACTCAATACAATAGCATAGGGAGAAAGAAAACCCTTGTCGACAATGGCTCTACCCTTAATGTGTGTAGTGTAAACCTTTTGGATAGGATTGGTGTTGATAAACCAAAAATTCAACCTAACTCTTTATCTATTAAGGGATTTGATAATGTGGGAAAGAAATTGCTTGGGGTGATCAAATTACCTATTAAAGTTGACAAAGTTACATTACAAACCTTGATCCATGTTATGCCTAATGATCTTTCATACAATATTCTCTTGGGCAGACCATGGATTCCTTAGATGCATGTTGTGCCCTCTACCCTTCATCATATCATGAAATATGTCTACAACAACAAAGTTTATACAATCAAAGTCGATCTTGAATCATATAGTTGTTTGAACATTAAAAAAGATAAAAAGAATCCTTTGAAAATATTAACACCATCTACACAGGTCGAACCTATGCAAGACAAAGAAAAACCAATTGAGGAAATCACAAAGCTCTTAGAAGATGATTGGGGTTCCTTAGATTTTAAACATTCATGGGAGAATACAAGATCATAAACAAAGATGTTAGACAAGGGAAAAGAGAAAGCAGTAATGTCAAAAAAAAAATTGGAAGACCCTTCGAAATAATCCACCTAAACCACTTTAGAACAAAAGACAACAAATTATACGACAAAATTTTATGAAACCGACTATCAACAACCACCAAATCCTAAAGAAATGAAAAATCTTTATGGAAAAGTTTATGAACTCTTCAAACAACTTGGATATAGTGGAAAAGGATGTGGTGCTATAGAAAAAGGTATATGTGTCCCTATAGATCCTAACACACAAGAAGCAAGTCATGGTCTTGGTTATTGTCCCTTGATATAAATTAAACCATCAAACAAGCCTTCACTTAATATCAACACTATCACAAAACACCCTTCTAATTTGAATTTAACATTAGTGCATCCTGAATTGATAGACACTAGTGGTAATGGTTGTTATCCTTTGTAAGAAAGGAAACAAACAAATAAATCTTCACTTAATGTCAATGTTATCATGCAAAACACTAATAATTTGAGTTTGTTAAATTTTGTGTGAGTTTAAAATGTGAATAAGAAAATCAAAGCTAAACAACGCATCAATGCAAAATTATATTAGAGAATTCAAATAACAATCTAATTGAATTGAAACAAACAAACTCTCTAAATTCATCACATTATTCTCTATCTCCAAGGATTTGTTAAATCATAATGGCTCTCATATTTGTTGTGCACTATGAATTTAGAATGACAACCTGAAGAGCTAAATGTTGGAAAGTGCTAGAAATTTATTCTACATGATTGACTGCTAAGCTATATGATAATGGTGCAGTCTCGGTAGGAGGGTCCTCAAAGAGAACAATGTAAACCATGCATAAAGAGTTACAGAACATAAGACACATGAAATATGGAGGAAAATGTAAGTTCAAACATTCTTATTACCATAAATTTTAGTTATAATCAGCCGACAACATTCAGGTTCACAGATCGGGCTCACAGGCTTGATACAACATGATCAAAATACAATATTCCTATATGCTCGTTAATATGATCCAAAATATTAAATATTGAATCCAATATTCATTCTAATTGCTAACCTAATGACATGCTACAATGATTTATATCACATCCAAAGATCTAGAATCCTCTGTGTCGGCCAAAGATCATTACAATCTCTGATGAAGGAAATGTAATGTGTGCATGAAATAGGTTGGCCTTAAATATGAATTTCTCCTCGGCAGGTTCATAGGATGAAGTGTGGACCAAAATTAAGGTCGGGGACACTCCATGGAATAATTCAGAACACATCGCAAGGATCCACAAGTTACGAGCAAGATCACAAGAGATGAAAGTAGCCGTTAGGCTCGAAACTGCTTCATGCTCTATTCTAGAAACTGTCTCTTAATCCAGAAGTGATAACTTGCCAGGAAAAGATCCAATCATTTTGAAATCTTGGAATAAGGGAAAATGAACATGTCCATGATGAAACATAGATCCATAGGGTTCGATGAGAAAATATGATGAAATGTTGAATCTGCCAACTTGAATTAAACAAGAACAAAACAAAAATGAAAATATTTTTTGGTTGATGTAGGATTGCAAAGAACCAATATGCTCTTGTATTAGACATCCGAGGTTATTTGAAAAGTGAGTCCCTCACTTTTTTGGGGCTAAAGGAAAACCAATACGATCTACCTTAGCCTGAGAAATCCAAGAAGAATCCTCCATTGGTCTGTGTTTCCACTTTACAAGATATTCTTTGTATTGTATTCCACATGTTTTCCTTCCATTTCTAATATCCAAAATCTCTTCTATCTTGTCTTATTTTTGTTTAGGAAACTACTTATCCAATTTTTCTTTACTATCTTCATTGAATTTTGTTTTATGGTACTAATGTAGATCTACAATGTTGAATATAGGTGATATACTCATGCCATCCAGTAACTCTACTTCATAGGTATTTCCTGAATCAAATTTCTTCAAAATATTATAGGGTCCAGACTTCCTCATTTTGAGCTTATTGTATGTGCCAACTGGAAATATTTCCTTCTGTAAATACACCATCATTTCATCTCCCACTTTGAACTCCTTATGTCTCCTCTTTTTCTCTGCTTGCTCCTTATACTTACGGTTCATATCTTCCAATTGATTATTTACTTGAGTATGCACTTTCTTCATATGTTCTACAAATTCCTCTACTTCTGCACTCCTTTTATCTTCCTTACTGATGTCTCGCAAATCTGATATACCTCTAGGATGAACACCAATAACAATCTCAAAAGGTGTCTTTCCGGTACTCATATTCACTAAATTATTGTAAGAAAACTCTGCTTGTGCAAGGACTAAATCCCAACTTCTAGTCTTCTCCCTAACCAAACATCTCAACAAATTCCCCAAACTCTTGTTTACTACCTCTTTTTTCCATCAGTCTATGGGTGAAATGTAGAACTAAACTTGAAATCTATCTTTAACTTCTTCCAGAGTGTCCTCCAAAAGTAACCAACAAACTATGTATCTCCATTTGAAACAATACTCCTAGGTAATCCATGTAATCTAACCACTTCCTTGAAAAAAAAGTCTGCTACATGTACTTCATCTGTTGTCTTCTTACAAGGTATGAAATGTGCCATTTCAGAAAATCTATCGACCACCACAAATATAGAATCATTACCTCTTTGTGTCTCCAAAAAACAAAGTATGAAATCCATGCTGATATCCTCCCAAGGTCTCTTCGTAACTTTCAAAGGCTTATACAATCCAACATTCTGACTACTCCCTTTTGTAGTTTGACAAACTCTACAACTCTACACAAATTTCCTAACATCCTTATGAATCTATGGCCAAAATTAATTCTCACTTACCAATGCTACTATCTTATCAATTCCAAAGTGTCATGCCAATCCTCCACTATGTTTTTCTTTCAACAAGCTATCCCTCATTGAACTCTAGGGTATACACAATTGATTCCCTTTGAACAACATATCCTCTTGAATGAATAATCCAACCACTAGCTCCTATCCTCCAAGACTAGTTCTTTACAAGCTCTCCAAGGCTCTACAAAATTCGGGTCTTCCTCATACAAGTTCTTCAATTCATCAAAGCCTAAAACCTCCACTCTCATCTCTACCAATAAATTTCTTCTCCTACTCAAAGCATCAGTGACTCTATTCAATTTTCCACTCCTATGTTTCAAAAAAAAAAGTATAACTGTACAAGAATTCCACCCATCTCATGTGTCGCTAATTCAACTTACCTTGACTATTCAAATACTGCAATGCTTGATGATCTATATACAACACAAACTCTTTAGAAAATAGGTAATGTCTCCACTTCTTCAAGGCTTGAAATATGGCATAAAAATCCTGGTCATACACTGAATACCTTCTCCTAGAATCATTCAATTTCTCATTGAAATAAGCTACTAGTCTTCCTTGTTGACTTAATATTGCTCCAATTGCATTTATACTTGCATCACAATCTACCTGAAATACCTTATTAAAGTCCGATAAAGCTAACATAGGCTACTCAGTCACCTTCTATTTCAACAACTCAAAACTTTGGTCTGCTCCAGATGTCCACCTAAAATATTTCTTATCCCCTCTCATTGTTTTCGTCATAGGACTATAAATAGAACTAAAATTCCTAATGAACTTCCAGTAGAAACTAGCCAATCCATGAAATGATCTTACCTCTCCAATTCCTTCCAGTGAAGGCCATTCAACGATTTCTCTTACCTTGTCAAGATCCATCTCCAATCTATCTACAAATATCACAAATCCCAGATATACCAATTATTCCTTCATGAAACTACACTTATTAATGTTTATTAGCAACTGCTCTTATCTCAACTTCCACAAAACCTATATTATATGCAAAAAATGTTCTTCCCTAGTCTTACTGGAATTTGAGATTTCATCCAAATAGAAAATTACAAACTTACCCAATAATTTCTTCAATACCTCATTCATCAGCCTCATGAAAGCACTCAGTGCATTTGTTAGTCAAAAAATCATCACCAACCATTCATACAATCCTTCATTTGTCTTGATTATTGTCTTCCACTCATCCCCTTCTCCGATTCTGATCTAATGATATGCACTCTTCAAGTCTATCTTTCTAAAGTATTTAACTCCACTCAAACAATCCATAATGTCATCCATCTAGGGCAAAGGAAATATATACTTCATTGTGATTTTGTTTATGGCTCTACAGTCTGTACACATCCTCCATTCTCCATCCTTATTAGGTGCTAGTACAACATGTATTGTATAAGGACTTAATCTTTCTCTCATCAAACCCTTCCTCAATAACTCTTGCACTTTTTTATTCAGCTCTTCATTCTCTGCCGGTGTCATCCGATGTGCTACTTTATTAGGCAAACTAGCTCCAGGAATCAGATCCATGCAATGACTTATACTCCTCACAGGTGGAAATCCATCAGGTACATTATTCAAAATAATAGCTTCATATTCTTCCAGCAACTCCTTTATCTCCTCTGGTTGTTCTTCTACATGCTTCAAGTACTCATCCTTCTTAGTAACCAAGGCATAACACATGTTCTCATGTCTCAGTCCATCCAAAAATCTCCTTCCATCAACCAAACAAATTATAGAATTCATACAAACCTCAACTTTAGGAACATCCTCCAATTGCAACAAAGTCTTCTTCATCTCATTAGCAACAATGGTATATGTGTTATTCTTTCCATCATGAATAGCCAGTCTATCATACTGCCAAGGCCTTCCCAAAAAGACATGGCATACATCCATAGGCATGATATCACACAAGACTTCATCATGATAATTTCCTATCTTCAATTTCATCAAAAATTGTTCACTTACCAGTATATTATGCTCATCTTGAATCCATGCTATCTAATAGGGTTTCAGGTGTTTCAATCTTTCTAGCTTCAATTTGGTCACCATTTCTTCAGAAAGCAGGTTCTTAGAGCTTCCACTGTCAATAATCACTATGCAAAATTTACCAACTACCTTGCATCTCATCTGGAACAAATTATTTCTCTGCAACGGTTCCTACTCCACCTCACTTTGACACAATACTCTTTTGTTACAACCACTTATCCCTCTTTCAGTTTATTAGATGATACCGAGTGATCCTCCTTAGCAAAGGTTCTTCTTCTACTATTCTTTGTCTTCCTGGTTGTCTCTCCCTGATTACATTCAAATGCTCTATGTCCTTCTCCACCACACTTAAAATAAGTTCCCCTAAATACTCTTTTCTCCTATCCTCTATCACCTTTTCTATAACCCTCATTCTAGTAACCACCATATCCTCCTCTTTGATAAGATTTTTAACCATCTCTATGATACAAATTATCATTCTTACTCACTTCCTCATCGATATTCTGATCTGCAAAAGATCCACTTCCTCCTCCACTAAAAATTATTCCTCTCTGAAATATTCTACCTCTTCCTCTCTATCTCTGCTCATGTCTTTTATTCAACTTCTCTTCTACTTTTAGGGCACATTGATATGCCTCCTCTACACTCAGCAACTTGATCAAACTGATCTCATCCTATATAGATGGCTTCAAGTCATTCATATATATGGCTACTTTCTCAATCTCATCTTTTGAATGTCCGGATTTGATATTCAACTTGTATAAATCCTTAGTATATTCTATCAAACTTGACTCCTTCTTCAAATTCTACAACTTCTGGAACAAACTGATCTGATAGTCTATGGGCACAAAATTTATCTTTAGCTTATTCACAATTTGATCCCATGATTTTATCTTCTCCTTTCGTCTTCTTTGCATATCTATCTACAAATGTTCCCACCAAAGGGATGCATGTCCTTTCAACTTTGTACAAGAAAATTTCACCTTCTTCTCTTTGGCGGTACCTTCAAAATCAAAATCCTTCTCCATCTACATTATCTAATCAAACAATTCATCTCAATCCAACTTACCACTATAATTTAGTGGATTGAAATGCGATTTAGTATTCACTTTGGTTAGGGCTCTTATGAACCTCTCTTCTCCCTAATCAAGGACAAGTTTATTTTCTCTTTCCCCTTCTTCCTGTTCTTCTACCTCTTCATCACTCACATCATCAGCTGGTCGACCTCTCCTCTAGGCCATTTCGACTGCTTCTAATCCAACATCAATTCCTCTCAACAACTCCATTATAGTTGGGTCTGCATTTTCGCACACTCCATTTCCTCTACCATTTCTTCTTCCCACCATCGTTACAAAAGTCTTTTGCAACTGCAAGTCGGATCCTCAGTCCGCCACCCCACAAAAAATATTCAACAGGACTCCACAAACTTTGATGATCTCTCACATAATGAATCTCGCTTCGATACCAATCTGGTGTAGTCATAGTAGGAGGGTCCTAGAAAGAGAACAATGAGAACCATGCAACAAGAGTTACACAATAGAAGCCACATGGAATATGGAGGAAAATGTAGGGTCAAACATTCTTACTACCAGAAATTTTAATTACAATCAACCAACAACATTCGAGTTCACAGATTGGGCTCACATGCCTGATACAACATGCTCGAAATACAATATTCCTATATGATCCTTAATATGAGCCAAAATCTTACATATTGAATCCAATATTCATTCTACTTGCTAACCTAATTATATGTTACAATGATTTATATCACATCTAGAGATCTAGAATCCTTTGCATCGATCAAAGATCATTACAATCTCCGATGAAGGAAATGTAATGTGTGCATGAAATAGGTTGGCCTTAATTTTGAATTTCTCCTTAGCAGGTGCATAGGATGAAGTGTTGACCAAAATTAAGGTCAGGGACACTCCACAGAATGATTCAGAACACATTTCAAGGATCCGCAGGTTACGAGAAGGATCACAAGAGATGAAAGTAGTTGTTAGGCTCGAAACTACTTCGGTGCTCTATTCTAGAAACTATCACTTAATCCAACAGTGATAACTTGCCAAAATAAGATCCAATCATTTTGAAATCTTGGAATAAGGTAAAATGAACATGTCCATGATGAAACATAGATCCATAGGGTTCGGTGAGAAAATATGATGAAATGTTGAATATGCCAACTTAAACTGAACAAGAACAAAATTGAAATGAAAGTATTTTTTTGGTTGATGCAAGATTGCAAAGAACCAAGGATGCTCCTGCATCAAATAATGATGCTATAATAATGATGTTGTGATTTATATTGTAAATGTTATGATAATGATATGATGAAACTACAATAATTAGGATGTAGCTAATGCTAGAGCCATCATTAAACCAATTGCTTCTAAATGTTAATTGCTAAATGCTCAAATGCTAAATTCTCACAAATTCTCTAATGAAAATTTTGCAGAGTAAGATTGTACAAGATTGGACCCTTTTGTTGTAGAATGAGGTTGTATTTATAGATTTTCCAAGGCATAAATTGATGTGGTAGCAACCAACGATCTAGATTTAATTTGGAGAAATCGATGGTTGAAAGTGAAGAGGTTAGAGAGAATCAAGGAGAGTGTTCCCTTTAGTAGAAAATTTTTCCAAGTGTGAAGGAGAATCAAATGAAGGAAAAATCCAAGTGTCCCAAAGTTTTTTGGAATTTTTTTGAGGATAAAGCCCAAATTAAATATTTGAAATATTCAATTTGTTGAGACACATGATGAGGTGGAAGGTGGAAAAATTAGTACACATGTGACTGAATTCAAATTTAGAATTTAAATTTAATAAGAAGTTAATTAAATAAAGAAAACTATTTAAATTTGTTTATTTAATTAAGATTAGAAGAATATGATTTAAGATAGAAGAATAAGAAAATGAACTATATAAATAAATTTAGAATTTATTTATAAGTAGATGAATTAAAAGGTTTATTAATTAAATAAATTGTATTTAATTAATTAATTCTCCAGACCAATTTTAGCTGTATATAGATTTTACACCCTCTTGTAATGGAGATAAAAAAATATCGTAATGAGTCTTTTGTAGGTATGACAACTAATACTAAGCAAGAGACATCTTTTTAGTAAAATAACCAAACATTCTCTACTTCTGATCAAGAGAGTATCATAACGAGACTCCTCCAAGATCATCTGATCTCTCTCCCTCCAAGAACATGAAATGAATTTTACTACAAACATTCATTTTGTGCATATCATAGAGTTCATGGTCATTCTACTAATGAATGTAAGGATTTGAGTAGTAAAATTCAACATCTTAAGGAGTGTGGTTCTCTTCCTTGTGTTGAAGCACCTAATTCCTCTAATTGATCCTTATTTTCACTCAAGCACATTTTTCATTAATCATTTTGTCTCATCCTTGTCTTGCACTAAGTGGGGGCAGGGAATTAGGTAGCCTTGTCCTCGTATGTCACTTGTTATTTGTTTTGGCTAGTTGACCACCTTTCATGAACATATAAGAGAAATCTTGGAATGTGGATGAGATTCCTTAAGTTGGCTTGTATGTGACATACTCTCATGTCTTATTCTACTTTAAAGATATTTCTCATAGCATGGTGTTAGCAACCGCTTTAAAGTGGGGGCATACATTGACACTCATGTTTCATCATGCAATTTTATTTCTTCCTGCGACACATCCTTTTCTTGGTGGTTTCATTGGGCTTGATTTTCTTTGAGAGTGTGATATGTATTTGACTTGTCCTCTCTTGGAGACATTAGGCCAAATATTCCCTAATATGAGACCTTGCACAAACTAATCAAAATCCTTTCGAACATCCCTCTTTATTGTTGTGTTGCATTTTATCTTTTTGTACCTTATTAAATTCATGGAGGTATGGATTTGATATGGTCCCCTGGGGCTCACCTAGTGAACAACTAGCTTCACTAGCCCTTGTGAACATGCATTTTATTTTTGTCCTTATCATAGTCATGGGGGTCTGATGTTGATATGGACTTCCTAGGGCTCACCTAGTGGACAACTAGCTTCACTAGCCCTTGTGAGCATGTGCTTTTGTTTGCATAGTGGAAAATGCATTCCACTTGTAAACCTTTTTGGAAAACTAGCCTAGACCCGGTCCACTATGTTGGACGGCTAGTTGAAGCTTGATTTGTTGCATTTTTTGTTTTCCTTTTTTTCTTTCTTTGATGGTGTATGTTTGTGATCTGATTATGGCTTCATATTTCACCTGCATGTGTGTTCCTTTGTGCCTAAGTTTGTCTGTCATAGGATCTTGATACTGGGGACTTGGCAACCCTCTTGGTTATTGCCATCATATCTTACTAGCATTCATACATTTGAACCCCTCTTGATTGTGTGGTTGGCTATTTTAGTTTGAGTTTGAAGCAATTTCATCCTCTCACTAAAGTGGAGGTTGAATGTAGTGTAGGAAAATTAATACCATTGCATTTTCACACTTGTTTGGGCCTTCCTTGCTTTATTTATCCTTCCTTATGTCATAATTGGCCCTAGTTTTCATCCACAAGCCTAATAAAGTACATCTTTTTTCTGGTTAATCCCGATAATATTCAAAGGGAAAATGATCATTTAATGATTATGTCTGTGTGTCATTCATTTTTGGGCTGGGAGTAAAACGCCACCTAGGGAATCTTAGTCCCCCAAAGGTCTTGGTACACTAATTTTGAATTTACCTCAAAAGGTCCCTTTTTAGATTTTTTGCCCCGAGATTTGAGCCTCAGGACTAAGATGCCACCTAAGGCGTCTTAGTCCTCCTTAGCTTATTTTTAGGATTTAATTTGAATTTTTGGTAGGATTTAACCTCCTTTAATTAATGTTTTCCTATGTTGGCTTGGTTTGATGTAATTTCATGATATTAAGCATAGATAAGTATAAATACAAGGTTCCTACACTCATTTTCATATCTTATCTCATCTCTAATCAATCAAGAATTCAAGTATTCATTCAAGAGAATTCAAGAGAATTCAAGAGCAATTCATAAAGAATTTGGAGCCATCATCAAGATTCAAGCATCATGTCAAAGAGTTTCTTACATCATGTGTTTTTTTGAGCTAACATTTATGATGTAGGGTTTTCATTCAAGCAAGATCTATCAAATCATTCCCTTGATTCAAGATCTACATTCAAGCTAGCCACTTCACACAAGTTTGTAGAATTGACATAAAGGGTTTGGTGAGTTTTAATATTGCATGTTGTTCATTCATCATTTCCCTCCATTATTCTATTTCATTTCAAGGTTTAATTACCAGCAAGGTGTTTGACCAAGGAAAACCCTCATTTACTAACAATCAACAAGTTTTTCCACTCTTGCATGCTTTTGATTGCAGACTTAGGTTGAATACTTGAAGATAATTTGGAGTGCAAGATTGAAAAGTTGCAAAGTTGCATTACAAAGTTGTCATCTTCATGGAAACTCACCTACAGGTCAAATCCAAAATTTTCAAAACCTAAGATCTGAGAGGAAGCAAGTGTAGACTTGGGAGCTTAGGATCACATTTAGAGTTTTTAGAAATCCAAAATGGGACTAATACACCACCTAAGGCATCTTAGTCCTCCTAGGGGTATTTTTTAGAGATTCTTTGAGATTATATTCTGAGATCCAAAGATTTTGCATCTGCCTCGAAAAATAGAAGCAACACTAAGACAATAGTAAGGGCATATTTGTCCTCCCTGGCATACTTTGACAACTTCTTTTTATTTTTGGAATCCTTGTTACATATGTAGACTTCCCAAGTACACACATCCTATCTTGTTATTGCATAATTTCATCATTTTCATCCCTCATTTAGCTTGCATAAACTAGCTTTTGTAGGTTTAATGCTTATTTGTCTTTTCCAAGAATTTTCTTGGTGGTGAACCCTGAAAAGATGAAATAACCCCCTTCCTAGGTCCTCCTAATTGAGAATCGACTCACCTTGTGAATTTGATAGTCAATCCATCTAGGGTTCTTAGGACATTATTGAATGACCTAGAAAAATACATGAACATTCATCACCTCATTTTTCTATGATTCACATACTTTCCATCCAAAATTATCTAATGTTTGGAAATTTTTGTGCCAGGATTGTCCATCGCACGTTAACTGCTAGAAATTCAGTAATTAGGAGTGAGCACTACCTAAAGGCCAAGAAGGAAAGAGATTTCATCACTAGAACAATTGAGGGTACCAACTATGCCAATTCCATCTAGTTAAGTGACACCGAAACCTTTAGTCATGTGCTTTCTCAGATTAGTGATCTTAAGAGAAAGATGAAGATGGAAGCCAAGTAAAAATACCTACCTTCCATCCTACCAGAGAAGTTTGATTCATTACCACTTTCTAGGGATATTCCCTCATAAGGAAGTGTTACTCCGACATTTATCTTTAGAGACCCTAGAGTTCTTCCAATGGTGGAAGTAGTTGTAATTTCCTCATGTAATGAGTCTGAGGGCTATATACCTTGCAACTATATATTAAGTGACAAATCCAATGATTACTACGGATATTCTATGATACATATGAACAAATGAGATAAAAAATGATCACAATCTATAGGGTATACCCCATTAATTTATGTCTATGAGAGTGAATCCAAGGGATACTCTCCACTTGACTATTTGTATAGTCATTCCATGTAATCAAAATGATATTGAGATCCTTGTGAATAATAAAATCATGTGTTTATCAAAAATCTTGTGCTTAAGTCTTATGTGGAATTCCTTATGTGCAATTGGTAGCTCATTTTAATGTCTTCCATAAGATAATTGATAACATGATTGAATCTAACATGGATGAACCTTCAAGTAGAGTCCATTGTTTCAAATATGGTGAGAACATGAATGAATCCTAGCGGAATCTAAGAAGTTGAAAAATTCTCAGGAGGATTTGAAGCTAGACTGGATCAAATCTTAGCATGGTTAGGAAACCTAGAGCAATAAATAAGGGTAAAGGATAGAGCTGGGAAGGAAGATCTAAATAATGAGGATTAGGGGGAAAACTCTTCTCATGAACATGATCAAACTCATGATCATGAGGGAGATAAATCACCTATTCTATCTGAGGATACTAATAGGTAGCGTATGGATTTTGAACTCTTTAGAGATATGAAGAAAATCACCCCACCCATGTTTGAGGGAAGCACCAACTGAGATGAAGTTGAGGCTTGGTTAGTCCAAATGGAGAAGTATTTCGAGATTCAAAATTACTTTGAGTTCACCAAAGTAGGATGGGGATCATATGAGTTAGTAGGGGAAGCCTCTAACTGGTGAATGAATAAAAAGATGGAACTAGAAATTATCTTGTTGAAACTAACATGGAATAATTTTTTTGAAATTTTCCATAAAAGATGGTTATCCCAATTCTATTTTGATCAGAAACTCACTAATTTTTAGAATTTGAGACAACATGAGATGACAATTAATGAGTATTGGAAGAAAATTACCTGTCTGCTACATTATGTTCCTATGTACCAGAAGGATGAATGTTTTTTTATAAGAAAGTACTCAATTGTCAAATCGAAGGAGAGGTAGATGTTCATGGTCCAAATACTATGGATCTTGTGTATGAGAAAGTAGTTAAACAAGAGTATAAGCTCAAATCTATCTTTTTCCGCCAATAAAATAGAAACCATAAGAATATTGTGAGAGATTAGGACAAACCAACTCCAAAGAAGGTTGAAGTTATGTAAAATGTGCAAAAGCAAGGGGAAAAAGGATCTCATGATAGTGGGAAAGAATCAAGAAGGGAACGTAAGATGAATGGTTCCAATGGTGGGAATACCAACAATGTTGGTGGAAATGCTAATAAATCTAGAGAACCCACAAGGAAGAAATGACTGAATATTGGATGTTTTACATGTGGTGGAGACCACTATGCTAGACAATGTCCCAATAAGTCTTCTAGGTCATGATCTTATGGTAACCCATTTCCTACCTAGGAAGTGATGTTTCAATAAAAGATTCATGTTGATAAGTATGATCACCAACTGGAGTATCAAGTGACTCATATTGAAACTCTAGGTATTTTGTTCACCTTACCCATTTCTATACTTATAAATACTAGTGCAATTGAAAATTTCATTTCAGCTAGATAGCTAAGCAAATATCTAGGAAATTTGGTTACATGGAAAAGTATTGGGATGTAGAGTATGCAAACCAGACAAGAGAAATGGTGGAACAATGTTTGTTCAAAGCTAGGATAAAGCTACCTTGTTTTTCTACAGAAGTGAACCTATATGTTACGCCTTTAGGATCCTATGATGTTATCCTAGGAATGAGCTAGTTATGGATACATAGGGCCAAGGTAGATTTCCATGACAAAACTATAGAATTGTTAGATGATCTTGGTAACCAAGTGATGTTACAAGGGATACCTAGGGAGGTCAATATTCATCAAATCTCTGCAATGCAATTGTGAAGGAATAAGAAGAAAGGATGCAAGCTCTTCACAATGAAGATGGAAAATCTTGAAGAGAACTTAGATAACTTGGAACCATAGAGCTTCCAAGAGATGGAATATGGTGAAATGGAGGAAACTAGAATGTCAGATATGGAGAGATATCCTATAATGCAGAAGTTTTCAGATGTGTTTCCTAATGAGCTACCTAGGCTACAAACTAAAAGAATATTTGAATTTTCTATTGATATCGTTCTAGAATTTGAACCCATTTCCAAAGTACCTTATAGAATGATGAAAACTGAGCTAATGGAGCTTAAGACACAACTGGATGAATTATCTTTTGAGGGGTTGATAAGACAAAGTGTTTCACCTTGGGGAGTGCCAATAATTTTTGTGAAAAAGAAGGATGAAACTCTATGTTTGTGCATAGGTTATCACATGCTTAACAAAGCTATGGTAAAGAAAAAGTATCCTTTGCCATGCATTGATGATATATTTGATAAAATGAGGGAAGCTATTGTACTTTCTAAGATATATCTATGATCTGGATACCATTAATTGAGAATTAAGGATGAAGATATATTTAAGATTTCATTCAAAACAAGATATGGGCACTATGATTTTACAGTTCTACCTTTTAGTTTAATGAATGCACCTACATCTTTTATGAACCTTATGAACAACATTGTTATGGATTTCGTAGATAAATTTTTCTTGGTTTTCCAAGATGACATTTTGATTTACTCAAGGAATGAGGAGGAGCATTGTAGGAATTTAGAGACAGTTTTGCAATGAATTAGAGAACACAATTTGAATGGAAAAGTATCTAAATACACCTCCTTTTATAAGAGACTACATTATCTTAGACATGTGATCTTAGTAGATGGAATCTTAGTATATATAGAAAAGATCAAGGTGGTGCTTAAGTGGCCAGTTCCCAAAAATGTATTTGAGGTAAGGAGTTTCATGGGTTTAGTGTGATACTATAGAAATTTTGTTGTAAACCTCTCCAAGATATCCTTTTCGATTACTTCTTTGTAGAAGAAAGGGAAGAAGTTTGAGTGGATAGATAAGTACCAAGGAGCCTTTGACCTACTCAAAGAGAAGTTGAATACCACACCAATTTTGAAAGTATTAGATCCTGAGAGTGACTATATTGTTATCACAGATGCATCAAGAGAGGGCCTAGGAGGTGTATTAATGAAAGAGGGGCAAGTAATTTCTTATGAATCAAGGAAGGTGAAACCTTATGAGAAAAATTATGTGTTGCATGATTTAGAATTAGTAGTCATGGTTCACACATTGCAAATGTGGAGGAATTAATTGCTAGGGAAACCCTTTGAGATGAAGACTAATCACCATGGGTTGAAGTGTCTATTTACTCAGCCTAATTTGAATGCTAGAAAAAGAAGATGGTTGGAGTTAATATTTGATTATCACTTTAATATCAATTAGGTTAAAGGGAAAGAGAATTAAGTTGCCAATTCCTTGAGTCGAAGACATCATATTGCTTCAATGGTGACAACTCAAACTAACTTTAAAGGTCAAGTATTGCAAAAATGCAAAGAGGATGAGTACTATATGCAAGTTAAGAAAGAACTCACTATCAATCCACATGATTCTAGGTATGAAGGTTTTCATTTTGAACCTAATACATTACTTAGGTATAAGAAGAATATGCATGTACTTGACTCAGAAGAGTTAAGAAATCTGGTATGGAAATAAGTTCATCAAGCACCATACTCTAGACACCTTGGTGGGACAAAAATGTTGGTAGATGTTAAGCCATTATATTTTTTGAAGAGGATGAAAGGAGATTATACTAGGTCTGTGGCTAGGTGACTTGAATTTCAAAGGGTGAAAGTGGAGCATCATCATCCTACAAGCTTGTTATACCCACATGATATTATTGAGAGAAAGTGGCAATTCATAAGTATGGACTTTGTGCACGGATTGTCTATGTCAATTAATAAGCACAATACCATTCTTATGGTTGTGGATAAGCTTACTAAAGTAGCAAATTTCATACTCAAGAATCTAACTAATGGAGATATTTTCATATCAAGGAAATTTGTGCAAGAAGTGTTTAGGTTGCATGGAATTTCTAAGAATATTATCTCGGATAGGGATGCACAAGTCACTTCAAGGTTTTGGTAAACCTTATTTTTTTCACTAGGGACTCAACTGAATATTAGCTTAGTGTATCATATAGAAATGAATGGACAAATATAAAGGGTGAATCAAGTATTAGAAGACCTACTTAGAATGTATTGCATTTATTAGCAATATGAGTGGGAAGACTAGTTGCCTTTAGTGGAATTTTCTTACAATTATTCTTATCATTCTACAATAAATATGGCTCATTTTGAAGCATTATATGGTTGAAAGTTTCAAACTCCTATAAGTTGGAATAAAATTGAGGATAAAGTGAATCTTTGGCCATAAATGTTCAATGAAATGGAAGAGCAAGTGAGGATTGTTAAGAAAATATTGGATGAAGCTAACGATAAATAAAACCACTATGTTGATACTAAGAGAGTGCCCAAAAATTTTGCAGTAGGTGACAAGGTGTTTTTGAAAGTGAAACCTCACAAGAATCCCACTAAATTTGGGAATTCTTTCATGTTAGCTCCACGTTATGAAGGACCTTTTGAGATTCTTGAGGAAGTGAATCCGATAGCTTATCAAATTCTGTTGCCACTAGCTCTTGTCAGGATACATAATGTCTTTTATGTGTCATACCTAAACAAGTATATACTAGGTGATAATCATGTGATTGATTGGAATGATTTATAGGTATAGGAACCCAGAGTGGTAACACTTGAGCTCGTCAAGGTGCTCGAAACACATAAGCTTCACTTATGTAATAAGAGGTTATGCAGTGCAAAGTCCAGTGGGACCAGTATGTAGAAGACTCTACCACTTGGGAAGACTATGGTAAGATTAAACAAAAGTTTCCACATGTTTTAAATGCATTTGAGAGTACTTGAAAATAATATGTTGGTTTTTTTATCAGTCTATGTTGCTACATAAAAATCATTGGGATGATGATTCATAATGGGGGAGTATGTTACACCCCAATCATGTATTTATTATTTACTATTACTATGTAGGATAAATGTGAATGTAATTTAAATTTTCAATGAGAATAAAGTGTTCTTGCACTTTGTTATCAATGAATTATGAATGAATGTTATTTCATTTAATGATATGTGAAGAAATGCATATATGTGAAATTGATGGTTATTGAATTAGATATTCTAACTATGGAGATATATTATGTGTAATGCATATTTTGTTGAATAGCTGACTACTATGGGACTGTGTTAGTTTGGTGTAGCTATATGTTCAATCCTCCAGGTGCAAGGGGAAGTCTCACTCAAGAGAAGATCTTGGTCGGGTAACTAGTAACCTAACCTACCTAAGCTTATACACACACTCATAGTAGAATGGTTAAGTTATTATGTTGGGAATTGGTAAGTCATCCTTAGTAAGAAGTGTTTTGCATTAGTAAGGGTCTTGATTACTATTGAGTGCATTCTCGAATGATGTTTATATGTTTAGAGCTTATGAGTTCTTCCTTATATTACTATTATTTTATTGATGAGGAGAATATACATGGGATGTATGTATACATATATATGCATGTTAACAATAGACCATACACATGGAGGAACACATACATGAGAGTACATAGGTAGACATACTTATGCACACTTGTGAATGGGTAGCTTATGAACATGGAGCTATTGAAAGGACAATGTGACATGAATGTGTATACTTATTAATACACCACACGACTATTCTCTATAAACACAATGGTAATTGTGTATGTTCTTGGTTGTGCAATCAAATGTGTGTATATATATATGAGATATATACTTATATCCATATGTATACATGTATTGATATATACGTATGGTTGACAAACATAAATGTCCATATGGATTAATCAATATATGTATACATACGTATACATGTACATAGAGGAATATACATACATACATATATATATATGTATATATAGTTGGTATGGTTATTATTGTTATGTGAATGTTAAAATTTTTTGTATTCATTAGTATATCAAATGTATACATACTTGATTGACATGGGATATATATATATTAGTATACATACATATATATATATACATATGATATAGAGTTAATTCTATTAATTGACATATATATGTATATGTACATATATAAATATATATTTATAACTATATGTGATGCTTTGAGGGTGATTTATATATATGAACATAGGTCGACTTATATATATAAGAACATAGGCCAATTTGTATATAAGATATGCAAAGTATTTAAAGGTCAAATAAAACATATGTTGATATTGGATAGAGGTTGAACCATATGCAGGTTACTAGGAAACAATAAAGGTCAATATGGAATAAAACCATAAGTTGATACTATTGAAAATGCACCTTTGAATTATTAACAGTGAATTAATCCAACATTGGATGCTATAATACAAAGAGATGGAATATTTATGAGTTGCAATATAAAGTGTAAAATGCATGATAATATGAAAAATGTACAACAAGATATGAAATGGTCAAACAACCTTTTTAAATACTATTATGACAGGTGACTCATATTTGATCTATTTCTCATTGAATCTATGACTAAGTTGACAATGTTGAGTTTTGCTTGTAAGTTGTAGACTATTTCAAAGAGAGAAACCACACCAAGAGAAGGAATAGTGGTTGCAACATGTGGCCAAATTATGAAAGATTTTATTTTTTTAGAATTCTATCTTGGTTGCAATTCGATTATCATCATTTACGAATGTGAAAATTTGAATTATTCATTTTTTCTATCAAATAGAAGGGTCGACCTGTAGTATTTCATGTTAATTTTACACTTAGTTTTCTGCCACCTTTTAGCTATATGTTATGATTTGACTTTCATAGAGAGAGCTATCATTTTGCATGCCTTTTCTATAGGTTGTAATGTCTCATTTTCCTATATAAATAGAGAGGCTAGTACTCTCATTTCCCAAGGATGCATTTTTCTTCTACAGACTTATTTTGCAAATTTACTCTACTGCATTATTCTGTGAGGGATGAAAGATATTTAGTGAGAGCTAAGAATTACTTTGTGAGAGAATCACATTATTTGAGTAAGAGGATTGCATTGGGTTGATAAAGTAAAGCTAGGAAGTTGTTGTAGGAAGGTTTTGCATCAAGTCAGCTAATTGGTTAAGTGTATTATAGGCAAGGGGATATAGTCTTCTCTTATTTGTTTTACTTATGGAAGATTGATGATTGAATGCTTTATTTGAACTACTTGATTTTTCTTGAATTACGAAAAGATAACATTTTCTTTGGAATGGAAAATAAGTTTTTTTATGCTTTTTTGTGAAAGTGTTTTTATTCACTCCATAATAGGAGGGGATGTTTTTCATTAGTATTAAGATGCTAGGATTGATTAAACAAGGATAGCTTAAGGGTTATTCATAGCTAAATTTATTTGAATATATTAGATAGCTAGTGAGCTACCCCTGGGATTTGAATTTTCCATTGAAGGGGGGTAGCTTGTGCTTATGCTTTGTGAGTAGAACTACCATTAATTTTTTGGGAAAGGGAATAGGATATTTTTGGTCTTAAAGATTACCCATTGGAGGAAATACCTATGCATAGAATATAGTGGCCCAAAGTCAAATTGAGCTTGAGTAGTGTATGTGACTAGGATGACTATCACTCAAAGTATTGAGTGAGAACACTTTTGCCAAAATTAGTGTGTTTTCCTTTGGATCCACTATCAATTCACCATGATCTAGTAATGCATGCTAGTTCTAGATTGTAGGGTTACAAGTTCTAGTCATGTAAGACACATCACTAAGCTCATAATGGTTGTCATTACGAGGTTACTCCACCAATCTCTTCATCAAAGGGTAGGGACATCTATTATATGTGCAGGGTACCGCATATGAGTTCATGGTTGGCAAAAAAGTGCTTCAGTGGTTCTTCGAGCCTCCTTACCAGGTGAAAAAAGACCAAAGATTTGAGAAGAATTTTTTAGAACATCTATATCTATTGCTTGGAAGCTTGGTTGAGCTATGTATGTATTTTTGACATATTCTTTGGAATATTGTAATATGTGAATCATTATATTGTAATAGAGTAAATTTTGATTATTATTGTGACATCTATGTTCATTTTTTCTATAAAGAAAAGAAAAAATTTATAGCAATGGTTAAGTTACATAGTTTATTTACTTGAAAAGTGAAAACTTTGGAAATTTTACTTGAGTGAACAATTGACATGTTACACACATACTAACACACATCAATCTAAGTAGACATCAAGGAAATGAATAGATAAAACTTGAATCACATAGCCATTCTACTAAAAAACATGAACTTCCAATTGAATTCACTCAAGGTGGTTCTAACAAAGATAGGTTAGCACCTAAATATAACATAACACATCTTTAATTTCTAACACAGACCCCAAGCACACAACACAAGTAAAAGAACAAGCCTTGTCATCTAGATATCCACAAATAACACGAAAGCCAACTCAAGACATAGTGCAACACCAAAGTGGCCAATCAAGAACATGTGGATCACATGGGGATGTTCAATGAACATCTAACAATTCTTTGTAAAACTTCTTCATACTATCATGCCACTAGCAACCATTATAAACCAAACACAAGCATAATACTTCATCTCAAAAACACAAAATGCTCAATCATGGTGTATAACATTAACAAATCAAATTAGGGACCACTTTATCACATGAAATTAGAACTAAGATACTGCACATGCATTGATAAAATATATTCACCAAGCCACAAGAGTAGAGACAACAATCTAAAGAAATGTGGAGCATTTTCTAAACTAGTCCAAACAACTAACAACACTACCAACCTTTCGAAATTCATAGAAACCTTGTCGGAAACAATGGTGACCTAAAAAGATAGGAGAGCAACATCCAAAAAACACTAACTTTGAATTCCAAACCACAAGACCATATCTTTAACAATAGAGGAATGTGAAGCATTCTCACTAATAGACTTCAATGCAACTTCCTAAACTAGGAACACTTAACCAACTTGTGGAGGTAAGAACTTTCTTCCAGAAGCACATGTTTCATCAAGAACATCAAAAGAGAACATAAGACATATTGTAGACCTTCAACAATATCCATCCACTATCAACAACACTTATAATCCTCATCTTAATATATCATTATGAAATATACTTTTTTGACAATGACTATACTCAATAATTCTTTGATTATGATTAGACAAGGTATGACATCCAACTGTGAACTTCAACAACTACACCATACATCAATGATGTCCCAAATTGAATGTTTCCAACAATCTTCCTCACTTATCAAGTTCTTACAATAATAAAAACCACAAAAAATTCAGCAAGTGTTGTTATAAGTCATTGGCAACAAGCTCATCAACCATTACAAAACATATAACAATATTCATCAAGTGTTGACATCAAAGACAAGAACTGCCAATAGTCTCCTCAAGTGTTGACATAAATTATAACTTTTTCCAACAAAATGTACCACAAATTGAGCCTTTTCTATTTAGCATCTACATAATAATTTCCTATAGGTATATTTTTTTACAATGGAGAGACATGTGATTTGTTCTAGGAGAAAATATAAAATTGACTATTTTGAGGCTAGCTACTAAGATTGTGTAAATTATATTAAAATTGATAAGATTCATTATCTCTCATATTTGATGCTTTATAAATACTTACATCATTAGTAAATACTAGAAAAATAGAATAAAAAACAAGACAAAAGGTGAGAGTTATGTGATATGTTCAAAACTTACTATTTGACTCCTAAGATTTGACAAAGAAAAGAGGTTCCTTGTCTTTATGTGGTCTAAAAAAACATGACCACTAATATCTAATTTTCCTTAAATTGAATATTTTTCTCAAAAAATTTAATAACATGGGAACTGGTACTAACTTATACCTTTAATTATTCATTTATACAAGTCTGAGGTAGAAAATAAAATATTGAGTCATTCAAGCAATCGAGTTAGAATACTTTTCTAGATTTTTTTGAAATATTTTTATGAAAAATGTACTTATCTTTTCAATTAAAAAAATATTAAATTTATTTCATGATATATCTAATTGAATAGATTTGAAAATTTTCATGTCTTTTCATGATGTTGAATAACGTTTTATGGTTGAAGGTATATATTTTTGTCAATATTATAGAGCCAAAACTAATCACTATGAAGAATTTTATAAATGTTTTCCTAACCCAAATAGTCAATGTATTAAGGATAAATTTTCAAGTTACCTGCAAGTAGCATAAAACTAAATCCCTAATCAACAATGGAGAACAATGAAAGCAAGAAGCATAAAAATATTGAAACAATATAACCTGGTATTCAAGCTTCCATCAATTGGCCTCCATTGGCCTTCTCCATCTTGCTGCAAATTGTATGATTTCCCTTAGATTGAAGCAAATATAGCCTATGACTAAGATCAGAAAAATATTGTTTAGTATTATGAGTGCTCAAGTATTCAAGTTCTCAAGCATGCTAAAAATAACTTTGTGTGTGTGTCTAAAATGGCTTGAGAGAGAGCCTTTTACAGAATTCCAAATTGAGAATGGATGGCCAAGATTAAAAGTTTATAAAAATCTAAGATCAACAGCTAGGATTCCATGTGATGAGGATAATTAGGGTTAGGGAAACATTAGGTCAAAGTTAGGGCACACTTTGAAATGAAGTGATGAGATTTAATTGAAAGCAATTAAATCAATGGTGGAGCAAAAAACATAGTTGGAATAATAGAAATTATTTAATTAATGGAGGATAGTTAACTTTTGGGAAATAATGGTTTAATTTGTAAATGGGAATAAGACAGAAAGCAATAAATAATTATTTTAATTATTTATTTGGTGGGATGGAAAGTTGGTTAAATAATTAATTTTATTAAATTGAAGGATAAATAGTAATTTTATTAAATAATTAATGGTAATCATTTAATTGTAGGTGAGGGAGAAGCATGGTTGTCATATAAAAATATGGTTTGTGGGTCTAGGAATTTTTTATGTGTCTACATTTTGTCCCTCTTTAACATAATGCAGTTTATCGCATCATGTCAAAGAAAACAAGCCAAACATATGCCCCAGTGTTAAAGTAGGGAGAGGAAGGATGACAAGGAGGTAGTGGTATGTCCCCTCGAGACGACAGGTGAGTTCAAAGAGCATGAGTGTGATCTTGAAATGAATGAGAAGACTAGAAGATGAAGGAATAGAAGAAATGTTAGCGTGGAAGACATGGGTGTTAGGAAAAAAAATTAATACTTCAATATCTTTCCAAATAATAAAATAGGTTTTGCATAATCATCATTGGGTGATAAAATGTGACAAAAAAACAACAAACACCATGGTATGAAATAGACCAAGGTGTACAAGGTCATCCACCTATGAAAAATAGACAGTCACAGACCAAGGAATGTCCTAACTCATACTAAGGGCTAAGTTGCCCCAGTCTTTTTGTCAAGATGCACCAAAGACAACAATTAAGGAAAACTAGGTTATGAGACATCATTGCACCTCTAAATACTTCACAAGACATCCTCGAGGTAGCTAGTAACATGACTAAGAGACAAAACAATAAAAAGAGAAGACAAAATAGACCAACAAATCCTACAACCATTAAATGTGTTTGCCAATATTTGTTTATCAAGGGTTGATTTCTTGATGATTTGATAGTTTGATAGTTTGATGATTTGATCGTTTGATGATGCTTGTAATTAGGAAGGACACATACTAAAAAGGCCAATGACGATGTGCAGAGCCTATCATCAGGAAAGACACATCCTGAAAAGGAAAATGATATTTTGATGGGGTCCAATTCCATGAAGGATGCATCTTGAAGGGCACCATAAAGTGACTAGGTTGACATTGTTTTAGCAATTTAACTGATTTTTGACTCGACAACTAATTGGACTATGTTGTCTATTGGTTCGCAATGTGAATGTTGATGTTTCGAAGACTTTCTTGTGTTCAAGGTTGACTATGTTTGACTTATTTGACCAACATGATGAACCCTAAAGGAATGACCTAGGTGGCCTCGGAGGCTCATGAACAGATGGCCTTGCCTACGTCATACACTCAGAGACCTCATAGTGCGATGTGAATCTTGGCTCTATGTCAATGACAAAGGACTGAATCATGATTTTATTTGACCTAATTCCTAAAGGACTGACCTAATGCCTCGGGGACACATCAATAAATGACCTTGCCTATGTCCAGTCAGAGAGGCAATGTAGTTCAATATGAAAAAGACTGAGCTAATTTTCTTTGACTTTATTTTTCGGATTTTGAAAGTTATTCGGATGTTTTTATGTTTTTCACATGTTTTTATTTTTTTAGATTTTTGAAGTTTTATGACTTTTTTTGTCTTTTTTGAATATTTGATTTTTTTTTTGTCTTTTGTCGAATATTTTGATATTGTTTTCTTTTTGGGAATATTTAATTTTTTGTCTTTTTGGGAATTTTTGAACCTCCAGTGACCAATGTAGAATCCAATGAAATCGGGTGTTAGTAAATGTTCCCCTAGCTAGGTCTAGGATGAACCACTAGGGATGGGATGGCATAGGGGTTTATTATGGACAAAGGTCACAAGACATCAACCACTTGAGAGGCATGATAAAGATGAATAGGCCTTATGATGGATGACATAAAGATGATGAGGAGTAAAGGAATTATTATGGATTAGTTGGGTGGAAGACTAGGGAGACTGATAGTAGATGATGAAGAAGAGACTAACTACACATGGTGCCTATTTGCTAGGTTTTTAGCATGGTACTTATCGAAAGTGCCACCGAAGTGGTTTTCACTATTGGAAAAATTATTTCTCTCTACTATTTTCATGAATTTTTTATTTTTTTGTTGTCCCCAAGATGCATGTTTGTCAAGTTTTCATTAAGGTAACTATTTTTTGTATTTTTCATTTTTCATTTTATTTTTATGGTTTTAACATGGCACTCTAAAGCTATGTATAGAATTTGTGCAAGTGTAAGCTATTGATAGGCTCTAACAAAGGTTCCCCTTCAAGTGTGGACAATTGATAAGTGTCGAAACCAAAAGATGTTGTTATGACATATGGACCTAGCCAGTTGGGCTCAAATTTGTTGGGTTTTTCATGTTTTCTTTGACTTTTTGGATTCTCCATCAACACTAAGTCATCGATGTTGAAGTGTCTAATCAAAACCATTTTATTGTAACTACGACATAGATGATTTTGATATTCCTGTAGATGAGTCAAGGCCCTCTATTTGTTTTCATCAAGCAATTCTAACTCATTCAACTGGGATATATGATATTCCTCATCATTAATAAGCCCTTTCATGGAGACTGATAGGGAGGGGACTTCAACCTCAATACGAAGGATAGTCTCTAAACCGAATACTAGGGAAAATAGAGTGGTGCTAGTGGGTGTGTGGATGATCATGTGATATGCCCATAGGGCAGGGTTAAGCTTAAAGTGCCAGTCATGTCCAACATCATTGAAAGTCTTTTTTTTTTTTAAAATTATTGTATTCTTGGATGCCTCACGTTGGTCATTTCCTTGTGGGTAATGTGGTGTGGAAAAGTGGTGTTGAATACGAAATTTCTCACATAACTCATGGACATCCTGATTTTTGAAGGGATGACTATTGTCAGTGATGATGTTTTGGGGGACACCATGCTAGCATATGATGTAATTGAGGATGAATTTGGATATTTTTTTACCAGTAATGTATGTCATAGGGATGGCTTCAACCCATTTCATGAAGTATTCGGTGGAGGTGATGATGAATTTATGGCCATTTGATGAGGTGGGATGATTTTTTCCTATGAGGTCAAGTCCCCATTGGGTGAAGGGAAATGGTGAAGTGATGGTTTGTAACTCCTATATAGGTGCATGAATGATTTCATTGTGTATCTGGCATTGTTGAATTTTTTGCACAAAGTGATAGTCATCATGCTCCATTGTATGCTAGTAGTATCCTAGTCACATGATCCTTTTAGCTAGGGTCAGACCACTAGAAGTGGTTGCGCATATATCTTCATGTACTTCATGTAAGGTATTTTGAACTTTATTAATGTTGACACATCTCAGTAAGGTGTTTTCAAAGCTATGTCTATATAAGGTATCATTGATGATTGTGTAGCGAGCAGATTTACAAATGAAGGACTTGCATTGAGTGTTAGAGAGGCTAGGTGGTAGGGTCTGAGAATGTAAGTAGTCCTAGATATCCTTGTACTAGGGGGAATTAGGTCCAACAAGATCACATATCATTTTAGACTCAGGGACATCAAAGGCAAGGAACAACAACTATTCTACTAAGAACTCATACTACGACATATTGTTTGGAATATCCAAAAGAGACCCAATAGTGGCAATGGCATTTGTTGCTTTATTTCGAACATGTTGCACTTGGAAAAAGCATATTTCTGCAAAGTATTGTCTAAAACTATCAACCATTCATTTGTATAGGTTCAATTTCTTGTCCTTAGTATCATAGTCATTTCAAACCTATCGAATGACCAACTGTGAATCACTGAAGACCTATAGACTCTTGATTTTCCATTTTATTGCCATAAGCAATCCTATCAACAAGGCTTCATACTCTATAATTTTATTTATGCATGGGAAGGCTATCCTGAAATATTTAGGGATTGTATCACCTTGTGGGGTATCAAATAATATACCGGCACCTGATCCATGATTAGTATGAGATCCATCAAAATACAATTTCCATGTTACTCCAATGTCCAGTGTGAATATTGAATCGTCAAGAAAATATGAAACCAAAGGGTGGTCAGCTTGTGTGGGAATGTCTACTAGTTGGTTAGTGATGACTTTTCCTTTTTATTGCCTTACATTCTACCTATTGAATGTCATACTCACTATCATGACCCATTTAGCCAGTCATCCTATTAATTCCATCCTATTGAGTAGATATTTTAGGGGATCTATTTTTTCTAGAATCTTAGTCTGATGGTTTAACATGTAGTGTCTCAATTTTTTAGTAGAAAAAACCACTGCAAGACAAGCATGTTCAATTGGACTATATTTAAGCTCGTATCTCACCAAAGTTTGGCTAATGTAATAGAGTACATGTTCCTTTTCCTCATGGTTATTTTGAGCCAACAATGCCCCGAATGTAGCTGTAGTGGCTGAAATGTAAAAAAATAGGGTTTTTCCATCAATAGGTGGCATCAAGATAGGACGTATCAAGAGATACTCTTTGATCTACTGAAATGTTGCTTCACACTTATCTTTCCAAATAAAAGGACTCCCTTGTGTAACAAATACTAAAAAGTTTGACATTTATATGCAAGTTATGCAATGAAGTGCCTAATAGATTTGAGTCAACCTTGTAGCATTCAGATTTGACTGATTCCTTTAGGTGGAGGCATGTCTAATATTACTTTAACGTTTTTGAGTCCACTTTAATGCCTCGATGAGAAACAATGTATCCCAAAATCTTTCTTGGTGTCACACCAAAGACACATTTCTTGGGATTTAGGTGGGCCTTATATTCTTCTAGCCATGTGAAAATATTGTCTAGGACTCTTAAGTGATCACCACAGGTAAAGGATTTTTCCAAAAGGTCATCAACGTAGTCTTCCATAAATGTGTGCATGAGATCATGAAATGTGGTGGTCATAGCTCTTTAATAGGTTGTGCCTACATTTTCAATCTAAAGGGCATGACATTTGAGCAGTATGTACCCCATGAATAGGTAAATGTGGTGTTATTTTGGTATTCAAGAGTGATATGAATCTGATTATACCCCAAGAAGCCATCCATGAGGGACATCTTGTATACTACTATGTCGCAAAAAATGCATCCTTGACATTTTTCACTTATTTGGGCCTTTCTTATGGATTTTGACCTAGTTTTGCCTAAATTTAATGTTGTAATATGACCAACATATTCACATTAGGTCTTGGACCCTTGTGAATCAAAAAGAGTTATATGGTGTCTTGCAAAGGTCTTATGAAGTGTTGTAACACACTTTCACACTTTACTAGAAAATTTCTATTATAATTTACTTAAACAACCTCTTTTCATCACTTACCAAGCCTTATTTAAAAATGTTGTAAGGATTTGTAACAAACTCTCACACTTTCCTAGGCTTTTCATCAATAAATTAACAATTTCTTATGTTTAATTGGCCCCATTATTCACTTACAAGCCCTACCTAAGTGTTTTTCGGAGGAAAATCCTAATAAACAACATTAATCACATTTTAATTCCTGACAAATAACAATTTTTCCCCGGTGGGACCAAGTTGCCACCTTGGGTGACTTAGTCTTGTTAGGCATAAAAAATAAATTTATATTAATATTCTGGTGAGATATTGTCCTCTAAACCCTAAGGTCAGACTATGATGACGTATTTTTGGAAAATTAGGGAATATCATTTATAAATAAAGGGTTTTCCCCTCATTTTCACTCATAAGACCTATTCTATTCATCCATTCTCCTTTTCTCTTCATCATTCTTCTCAAGCAAGCTACGGTTTGGAATTCTAAGTCATCAAGAAGTATTCAAGGGTAGATTATTCAACCATTGTTGCAACAACTCAAGATCAATCATCATGGAAAGGTATTAACTCCATTGTTTCATTCTTTATTTCAGTATCTCTTCATTTTTGTTTAACTACCTAAAAGGGGTTTGACCAAGGCAAACTCCCATGCCCTAACATCTAAAATTTATTTCTCTGTTTGTATGATTTGTAGGTCTTGTTTGCATATTTTTCAAAGAGGAAGATTAGAAAATTTTTCATCAAATTGTATAAGCCCTTCATGGTTGTCAAAACCCTAAAGGAGGCTTGGAGAACACCCACAAGATAAATTATGTGGTTTTAGATCCAAAAAATTACTAGGAGTAGAAGTGCAAGTTGAGGTCTATAGATTCCCCTTTTGAATCTTTAGAAAAGTCAAAGTGGACACTTTCCCCAATTGTGGTGACTTAGTCCCACTATGCAAGTTTTTCAAGATCTTTGCAGATTCAGACACCCATTTGGCTGAAACAGAATCCGATGCATTTTTCCAAATATTTCTCGAAACTAGACTAAGTTGCCCAATTTGGCACAAGTGTCTCACCAAGCTTAAAATTCATATTTTCTAGAATCTCAAGGACATCCATAGTCTTCATTCCAACCTCTATCATTTTCCAAGTGCACTCTTTCTATTTACCCCTTTTATCTTATTCTATATTGCATTTAATCTATCCTTCAACATATCACATCGTGTTTTCAAGAATTCTATGTTTTCCAAGTTTACACTTGGTGGTGAACCCCTTTCTATCCATTTTCATTCCCAAGAACTCCCCCTTTGATAGATTTCAATCCCTTTTGGATTGGAATCTCTAGATTTTTTTCTTGAATGTAACCTAGATCTTTGTCCCTTCCCCTTTAGGTACAAAACCCTAGAGGTAGAATGAAGGTGACAAAATTTGTGGTTTATTTTGGTGCACCTGATTTTTGAATACCCTTATTTTCTAATTTGGAGTCCCTTCTCACCCTAGATTTATTTGGCATTGCATTTTGTATTGGTTTAGTTGCATTCTAGGGTTTCCAATTTTTACATTAATGAAGGTGCATATACTTTGCATTCTTGCATCTCATATCCTTAACAATAATACAAAATCTTCATTTACCTTTCCTCTTTTGATCATCCCACATCAAAACCATCAAAACCAGTTGAATTTTTTTGGAAATTTGGAGAAAACCCTAACTAGGACTAATTCGCCATTCTGGGCAACTTAGTCCCTGTCCAAATTTTTAACTATCTGTTACATTATCAAAAACCTCCTTTTTGTGCTTTCTTAGCCTCCTAGTATCATATACTATATGAATAGAAAGTTTCGGGAACATTGGTTTTATGCATCTAGCTCAAAAACATATTGTTAGGGTGGTCATTCTTGAAATCATTTCATTATTAGATCTAAAAATGCTCACATTTTTGAAATTTTGTATAACATTGATAAAAGAACTTTTCACTTTTGCATATATAATGTTTCTATCTATAAAACTTTGCATAAGTTTGATAAAAGTGCTTTTCATTCTTGCATATACATTGTTTACATTATTAAAGATTAGAATATATTGGATAAAAATGTTTTCTATCTTTGGATATACATTGTTTACATTGCTGGAACACTGCATAAAATGGTTACATGTACTTTTCATTTTTATTCAAATAATGTTAGTATGTTACATATCTAGACATGCTAAGAAAAATTTCCTATCCTCTCCCTATGATAATGTTTTAGTGAAAGAGGATACAACCTTGGACATTCCTAATAATCATATTTATTCTTCTCCTAATATCTCTCCTATTAGTGATGAAGGTATTTTGGAAGAAGAACAAATCTTGATGAGATTTTTGAGAATCCTAGTTGTTTCTCTCCTCTTACATATCTTATCAGAGATGACATTAATAAACAAGACAACACAAACCTAGCTAATCATGACAATTAAATTTCTCTTTCTCCTAGTATCTCTCATAGTCATGATGAAGATACTTTGTTGTTAGAAAACATAATCAATAAAGGTCATGAGAATCCTAGTTGTCCCCATTCACCTAGAGAAACCCTTAATAAGCATGAAAATTCAACCATTGATCATTCCCCTACTTGTGATGAAGTTATTTTAGAATAACCAACCTTTGATTGTCTAGAGCATTTGGTTTGTAGTTCTCCTAAAACCCTTCCTCTTAAGGAGGATATCATGATACACAATAAAGACAACATTGACAATCATAATATTGTCTCTTTAGATGAAGTTGCAGAGGAAATATTAGCCTCTCACTCACTACAAGATGTTAATAATATTCAACCTCAAATCATCCTTTACCCACCATCACACAAACAACAAACTCCAAATGAACCCAAACTCATCCTTCATCCGCCTAAGAATAATATTTCACACACACATTACACAAGAAATAATCCAAACCCGCCACAACCAACCCCAACACACTTAACTTTTCCTAATCCCATATTGCCTCATTATCCTCAATTACATTCACACATTAAGGAGCACAATCTTGTTGAACAACTAAGAAATACTCCTACTAAGATATCATTATGGAACCTTATTCAAGCCTCCCCTCACTATCACAACATGATGAAAAATGCCTTACAACAAGTTCCTATCCCTTCTAATGTACAACCAAATGACATAGTAGCTATATTTCAAGGAATAAATGTTGATATTTTTTTTCACCAAAGTGAGCTCCCTCCTTTGGAAGTGCAAAAATAAAATGAAGCTTTCATAATCATATCGCAATACAAAAGAAAAGGGATCAAGAGAACTCTTGTAGATACTTCCTCTGCACTTAATGTGTGTTGTGTGAGTGTTCTGGATATGCTTGGCATTGATTTATCAACCATTCCACCTGATTCTTTAGCTATTAGGGGATTTGACAATGTCACAAAGAAACCACTTGGTGTAGTTACTTTACCTTTGACAGTTGAAATAGAAACATTAGAAACATCGATTCACCTTATGCCTCATGAACTTTCATATAATCTTCTCTTAGGAAGGCCATGGGTTCATGCAATGAATGGGGTTCCTTCCACTCTTCATCATAAAATGAAATACATCTACAACAACCAAGTGCAAACACTTGATGCTAACCCTGAATCAAATAGTTGAACATTGAGAAAAACAAAGAAAAACATTTAAATATATTAAAACCAACCACACAAGTGGAACCCGTCCAACACACAAACTAAGAACAACATATTGAGAAAATCATGAAGCTCTTTGATGATGATTGGGGTTCCTTCAATTTCATGACTACATTAATTGGAGAGTACAAGATCATACACAAAGAATCTAAAAAGGGAACAATAGTTTTTTCAACACAAAACTCAGCAGATCCTTTGCATGCATCTACCTCAACTACTTTAGGCAAAGAAGCAAACAACAAAAAAACACTCAATCCACAAGCGATGAAAAATATTTATGGAAAATGTTATGAACTCATCAAACAAATTGGATATAGTGGAAAATGATGTGGTGCTAACAAACAAGGTATCCATGTCCCTATCAAGCCTCATATGCAAACCACAACTCATGGTCTTGGTTATTGTCCTTTGATCGAAATCACTAAGCCTTCACCTCACATCAATACCTTCACAAACCATCCTTCTAAACCAACCTTAACACTAGTGCATCCTGAACTCCTGGACATTGGTGGTCTTGAAAGTGATCCTTTGCAACACTCAAAACAAACAATAAAGTCTTCAACTAATGTTAATGTCATATCACAACACACTACTAAATTAGATTTAACACACTCCTCTCAAGGAGCATACAAAATCTCACAATCTATAGAGCCTTGTGTAGGTATGACATCCTATACTAAGCAAGAGATATCTTTGTCACACAATAAAGGAAGACCTTATACCTTTGATCAAGAGGGTATCTTGTTGAGACTCCTCCAATATCACTTTATATCCTTTCCTCCTTGACCTTGAAAGAAATTCTATTACAAGAATTCCTTTTTCACCTATCACAGAGTCCACGGTCATTCTACTAATGAATGCAAGGCCTCGAGTAGTAAATTCAAACATCTTAAGGACCTTTTTGCTCTCCCTTATGTGGGGGAACCCCATTCCTCTAATTGATATTGATTTTCACTCTACCTTGCATCTCATCAATCCTTTCAGATCACTCTTGCCCTGCACTAAGTGGAGGCAAGGGGTTAGGTAGCCTTGTCCTCGCATGTCACTTTTCATTGTCTCTTTTGGCTAGTCGTTAACCTTTCATGAACATATAAGTGCAAGCTTGGGATGTGGACGACATGTCTTAAGTTGACTCACATGTGACATACTACTTTTCATGTTGCAGCCTATCAAAAATATATGACTTGGCATAGGGCTTTACGAATAAGCTCTCATGTCTTTTTCTTCTACTTTAAATAAATTACTCATAGTAATGGTGTTAGCAACCACTTTAAATGGGGGACATACATTGACACTCACATTTTATTGTGTTATTTTCTTTTTCTTGCAGATCCCTCTCTTGGGAACATTAGGTACAATGTTGCTCAGGACGAGACATTGCACTTGTCCTCTCTTAGAAACAAGATGAGACCATTTGCACTTGTCCTCTCTTGGGAACAAGATGAGACCATTTGCAATTTTCCTCTCTTGGAGACATTATGCAAGATGTTTCCTAAGGTGAAACCTTGCATAAACTAAGAAAATTCCCTTTGAACATTTCTTAGACCATCTTTACATTTCAAAAATTATTTAAAAAACTCATTTTCTTTTGTGGCACCTTATCAAAGTTATCAAGATTTATAACTTTGAGCAGGAAGTCCAACTAGTAGTATGCCATTCCCCATAGCCACCTACATGTGTGCAAGTACATACCAACCATGAGTGTATGCTTCTCACCTTCTTGGATTTCTCACCAAGTGGACATCCAAGAGTTACGTCACCTCAGAGTGAGTATGTATTTTTTGAAAAACAACCTAGATCCGATCTACAACTAGATCGACAAACGGTCAAAGCTTGTTCCACCTTTTTACTTTCATCCTTCTCTTCCTTTATTTATTTTCATTGCATGATCATGTATCTTGTTTTGTTGCAAATCATTCACCCTTGTGCATGTCCTCTTACACTTATGTTAGTTTGACTTAGGATCTTGGATCCTGGGGGCTTAATCATCTCCTTCATCCTTGTTATCCTAGACCATCCGCATTAGCACAAATAGACATCTCTCTTGAATGGTTACTTTAGTGTGAGTTTGAAGAAAATTCACTCTCTCGCTAAAGTGGGAGGTAAATGTGTCGTAAAAAAATGTATCCTTGACATTTTTCACTCATTTGGGCCTTTCTTGTGGATTTTGACCTAGTTTTGCCTAGATTTAATGTTGTAATATGACCAACATATTCACATTAGGTCTTAGACCCTTGCAAACTAGTAAGAATTCTATGGTGTCTTGCAAAGGTGTTGTGAAGTGTTGTAACACACTTTCACACTTTTCTAGGACCTTTCTATTATAATTTACTTAAACAACCTCTTTTTATAACTTACAAAGCCTTATTTAAAAGTGTTGTAAGGAGTTGTAACAAACTCTCACACTTTCCTAGGCTTTTCATCAATAAATTAACCCTTTCTTATGTTTAAATGGCCCCATTATGCACTTACATGCCCTACTTAAGTGTGTTTTGGAGGACAATCTTGATAAAAAACATTAATCACATTTTAATTCCCAACAATTAGGAAATTTTCCCTAGTGGGACCAAGTCGCCACCTTGGGTGACTTAGTCCCATTAGGCATAAAAATCAAATTTATTTTAATATTCTAGCAGGATATTGTCCTCTAAACCCTAAGTTCGGCCTATGATGAGGTATTTTTCAGGAAACTAGGGCATATCATATATAAATAAAGGGATTTCCCCTCATTTTCACCCCTAAGACGTATTTTATGCATTCATTCTCCTCTTCTCTTCATCATTCTTCTCAAGCAAGCTAGGGTTTGGCATTCTAAGTCATCAAGAAGTATTCAAGGGTAGATTATTCAACCATTGTTGCACCAACTCAAGATCAATCATCATGGAAAGGTATTAACTCCATTTTTTCATGCTTTATTTCATTATCTCTTCATTTTGGTTTAATTACCTAAAGGGGCTTGACCAAGGAAAACCCCCATGCCCTAACATCCAATATTTATTTCTCTCTTTGTGTGATTTGTAGGTCTTGTTTGCAGATTTTCCAAAGAGGAAGATTAGAAAAGTTGTCATCAAAGTTTCTAAGCCATTCAAGGTTGTCAAAAAACTAAAGGAGGCTTGGAGAACACCCACAAGCTGAATTCTATAGTTTCAAATCTGAAAACTACTAGGAGTAGAAGTTTAGGTTGAGGTCTACAGATTCCCCTTTCAAATATTCAAAAAATTCAAAGCGGACACTTCCCCCAATTGTGGCAACTTAGTCCCACTATGCAATTTTTTCAAGGATCTTTCTAGATTCAAACACCCATTTGGTTGAAACAGGCTTCAGTGCAGTTTTCTAGAATGTCTCGAAACTAAACTAAGTCACCTAGTTTGGCACAAGTGCCTTGCCAGGCTTAAAAATAAAAATTTCTAGAATCTCAAGGACATTCACAATCTTCATTCCAACCTCTATCATTTTCTAGGTGCACTCTTTTTTTTTACCTCTTTTATTTGATTCTATATTGCATTTAATCTATCCTTTTTCATATCGCATTGTGTTTTCAAGAATTCTATGTTTTCCATGTTTACGCTTGGTGGTGAACCCCTTTCTATAAATTTTCATCCCCAATAACTCTCCCATTGATAGATTACAATCCATTTTGGATTAAAATATCTAGGGTTTTTTCTTGAATGTGCAGATATTTTTCCTTCTCCCTTTAGGTACAAAACCCTAGAGGTGCAAGAGGTGACAAAAAAATACAGTTCACTTGCTATGAGGTCTACGATGATGTCTATATTCGAGAGTGGGAAGTTTTCCTTAGGACATTCTTTGTTCAAATCTTGAAAATTTTTGTAGATATGGATTTTTCCATTTGGTTTGGTCATTGATACAAGGTTTGAGATCTAGTCTACATAGTTAAGAGGTCTTATGAAATCGACATCCAATAATTTCTTAAGTTCAACTTTGACCAACATAGTTATTTGAGGGTGTATTTTCTAAGCTTTTTTTTGATAGGATTTGTGTGGGGGTGCAAGGGTAGATGATGCATAACCAAATTGGGATCCAACCTTGGCATATCAACATAAGACCATGTGAAATTGTTTTGGTGTTCTATGAAAAATGTTTGAAATTCTATTTTTTCCTCTTCTGTCAAGGATGTTGCAAAGAGAATAGTCTTAGGATAATCTGCAATATTGATGTTGACTTCCATTACATCTTCAATCATCATCGGGGATCTCTCTTGATTGACAGGGAGAAATTTCAACCCTCCATCCTACCATTCCTTAGAGAGGTTTTCACCCTCATATGTACATCCTTTCTTTTAACTTTTTCTTGGTCAGAAGGGGCCTTACAATTTTCACCTAAAGACTATTCATTTTGTATTTATTTTTTTCATTTTTGTGACTAGAGGGTGGAACAGTGTCACCAAAATATGCTGCAACATCAAGATTTTTAGTGAAGCCAGCCTTATAGTCCCCATGTGGTAGGCCCTCTCATTGTCCCATAAATTCAGCAATACCCTCATCATTTTCAAATATGTCCAAGGTAGGTGGATCATGTTGGTCCCAATCGATCAATTATGGGTAAACGAGGGAGATTCCATCATCGGTGTTAGTGAAGGATGGGGAAGCATCAAATAGATTAAAGAAAAGCATTATCGGGGTCGCATAAGGATTCTATTCAAGCTTTTTCATCTGTGGTCTTTAGTGGGTAAGGTTCATGAAAGGAGTCGATGTGAATAGTAATATCCATGAGGTTGGTAAAGGATGGATAGGATATGTCAAACTCTTGAACTTGACATGATCAAGCTCATAGTCACTTGTGGTGTAGGAATCCCACTCATATTCATTAGAGTTGGTGTCATCATAATAGATGTAGGTAGGATCCTCAGATGTCTCAACATCTTTTGAAGCACTCACATTGTTATTTGAAAGCACCTTAGTACTTGGAGCACCAATCTTAACTAGTACGAATCCTAGCCCTAATTTCTTTGGCCACTTAAGAGGCTTCAAGGGTTCTCACATTCCATTTATATGTATACCAAGTCCACTAATTCATCATAGCCCTTTTTTTTCATGAGCTCAAAACCTTTTCCATGTTGTTTTATTGGTAGCGGAGGAAGATCTTCCTCATCTTTGTAAATCCAAGCTAAAATATCATCAATGTCTTATTTTTTTACTTATCCCCATTTTGTGAAGGTGGTGGTGGGATGAAATTTAAAGACAACTTTGGGTTCCATTTTGAAACAAGGCCTACCATAATACTTGGGAGACTTAGGTAGCTTTTTGATGTAATAGGCAGTATTCAGTTTATACTCACCACAACCTTTGTCTTGGATCTTGATTTTGGGGTCAACAAATGGGGTTTTGGATGTCGATGATTTAGTGAGGGTGGAGGGATTGGCATAACTAGATGAAGTGGATATGAAATTGGATGCAGAAGCTTCCTGATTGATCGGCACCTGACATTCGAGAATGCCTCTTAAATTAGTGCAATATTGGAAGGGATTGGAATCGCCAATGATCATTAATTTGGTGTTATTATATGGAAATTTCAAGCATTGATGATAGGTGGAAGGCATTAATTTCATGGCATGAATCTAAGGTCTACTAAGAAGAAGGTTATATGGGAGTTAAAGATCCAAGACCTAGAACGTGGTGTCCATAACTAGAGGTCCAACTCCGATAGGGAGTGTGATAACACCCTTGGAAGAGCATTTTTCATCATCATAGGCCTTGATTACAATGCTTTTGGTCATGTATACACATGCTTCAAAATAGTTCAATTCCTTAACCAATTTTAAGGACTCATCTAACCTTATGTTGATGGACAAATACTTCAAGGTGCAATAGGTCATTATGGGTAGACTTTTGTGTAGAATAGTTTCTGTCAGAAAAGGAGACATGGAGTGAATTAGCCAAGTATCCAACCATGGTTTCAAATCAGTTGACATCTAGGTCAATAGGAATGGAGGTTTATTTCAAATCCTTATCAAGGATAGCTTTGTGTTTAGGTGATAGGTATAAAAGCTTGAGGATAGAAATGTGTGCAGGTGTCTTGCCCAATTGTTCAACAAGATTATATTGGTCTTTATATTGTGACTTCTTTAAATAAGGATAGGATAAAGTTACCTTAGCCTTGTGAGTAGTGACGGTGCATTCATGAACCTTTTTAATGGTGATTGTGTTGACATAGTCATTAGCGGCATGGAGGTGATCAATTATATGTGAGTAATCAAAGGTAGTCCTAATATAATTGGCTTGGTTCTCTGTCTTTTGACCCAAACTAGAGGGTTTTCTAGAACCATGCTCTTGTAATGGATTTTTTAAAATCATATGGTCTTGGTTGGAAGTTTTTCATTTTCCTTCAATCTCTATGGTACTATTTTCAATTAGGTCTTGAATTATGTTCTTTAATTGATGACATGATGAGGTATTGTGCCCTTTGATGTGGTGATAGTCAAAAATTGAATTGTCATCCCACCAAGATGGTTTGAACTATCCTGGGTCATATGGTTTGGGCTTTTGGAGTTGTATGATATTTGATTGTACTAGCTTCTTAAGGATAGATTCGATTGGTTCTGGTAAAGGAGTGTACTGTCTTCATGGGTATTTCCTTGGTTGTCTTGGAGGTCCTCATTCTTGATTGTTTTGCATCACATTATTTGTGTTTTTATTCATGTTGGGTGCTTTAAGTGTAAATGTGTGTCTTAGTTTGTTCACAACTTCGCATCTACGACTCCATTGTTTGTTACATTCTTATTGTGGGACCAAAATATTCTTTTTTCATTAGATGTATGTTGGTTGTGTGTGTTTTTGTTGCTATATGGAAGCTCACCTTGGGCGATTAGGAACTTTTCTAGTGTCATGCCTTTCTCAACTAAGTCTATAAATGTGGCACAACAATGTACTTGTAAAAGGTGTTTCAACTTTGACTTGAGGTTTTCTACGAACATGTCCACTTTTTGTTTTTCAGAAATCTCGACAAGACATCGAGTTGCCATACTATGCCATCTTCGGAAGAAATTAATAAAGGCCTCTCCTTCATCTTGTGTCGAGTGGAATAAGGTAGAAATTGTGACATCATTTTCAATGTTATAAGCATAATTCTCAACAAATTTATGTTAGAGTAATAAGTTATTATGCTTAATTAATTATATCATACTGGTTAATTAATTAAGTCACTTATTCCTCTAGTTGCTTAAGCTAAACTTAGGTGCATTAATAATTATTTATTAATTATTAAGTGTGCACACTAGGGTTTCATTTAGGGTTTCCCTTTTAGGGTTTCTTGATCTCCTTCATAAAGATTGATCTCTTTGTAATATTGGAGATTCTCATAATGCATTTTACACTTTGAGGTTTACAGATGTTGTTTGTTCTGAATGTCTTTTGCATGTGACAGGTATCCATTTGCATGCAGGTGATCTTGGATTCTAACATGGTATCAGAGCTTTGCATGCGAATGTGCAAAATGATATATTCAGGAATTCAATATTACAATGAGATGATTTTCCTTATAAAGGCAAAGTATGCAACCCTAATGTTGACCTAAAATTAGCTCAGCCTAAGTAAAGTTATGCAAGTGTAATTAAATATTAATTACACTAACACCCCCTCATAAGTGCAACTTAGGGAGACTAAAATAAGCATGCACCTAAAACTAAGATGAATGCAAGAAAGCATGAATGGGTCCCGGCAACAAGGCCTGATAACTTGGGCATACGGTATCGAAATCAGGCAAACGAGATATCGCCGGAAAGCTGGTTCCAAGTACTTTCATTTGGTGTAGTTTATTTTATAGTATTTTCTTGTTTTAATGTATTTATTGCTGGTTGAAGTCAGATGTTTATTTTATGCTTCCGAGCTCATAACTTTTTGCCACGATCTCCGATTTTTGCTATCTTTGCAGCGTTGGAAAGGTATTGAGGAGCTCTATGTTTCTATCGTTGCACTTTTTTTGTATCTGTTCCAGGTTTATCATTATTCCAGATTTGGCCCGATGGGTCATTTGGAGATTACTTGGATATTTTGACAGTTGGGAGAGTGCAACTTGCATCTTTGCACTTCGTTTTCAGTGATACATCATTCAATAATCGACTGTTGCTTCATAGATTCTGGTGTTGTTCCCGTTTGGAGTTTTCGAGTGTTCCATGGCATTGGGTCTGCTGTCACATCATGATGATTCTGATATGGTTTCTTGTAGACAGAAGTATCTTTCCTTGCTTGCCAGATTGAGGTTCCAGTGTTACTCTACAGTGTTCTTCCAGTGCTTCTTTGTAGCATGTCATATCATTGTAGGGGGGTTTTGTCCCACTGGGTTTTCCTCCTCTACCTCTTTCATGCATTTGTAAATGGGTACTTGATCAGGCCTAGTTGCTGGGACCCATCTTTGCTTGCATGCATCTTCTTCTAGTGTTTTAGCTTCTTCCTAAGTTCATCTTAGGGGGGGGTGTTAGAGTAATAAGTTATTATGCTTAATTAATTATATCATACTGGTTAATTAATTAAGTCACTTATTCCTCTAGTTGCTTAAGCTAAACTTAGGCGCATTAATAATTATTTATTAATTATTAAGTGTGCACACTAGGGTTTCATTTAGGGTTTCCCTTTTAGGGTTTCTTGATCTTCTTCATAAGGATTGATCTCTTTGTAATATTGGAGATTCTCATAATGCATTTTACACTTTGAGGTTTACAGATGTTGTTTGTTCTGAATGTCTTTTGCATGTGACAGGTATCCATTTGCATGCAGGTGATCTTGGATTCTAAAAATTTATTGGCAAGGTCATCCCATGACTTTATAGACCCTTTAGGTATCAGCGCAAACCATTCAAGTGCAGGCCTCGTAAGACTTCTAGGGAAGAGTCTCGAAAGGTAGGAATGATCATATGCAACATCCACACAAGTAGTGGTGAATTCTCATAAGTGGTCGAGAGGATTTCTCTTTCCCTTGTACTTAGTGAAAGTAGGGATGACATACCTAGGAGGGAAAGGAGGCATGTATATGCTAGTGTCATATGGATAAGGGTGTAGATCATGTGATGATTATGTCTTCTAGATTGACACTTGCATCCATTCCACTTGATTTTATAGGGCAACCAACTGAGCAATGAATGTATCTATTATGGGTTTGTTGGCAATATTGTTATGAGGTCCCATATTTGTGTTCTACGGTACCATGTTGTGTTAAGATGACATGTTTTGGTTCAGAACATTGTGCGTATGAGGTGTATTTTGATTATGGCCATGATTATGAATGTTTGATGTGTAAGTTGGGATGTGATAAGTGGTTGAGCTATGTTGTAGTTGTTGGGTGTGTTGTCTATTTATATTTTGGCTACCAAAAAAGGATCCATATGTGTAGCCATATGATATGTTAAGAGGTTATGTCATTTGTGATCCCAGTCCTTATTGAAAAGGATTATAACCATGTGAAGTGTTTTTATTTTTACCATGTGGGTCATTCATGGTTTGTCCCTACAAGATGTTTGTATTAATATGAGGACCTTGTGACATGGTGTTTTTGTTTGATTGAGGTCCTTGTGACATTATGTTTATGTTTGTTTGAGGTCCTTAGATGAGAACCCTTCTCATCATAGGCCTACCAAGAATGTGAGATGTGGATACCCCTATGGCCTGAGATGATGACCGAAAGGGATTAAATGTTGAGCCAAATGGTTGCATTGTGAATAATGGTTGTGATGTGGTTCTTTTCATGGGCAACGACATAGATTATGTTGTAAAGATGGATGAAGTGTTTGTAGTTGTAGTATTTTATTCTTGTTGTTCGAATGGGTATGGAAATTGTAAGTTGTGGTGTAGATTTTCGTTGGCTTGTTTATGTATTTTCCTTGGGTGACATTGTTGCGTGTAAAGTATTGACATAAAACCCTTGACGTAGTTTAACTCCTCCATGTAATATTTTTGCTAAATTTCATTCAGGGTCTAACATGACAATTTCGTCCACAGGAGAGGCTAATTTGGGATTTTGTGTGGCAGCCTCTACTTCTTCTATGAACACATTTCCATATTTTTCTCTAATAAGGAATTATTTGAAAGGATTGTGTGTCTTTGGTTGTTGATAAGATGTAGACCCCAAGTTGAAATAACCATGACTATTAAAGTTGGTAATGTTGTGAGGATCATTAATGGTATTGTCAAAATTGAGTGTGCTAGTGTCATTGTAAAGGTCCTCATCGTCATGAAAGAGATCCATTGCTCAAAATTTTGTTTGCAATATAGTTTCAACCATATAAGACTTGCTAAAAATGAGGGTGGATGGTATTCTCCTAAGACTACATTTTTGGTATTTTTTGAAATAAGGTATGCCTAAATAAAATGAAACTATTTTTTTGGTATTTTTGGTATTTTAGGGATGAAATATGCCTAATGTATGCAACAAGAATAAAAGTGATAATGAAAATGTTGGATGTTATGAAGTCTTAAGTGTATGATAATTCTCTTTTAGGTCTAAAATGTTGTGGTATGAAGGGTGCAAAAGACTAAGAGGTGATGGATACCCATAGTGAACTTGATGGCTTAAATTTTTTTGAAAGATGTAAGAACATGATCACTAACTATCCAAGGGTAAACCAATGTTTCAACTAGGATTGTCAAATGGCCATTTTCTGGGACAAGTGAGAAGAGTGACAATGTGAGTTTCCCAACTAGACTTGTGAGTAGGAAATTATCACCAAAATGACAAAGGACTAAGTTAGAAAGTGACTTGGTCAAATGAAAATATTTTTTTGAAGCAATGATGTGTGCTAAGGTATAGAGAGTTCTTCTATCCTAAAATCCACAAGGTGTGAAGCCTAAAAGTCTAAAAAAGGTAGCCTAATGTGATTTTCAGATATGCAAGTAATGATGATGCTAAGGTACCTAAAATGGCGACCTAATAATGGAATGATGATATGCAAGGTAAATTGAGCAAGTTTTTGGTTTGAAACAAGAATCACAACAAGAAATTGGTCTAAAAATAGAGCTCAAAGGTCTAAATTTGATTTTGGCAAGAGGTTGACCTGATTTTGACTCTGATTTTGGCAAGAGTTTGACTTGATTTTGATAGTTTGGTTTGAAAAGGTTGCGTGGTGTAATGTTGTGAAGTGTTGCAATTTTCAAGTGTAAGGTTTTTTTTTTGTTTGTTTGAAAGAAACACACATAAAACACAAGTAGATAAAATGTTTTTTTTAGTTTGATCTTGACGAACACTTTGGAAACACTTTGCACAACCTAGGATTCTCAAGAGATACCACTCGCTATATACCCACTCGGATTTCTCCAGCCACTTAAATAAGGTGGACAATTAGCAACTTAGTGGCACTGGCTCCCCCTTACACGACACTCACTTTTCGGGCTTACCAAGTCTCAATTATCCAAAGAGGAATTTTTGCCTCTACACATGCTTAGTGAAGATATGATATAACTTCAGAGTGACCATTCCTATGCTAGAAATTGAAAAAGTATTTTGGCCACTAAAACAAATGTTCTTAGTGAATACTCGGGAACATGGCACCTCATGAGCATCCAACAATCCACTTAAGGCTTAATCACTCTACTAGGGGCTCTTATATGTTTTACAATAGGTGCCTTTTTTTGAGTGACACTACATGGCTAAGGCCTACATACCATGAGGACTTGATGGTTTAGTCTTATCCTAAAATATACCGGCCCGAGCAAAAAACTAGTTGGATTCATTCCCTCTTTCGAGGTAGACCCCTCTAAAGTTAACAAAAGCAAGACAAAGATGTTTTTGATCACCCAAGATCACACAAAGTGCAAGGGGAGTGCATACACAACACCTTTTCCTCACACTCATATGGGTTTAATTTTAATTCCAAATCCAAATATGGGAGTGGTTGTACAAAATGTCTAAAGGTGTTTCTAATTCTCAAGATCGAAAAATGGCATGAGAGAAGTGCATACGCACCTAGAAATAAAATGCAAACCATAAGACAACGCAAGCTCTAGTAAATTTTAAACCTACTTATGATTTCAACTCAAGCACTCAAGTTATTTTTAGGCCCACTAATCATTCTATGTGAAAAGGCACTCAAGATAAAGCAAATTAAATCAAGAGCCCTACAAACCATGATTAGTAGTTTTGACCTCCAATCTTTGACAAGCGAAAGTGTAGGTTTTAATTTTCAAATTGCGGACATTTGAACCTGCACAAAATTCACACAAAATTAGCCCCAAAATAGAAAACTAGAGTAAAAGGAAAACTATAATTTGATAAAATTAATCTAATCTAACTAACAACAATCAACTTAAGAAAAAAATATTCTAAATTACTCTAATCTTAAAATTAAAGTAAAATGGGGTGGGTGGCCTAGCTCGGTTGGCTAAACCTTTCCTATTGCATGAGGTTGGTCACGAGGTCTAGTCTCCCCCACCCTCGTGGTATTGCAGGGTGTGTCATGCCAGGGTCGTCAGTCACATTCAAAAGCTTACCAAGCACACTGCAGTTGATAGGGGGTCATGTTACTCGATTCCTACAGTCTAAAAAAAAGTTAAAGTAAAATAATTAAAATTAATCTATTCTAAATTAATCTAAACTATTCTAATAGAATTAATTTTTAAAAAGATAAATTAAAAACTAAAACAAAATTAAAAATTAAAAACTAAATCAAGGACTAAAACAAAAAACAACCTTAAAAAAAATCAAAATTAAAATTAATCTAAACTATCTAAATTAATTCTAATTCTAATCTAAATTAAAGTTAATATTAAACTAAATTTATAAAAATTAAAAATTGACAAAAGCCTAATTAAATAAAACAAAAGTTAGCAAACAAAACTTGATTTAAATTTAACTAATAAAAAATTAAAGCCCTACATGCCAATAAAAATTCAAAGCCTCTACATGCCCATCTTTAGACATTAGCACACCAAACTAGAGAACTCAAATATCAATACCAATGACACAGAGAGTTTGGGGGAATGAAAACCAATAGTGAAAGCTATTAATGATTAGACTTTGTGTGTTCAACCAACATTTTATGCACAAGTTTTTCAATTTCAACATGTCAAGATGAATTAATGCTTGAGCACTCCAAAATCAAAACGTCAATCAAAATTAATGTTTCAACATTTCAAAACCAAGATGTTAAGCATAATTAATGTTTCAATACTTCAAAAGTGAATATGTTTGTTGTACAATGAATGAATGCCCAACTACTACCCACCCCTCAGATAGATTTGATGAGAAGAAGATACTGTTGCATGTTGACCATTGTAAACATCTCCTTGATGTGCTATTCATCATTTATAGCAAAAGGTTGTCCAAAGCTAGAAAGAGCACCAAATAGCACTGACTTGTTGGAGGAATGATAAATAGTAGAGCCATCCAGAAGCATGCCAACTTGTTTGAAGATTTTGAAAGTTGCAAGGTGGAAAGAAAAACAGCATGCTGTTGTTGTGCCTAAGCTATGTGTTGGGTTTGATCTATACGAAAAAAATGATGAAATGTGGATGCGAATGAGTTTGGACACTCGACTCTTTAGCGACTATTGCAGCTAGGGGAAAGCAACAAAACAACACATAAACTAATAGAAGAACGCATACTCTTTAGCGCTAGATACTCTGAATGCATACTATTCTTATTCTTGAGATTTCCCTTTTCGAATGCTTGACAAGGGAGTAATAATAGAAGGTGAAGATTGGTTTAAAGCTCATAGTCCACACCTCGACCATTAATAGAAAACATGCATTGGACATAAATGATGCAAATCAGTATTTTGTAATCGCTATAAATCTTCATGCCTCCTATCCTGTTCATGACCATGAAAGGGGATGAGGAACATCAATAGTTTGGAAGAAAGCCATAATTGTCTAAGAAGATTCAATCCTAGAGTATAAACCTAGAGATCACTGGATGATAACAATCAAATATAAATAAACATTAAAAAAAATCATTGGGAGGTTCTTAACGCAACATGGATATCATCAATAAAGAAATGTGAATTGTTTTTAACGCCGCAAGAAGAGCATCAATAGAAATGTATGTATAATGTGTACAATGATCACAAGATATAAAAATTGGATTTATTGAATAGGTTGTCATAAACTTTCGAAAAAGTGTAAGTCGGCAAGCGTAAAGCTCAATACCTCATTTTTGTTGCATATCATTTGATGGGGGTGTGTCAAATTCTTAAGAAGACATAAGGAATTAATGCTTGTGGTTACAATATTTGAGATCTTCTAAGATGAGGGTGTCAGTTAGCTAGGGCTTTTTGTGAACTACCACAATGAATCCTTTGCAAATAAATAAAAACACAAGTAGCATATTATGTAGATTAAGAAACTATTCGATAATTTGTCAATAAAAGTGCTCTTAGATAATACACCACACACAACCAAAGATAGTATTCATAAATATATAGTCATCAAACATGTGTTACCATGCAAATTAGATCAGAAAGTTAAATGATGACTACCAAAAAAAAGAGAGAATTAAATGGCCACCAACAAAAATAAACATCTCAGCATATGCATTCCCCCACAAATAGAGAGTTGGGTTCACGTCGGGTTCACCAAATGTAAGGAGGAATGATTTTCTTGGTTCTTTACAAATAACATAATAAATCAAACCTCAATCAATAATAGAGAACAATGGAAAGCAATAAACATAAAAATCATGAAAAACTATCACCTAGTCTTCAAGCTTCCATTGATTGACTTCCATTGGCCTTCTTCATCTTGCTACAAATTGGATGTGTAGACATGAAAAATATACAAATTGACCAACACACGCGATCCTGATCTTACTAACATCGTTTCTTCATAAATCATCCCTTTTACTAATTAATTTAATTGAATAATCTTTATTTGATTAAAATCATCATATTTCCTCTCTTAATTAAATAAATCATTTTGTTTAATTAATCCTATCATCCCTCTTTTAATTAAATAATTTATTTTATTTAATTAAATCACTAAAATCTTCTTATTAAATTGGATAAATTAAACCTTATCTAATTTAATCTAACATTATCCCCTTCAGTTAAATAAATCAAAACATTTATTTAATTAAACCTTTCCTCTCAAATTTGATTTATTTAAATCCTAAAATCTAAGTCAAAATTGTCAAATCATCTAATCTCCTATTAAATTGATCAAATCCTGATTAATTTAATCCTAATCACCTAAATTCTCTAGATTTTTCCACTTGCACAATAAATCAATTTATTTGATTTATTAATTCACCAATTTCCATTCAAAAGGGGATCTTTTGTGGAATATTCCTCCAATTTAAAAATCCCTCCAAAAGGGGATGGGTACTTCCAACAAGGCATTTAATGCCTCTTACATGTCCTTAGCCTTGATCCAAGTGACATTAAATCCATTCCTCTCTCCCTCCAACTTACCAACTTTCAAATTCAAAATTTGAATCTAATATCATTTATTGTGCACAATCACCAAAATATGCTCAACCTTCCTCCATTCACATCTTGACAAGTGGCACTTGGCCATTGGATGTTGAATGGTCCCACATTGCTCAATCTTGCTCATTCTTTCAATTTGAAATCTATAAATAGAGGCCTCCTCTATTGCAATATCATCCACAATTTGAATGCAAAGTTATTATCTTCACATTAGAGAAATTGCATATCACTTCTTAAGCATTTTTCATCACCATAGCTAAGTTATTGCAGGTTTTCTCAAGGAATCACATTTCTTCACCATAAAGTGGATCAAATCATCAAAGCTTACAAAGGAGTTGGGAAAGAGCCAATTTCTACACATAATTGACACCAATTCCCCCATGGGATTGATAGGTTTTCATTAAAATAGGATTCATTTACTTTCATTTGTATTGTTCTTCATTTTATTCCTATGTTAATGTTTCAATTTAATTTCATGGGGAATCCTTGTTCTTACTTGCATTTCAATCTAATAATGTGCTTGCTTGCCATGTTTGTGTAGGTCTAGGATTGGGGTTCATAGTATGATTGCCCTTAGATTGAGGCAACTATAGTCTATGAATAAGATTAGCAAAATATTGAAGTATTATGAGTGCTCAAGTATTTAATCTCTCAATCATGCTGAAAATAAATTTGTGTCTAAAATTTCTTGAGAGAGAGCCTTTTATAGAATTCCAAATTAAGAATGGATGGCCAAGATTAAAAGTTTACAAAAAGCTAAGATCAATGGCTAGGATTCCATGTGATGAGGAGCATTAGGGTTAGGGAAAGCTTTGAAATGAAGGGTTGAGATTTAATTGAAAGCAATTAAATCAATGGTGGAGAAAAACAGGTAGTTGGAATAATAAAAGTTATTTAATTTATGGAGGAAATTTGACTTTTGGGAAATAATGGTTTAATTCATAAATGGGAATAAGACAAAAGACAAAAAACAATAAATAATTCTTTTAATTATTTATTTGGTGGGATGGAAAGTTCATTAAAAAAATAATTTTATTTAATTGAAGGATAAATGATAATGTTATTAAATAATTTATGGTAATTATTTAATCGTAGATGAGGGACAAGCATGGTTGTCATAGAAAAATATGGTTTGTAGGTCTAGGCAATTTTTATGTGTCTATAGTCAATACTAAGTTTTATATGGAATTAAATATTTAATTCTTTCATCATTATGAGAATTAATTTTTACATTAATTTATATCATGCCACCTCACAATATTATGAAGTATGGAACAACCAATGTCATTCAAGATATTAATACAATTGAAATTTAGGTAGAAAAATTAAATGCAATATAAATCTAATGAAAGAAATATAAATATATTTTAGAAAGGTTGGTAAATTTAAACTGGAAAAATAATTTAAAACTATTTCATTATAGATAAATAAAGTTTAGATTAATTTATTTTTCCATCTCATAATTGTAGGAGTTAATAGTGAACTCCTCAATACCACAAGATCACCTAGAAGATAAAAGATAGCTTCCACAAGAGATAATGGCTAAAATATCATACCATAATTATGGATGCAAGATTATTAGATTGAATATATGATGCCTTGTTTATAAAGGAAAGTTGTGAGATAGGATTAGAAAACATGTTGACAAGTTCCTTAATCTTGTACAATGAGACAACTACCTCAACAAATATTAAATGACTTAGGACACAAGAATTAAATATAAAAAGATAATATAATATCTAGTGACAACTAACACTATTTAAAAAGACTCCCTATTAGGACCTAAGTGGACTTAACATGTAAATATGACTTACTAATGAATAGTTAGGTAAAACACCTATTTACACAAACAACCCTCTTAAGTTTGACTTAGGTAGTATTATTATGCAAATATATAAATATGGGTCCTAGCTACAAGGCCATGTTAGGTACCCATGTACATATGCAATACGATCTCTCACAATTAGAGAAAAAAGAAAACCAAATGGGAAAAAAGTCCTTCCAAAAATAGATAAGAAGTATAAAATTCTATCAATAATTAATTAGAGGATAAAACCCTATGCAAGGAAAAATAAGCCTCATAAGAGAGATGAAGGGAGACCATCCAACCTATCTTCCTCAATGAGATAACCTATTGCAAAGAAACACAAAAATCACACTAGTGGAACAACATTGAAAGCTTAATCCAAGCAACAAAGGAATGGTAATTTTGATGCTAGAAATCCTAGTATCTCTTTGGAGAAATCCTTGAGTCATGATAAAGAAACAACAATCTTGATGCCAAGGAACAATGGAAAACTCTTGATATGAAGAAAAAATGGAATTTTAATAAAGCAATAAGAGATAAAACATTGTTATATAATTGAAATGAAGCATAAAGATCAAAATTGGACCTTCCCGAATGGTAGTATGTCTAAGTGATCAACCAAAATGTGAATACATACAAATCTAAGTAAAAGATACGTTGGCTTGATATAGCTCCTTAATACCTTTCCAACATAATAAGAATCACGAAAATCAGAGATCATGGAAAAAAGTTACGAGCACAGGAGCCAAAAATGAAGATTTGATTTCCATAAAAAAAAATTCCACCAAATAACAAAATAATGAAAAATAACCTACACCACTATAAAATTCATGGAGCCAACTTTTCAGTGATATGTTATTTTCAAACAATACCTCCTAGATTACAATTTAAGGCATTTTAAAAAAAGAATTCTTGATTCGGGCATTAGGGACAAAATTTGGGCCCTTGGGCTTTTAGCCTCTCCCCACCCTTATGATCACAAAAAAAATAAAATTGTTGGTATTTTAAATTGAGTGTCAACCTAGTAGTGGAGGGTTAGAAGGCCTAAGCTATATTGTTTGAAGCTTAGTACCCCCTGTAGGCAATAATTTCATAGGCTCATAGCACCACGTGACCAAGAACTTTAGGATTTAAACAAACCAATGGTGGGAAATTCAAAATTAAATGTTGAAAATTCATACTATAGGAACAAATGTGATAGAGGGTACAGATTGGATAAAGATCGTAGATGTTAATGTAGAAATACGCTAGTAGAGTACTAGAATATGATGATTAGATGTCAAATCTACAAGAATATTTTGTTGATGATGCTTATGACCACTGATAGTATGGGGTGGTTTCATAATATTGAGTCCTTTTGGTACATTCAATTTTTTGGAGGGAGGAGGGAAGATTTGCTAGAGAACCTTTGTTTGAAGATATTTATTTAAATGAAGGTCCTTCTCTTGAATGTATTTACGCATGGACCTTTGATCAAAGCTTAACCTTCAAGAAAAGATATTGTTCATTTGAAGATCCTCTTTCTATAGAGACCTTCGAATGAAGCTAAAAGATTCAATTGAAGGTACCTTGATTTGAAGGACCTTCAAACAAAGGGCCCGAGTAAGAAATTTTTTCTATTTGCTTCAAATTTCCTCAAAAAATCTAGTTTCAAACCTCTGGTTGGATCTTCAAATGCAATTAACTTGAAAAGATAATTTGCAATATTATAGTCCTTGAAACAAGCTTTCCAAAAAATATAATTTTGATATATTTTCATTTTATTATGTATTCAATTTATATTTTTTATTGAACATAGGTTTTCACCCAACATCAAGCTCTTCATTCTACACGTGAAAAAATAGTAAAACATTAAAAAAATTCCAAAAAATACATTTTCACTAGGTATTAATGTTATTGTTTCACCAACAAAAAATTGAGTTTCAATATATACACAAGTTAATCTTGATGGCATACACGTATATCAAAATTATAGTTACCTTAACTTCAAAAATTAATTCAAATAAATATGTAATAAAAATGATAAAATATCCCTGCACTAGATATTGAAAATGTTAAAATTTTACATTTTAAAAATTAGAATTTTATCCTTTCTAGAACAAAAGTTATTCTAGATGACATAAACATTACTTTTTGAAAATCTTGTTTACTATTAAAAGTAGTTATTAAAGGAGATTTTTAAATATTCATGATTTATTTCAAAATAAAAAATAAAAAGTATATTTAAAATCTACATATAAATTTCCACAAATCACTAGTTCTCGTCATCTTCATATTTTGAATGCTTTTGCTACTATAGGTCTCAAAAAGTGAAGATTTAGTTAAAAATATTGATATCAATATCCATCTTGGCCAAAAAGTGGGACTCATTATTATGGGATTACCCTTAACTATCTAGAGTGTACAGCTAGGTATTGATGTATATGATCATACAACAATGTTGACTATATGAAGAAAAAAATCCCAGATGTCCTCAAGACAATGTCTATTTTTTGCAGTTTGATAGTCAATCCTTAGGTTTTTGGGAATTCCAGACATAAAGGTAAGGTTGAATTTTTCAGAAAGGGCCCCAAAAATTTAGATACCTCTGAGATCTAGCAACTATAGCCCTTTTAGACCAGTTAAAACATAACAAAATTGATAAAATGAAAGGAAAATATTCCTTCCTTTCACACCCTAGATTCAACTGTGAAGTCCTTGAAGCCTCCAATTCTACCTAGCAATTTTTTTAAGCCAAAATAGGTGCCTAAAATTTGGGAAGATGTCTGTAGAATTGAAGCTTTAGTACCATGTAGAAGTTAGAGGTGAACTCATCAACACCCCAAGACCACTTGCAAGACAAAAGATAACTTCCCCAATAGAGAAATGATAGAATATCTTACTCTAATTATGGATGCTAGAATGCTAGATTGAATACATGATGTACATATGAATCCTTTCTTAGAAAGGGAAGTTCTTATATAGAATTATACAAGATCTTAACATGTGTCTTAATCCTATACAATGAGACACCTATGTCCACAAATATTAAATGAATTAGGACACAAGAATTAAATTTGAAAAGATAAGAACTATTCATAGCTTTCGATTATATGGATGACATTTTCGGTAGAGAGATTTTTTCCTCGAGCTAGGGCCGACAGGCCCTAGCTCTGTTTGCTTTCATCATGCATGCATTGGTTTAGGGGGGCATCGTTGGTCTAGAGGTGATTAGGTGGACGGGTAGTGGAATCATCCCTTTCCTTCGGTGCTTATCTTGTTGGTAATGAAGCTTGGTGTGCAGAGTAGGGCTTCTTCATTTACTTCCCTTGTGGGTGTTATCTGACCAAGTCCATGTGAGGATTTGGCTTGCATGTTTGGCATTATATCTATGCACATTTCTCTTTTTGGTTGGTGCTTTAATTTGGAGGGGGCCTCTATGGTTGTGTTGGCACTTTGGCTTAGGAATTTCCTTCTTATTGAACCTTCATCTCTTTGTAGTGAAGATGGTCAGTATTGTCTATATTCATTTCGCACTTTCCTTGCTAAGTGGTGGGGGTGTCGAGTGTTGATTGGGGTTGGTGGTGGCTATGTGTGGAGTCCTTATTGTAGGGTATTCACCTTTTTGTGTTCTTTTGGGGTGCATGCTTGTCTTAGTCTGTACCTATTTGAATGGCTCAAGGTGAGATGTCGAGGGTTTATCTAACAATGGATTTCAGATCTATGATTGGATCCAAGTCACCAACCCATGCAACATAGATTTTTGATAATACCCTATTTTTATCAGAACTGAGGATTGATGGTGTGGGCTCTTTTGGCAGCTCTCGAATTTTTAAAATCAATGGATGTCTATAACAATGTAAGGAGAGGCCAAAGTTGGTGATTCCAATGGAGATGATCGCTGAAGACATATAATATTATTCGAAGCATTCATTATATTGAAAGTTAATGAGGATGTGGGTTTCGCTACAATTTTTGAAATCTTGGGCTCAATGGACTTGGATGCCAGAGGGAGAGATGGATATTATGCTTCTACCAAATAACTATTTCATGGTAACCTTTAATTTCTTGGCAGATTGTAATAAGGTCTTTGAGGGGGGGGCTATTTTCATAACCAAGCTGGTATGTTTATTAAGCCTTGGCATGTGGGTTTCAACCCTGCTAAGGAGCTTCCGAATTTGTTTCATATGTGGGTTCAACTTCCTTGATTTATTATGGAGTGTTGGCGAGATGATGTTCTGCACTTGCTAGCTTTTTCGCTCAAAAAATTGGTTGGCTCCTCACAACAGACTCGGGTTAAAAAGGTAATGACCTTTGCTCGTATTTGTGTAGAAATTGATCTAAGTAAGCCATTTTCAGAATCTTTGGAGATGTGTGTAGGTCCTTATTCCTAGGTCTAGCAATTGGATTATGAAACCCTCCCATTTAGATGTCATCTTTGTCATGAATATGGTCACTTGCAGAGAAGATGCCCAAGGGATAAGTCGATGGATTCTCATCCTTCTCAACCTCCTTGCAACCCACCTATCATGGATAAGGGGAAGGATCCTATCCCTAGTGATGGGGTTGGTGTGGATGGCTTCATCCCTGTCAAGGCCTGTAATAGGAATCAAGGGTAGAAGAGAAGATTTATGGAGAGATAGGATGAGGATACTTTTAATAGGTTTGATATTTTGGATGATCTTGACCAACAGGAAGTGAATCTGAGTCTAGTAAATTTGGATCGGGGTACTTTGGGTATAGGACATGAGGGTCTTCTTTCTGAGGCTACTCACAATATGCAAGTTATTGGTTCTCTGAAAATGGATACAAATCTTTAGATGGAGGTCCAAGTGGAGTTGGCTCCTGTTGTTGGTAAGATAAAGGATGGTCGAGGAAAATCACCTCTCGTTTTGACTACAAGTTCTGATGTTTTCAAGAATAAGAGGTCTTCTTCTACTCAGTTGGGTCTTCATCAAAAGGAGCCTAAAAATAGTGTGGGTGAGAATTATTCCAAGCTCGGTAGGAAAAAGGATATGAAAAAGATTAAAATAATAGGGGAAACTTGTTGGACTCAAGGGAACATTGAGAGGGGTGGGGGGTGAATCAGTGTTCAACAATTCTTAAAATTTTCTTTGATTTGAAACCATTCTATCATTATATTAAGATAAGATGCAATCATACAATGAAAACATTAATAACACCATGACACACAATTTTTTGTGTGAAAACCCTATTAGGGAAAAACTACGGTGGAGATTAATACACAATTTGAGTACTCAAAATATAGTGTTTATAAAAGGAATGCAATTGCATTTAGGAACACTACCTAGAGCTCACTACTCAAAGGAAGGCTCACTACCTTACACAATTTAGATTAAGAACATTTGAATGGTGAATTGAGATAGTAGCATCTAATCATACAAGGTTATAGTTCCGATGAAGTTCATAAACTTGATTATGGATCTGCTATCCAATTCTACACTTCGCTATGCTCTGGTTTGCTCATTACTACTCTTCACACCATTTAGAGACAAATTCGCATTACTACTCTACTAGATCTCTCACTTCACTTTTCACACACATAGAAAATTAATTTTCCATACTTTGAATGACAAAACCAAACTCATATATATATCCGTGATCAACAATTTACTCATCCAACAGTCGGCTTCATAAGGTATTAAGATATTGTAACTTGTCGGCTAGATCCACCACAAAATCTTTATGTGCATACTCTGAAGTCAGTTAATACAAAGAGAGGACCCAAATAAAAATTATTCGAGCACAAAAAATTCCAACTAATTGTATCTCATACATCCACGAATTCCTCCTTCTTCGGGTTGGCCTTTTAGCATAGATAATTAACAGATTAGTGCATCGTACCTCCTAGATCACTTACCAATGCATGCGTATCAAAATAAAGATACTACAAGCCTCTAAAAACCTTCTTTTGAGATCCAAAACCTAAAATATCTATCTGGTGGGATGACTAGATCACTTTTTATGCTTTTAGCCAAATCTTCTATGCTTTAGTTTGTTTTGTCGGTAGGATCCAAAATAGTGTTGCTCATTTAGATGCAAGACTTGGGTTGCCATCAATGACAACACCTACACACCAAACTCCTTAGCCATATGCCAATAATCTCCCCCTTTAGCATTGATGGCAACACTTAGTAAAAACCTTCACTGCACTTTCTCTCCCTTAGATTTTCTCCCTCTTAGATTTATGAGATGTTTTTCACTATATTCTCTCCCCCTTCGACATCAATGACAAAGCGTGGTTTCCATATTCCGAAAACATGTGTTCAAAAACTTCATGTCCTCAAAAATCTAATACATATATGCTGACAATTATTCTCCTTTAGTTAAAATTTCAAAAAATTGAACACTATTTGCAATTTCCTTTAACAAATTATCTTATGATTTTTCTGCATATCCAGAAGAAACTTCTTCCAACCATCAATTACAATTCCAATGTTGATAATCAAGCTATTATTTTTGGAAGTCTTGTTGATAATCTCAATGAGAGATTCAGGGATTGTGATTGCTTCTTCCAATTTTTCACCATCTTGTAGAATTTCCACCAACTGCTCCAACCTGCACTCAATTAAGTCTTTTACCTTCCAAAAGGTGTCCACAAGAACATTCTTGGATAGTTGAATTTTTGTTTGAGCTCTCTGTAACTCCTGGATTCTCCTTTTGATAATGCCATCCAAATCTTGAGACATGTCGAAGCTTTTGCCAATGTTGTTCAGTTCTGTCTTAATCTGATCCAACTTCTCTTTGTAATTACTGACTACATGGGGCCAACAGACACAATAGTTATAGATTCCTATGGCTGAGTTAATGCACTATCTTAACTCATTCATTTTCTTCTTAAGCTTGATAAGGGATAGTCTGAATTGTTTCTTCAAGTGAGATAATTTCACCTTCTTCTTTTCCTTTAACTTCAGATCCCAATGATTCTCTGCTACACTCAATCATCTCTTCAGGTATAACATCCTTTAAACTTTCCAATCTTATATTACAATGCTCAATATGAGCATTCATAACTTCTTGAATTAATTCTTGATTGTATGATGGTATGACTAACCATCATCGTGCAATTTTTTGCATACCACCAGTACTTAGGATAAGCTACTGCAGTTTTTCTTTTGACGGATCATCTTCTTCCTCACTACCTTTTTCAATACTAGAGTCATTTTCCAGTGGTTTCTCAGGTTCTTCATTTGGAATGTCCACAATTTCCTTTTCTTTCCCTTTTCCTTCAATCTTGGGAACTTTTCTTTCTGAAGGGCTATATTCAATAATCTGATGTCCTCTTTTTTGTCCTCTAATAGTGCTACCAGAAGAGGAACCAACTTCCATTATCCTTACCGGAGAGGAAATGACTAATCCATATTTTGCAGGTACAATTTTACAGAACCTTTCAACCTTCAAATCCTAGTTAGAAAAACTCTTAGAATAAGAGTAAATTTGGGTACATACCAGCTTATCTGATGTCCATACTACATTTTCGATTCCTAGCAACAAATTCAAAAAATACATAACCAGACATATGATTAGAGTACCAAACCTAAATGGATACCCTAATTCCTTTGTTAGTTGAACATTCTCCAACATTTATCCTTTAGCAATCCACATAGGTTGAAGTCATAACTTTCAATTATAATTTTATGAGAAATGTATACTGCACTCTCTGATGTAGCCCCTTCCCAATTTTAGTAGAATATTTTATAGGTTATGTCATGTGCAATGTACTTTGTAATAGGATTCCTAATTGTTGTTATCATTAGAGCTCTTTGATCTCCAATTATACCAATTAGGGTTTCGACTTCCTTGTTTCAGATAGATTTCTTCCTAGGAACATCACCGAATTTGCAAAATCTAGTTAATCACTCAATTACCTCCTTTGAAATTGAGTAAGGTTTGTCCAAAGTTAAAACATCACCATGCAATCTGCTCAACAAGAATTTTATGAATTTTGTATTTTCAAGGTACGAAAACTCATTCCACAAATCCAAATTTCCATGATTGGCTTCACTCAATTACTTCAATTCATTAGGAAGCAATAAATTTCTCATAGACTTGATATTTGCACTATTATATTCGTCCAATGTGATTGAATCTTTAATTTTCCCCATTTTAGTTTTCACATTTAGGATTACCAAATTATATGAAGATTTCAAAAATGATTTGAAGTACCTGATAGATTTTCATGATTTGCTGACAAATTCAATTTTGTTGCTTCAAAGTCCACTAGACAAGTGCTCTCCTTCTTCCCTTCAATAAAGCAAAGTGACAAATGACAGTTCAAACTTAACTTTTATGGCTCGCATATGCGTAATAAATGAATTTTCCCTAAACTTTCTGGATACTTTGTTTTCCCAAAGCAACGACAAAAAAAAACTTATGTGGACTTGTGAATTAGCTGAATTCACTTGCCAAAATTATCCAAAACTTTTGCACACCATAATTACATTATCTCAGCTAATCTCTTCATTTTGGTACCATATGTAAGCAAGGGAGGAAGGATTTTCTTATAAAGCTCCCCCTAGACCAATGGCCTCAAATCAATTTCTGGAAGAATTACCAGAAGCAAGTTCCAATATGGAACTATTACCATCTTCAGATTCACTTTTCTTTACCCATGTCTTCTTCATTTGATCCCTCATTTCATCCACAATCATTTTTCCCTTTTCTTTATCATTTTTCTTTGTATTTTTGTCTCTATTTGCCAAACCTCTTTTGTCTGTGTTTTTGTTTCTATAGAATCTAGCAACATGATCATATTTGTTGCAGTTGTAGCACACAATGTTCCTTTGTCCATTCCATTGGCTTCTTCTCATCTTGCATTGATTAGCAATATGTCTAAAATTCCCACATACATAGCATTCAACATTTCCTTTATCAATAGAATGACTTGACATATTTCTAATTCAATTGATTTATGACCATATTTTTTGCAATTGAAACACTGACTAGAAAATGATGAAATTCTTGAATTCATATTACTTCTACACTGATCAACCATATGACCAAAGGTATTACAGGAAAAACAATACCCATTAAATCTTTGTGCACTAGCTTGTCTTACCAGATGTCTTATATTTTTGTTCTATTTGAAATTATTTTGTCCTAATCAAGAACTTTCTCCCTTTTCATATCCAAGAATTGTCTTATCATTTCCACTCTTTTGTCCTTGATTCAGTTCATCAAGTTTTAATAAACTGAGTTTAAAATTTTCTTTGTATTCATTTGCAATGACCAGATCTCCTAAGAGTAGCAATCTGCTTACCAAATTCTTCTTCATTGTTTCTGATTATTTGAAGTTCTCTTTCCAACTGACTGAATTCTACTATTATTCTACTTCATTCATCGGATTTCTCTTTCAGGTTATAAACAATATTTTCCTCATTCTTCTTTCTTTCTTCAATCTCTTTAGTCATCTTCATTTTCATAGATTCCATCTCACCTTTTAGGTTTGTATTGTCTCTAGCAAGATTTTCACATTCTTCAGTTATTTCCTTCAAGGCTTGGTTCAAGTGAGAATCATCTATATCTTCACTTTCTTTCTACTTGATCTAATCATAGAGGTCTTTCCTTTTCACCCTAGATTTCACTATCTGATCCTTCAATGATTGAATGAATTTCTCAGCATCCTCCAAATTTTCTTTCAATTCCTAAAATTATGCTTTAGACTGATCAAGGTCATCAAGAGCTACCATAAGCCATTGTTGAAGACTTCCAGAATCCATTACATTCCAAGATCCACCTCAAGCTACAAAACTTCTCTAGATGAACTAGCTCTGATACCAATTGTTGGACTCAAGGGAACACTGAGAGGGGGGTAAATCAATGTTCAACAATTCTTAAACTTTTCTTTGATCTGAAACCATTCTATCATTATATTAAGATAAGATGCAATCATACAATGAAAACATTAATAACACCATGAATCGTAGATTTTTGTGTGGAAACCATGTTAGGGAAAAACCATGGTGGAGATTAATCCAAAATTTGAGTACTCAAAATATAGTGTTTATAAAAGGAATGCACTTGCATTCAGGCACACTACCTAAAGCTCACTGCTCAAAGGAAGGCTCACTTCCTTACAAAATTCAGATTAAGACCGTCTAAATGGTGAACTAAGATAGTAGCATCTAATCATGCCAAGTTATGGTTCTGATGAATTTCATAAACTCGATTCTAGATCTACTAACCAATTCTACACTTCACTTTGCTCTGCTCTACTCATTACTGCTCTTCACACCATTTAGAGACAAATTCACATTAATACTCTACTAGATCTCACACTTCACATTTGACACACACAGAAAAAAAAATTTCCACACTTTGAATGCCAAAACCAAACTCATATATATATATATATGTGTGTGTGTGTGTGTGATCAAGGATTTACTCATCCAACAATCGACTTCATAAGGTATTCAGATATTGTAACTTGTCGACTAGATCCACCACAAAATCTTTATGCACATCCTCCAAAGTTAGTTAAGACAAAGAGAGGACCCAAATAAAACTTATTTGAGCATGAAAACTTCCAATTAATTGTATCTCATACATTCATGAATTCCTCCTTCGCTGAGTCGGCCTTTTAGCATAGATAATTAACAGATTAGTGCACCATACCTCCTAGATCACTTACCAATGCATGCGTATCAAAATCAAGATACTAAAAGCCTCTATAGACCTTATTTGGAGATCCACAACCTAAAATATCTATCTAGTTGGATGAATAGATCAATTTTTATGCTTTTCACTGAATCTTTTATGCTTTACTTTGTTCTGTTGGTAAGAGCCAAAATAGTGTTTCTCTTTCAGATGCAAGACTTGGGTTGCCATAAATGACAATACCTACACACCAAACTCCTTAGACATATGCCAACAAAACTTTGGTGGAGTTAGGGTCTGTAAAGATTGGATTCTCATTTTTCAAGCCCCTTGAAATGATTGTTCTCTTTTGGAATGTGAGGGGCTTGAATAGTGGCCCTAGACAAAAATTTGTTCGTGATTTGATTATAAGAAATTTTCCTGATGTTCTCTTCTTGTGGGAGACTAAGTTATTAGTTGAGTGTATGTTTGGTTTAATGCCTAAGCTGTGGAGGTGCGGTGAGTTTCAATGCATTGGCGCTCAAGGGTCTATTGGGGTTTTGGCTTGTTTATGGAACCATTGGAAGATTCAGCCTCTATGGTGGATTTCCTTTAAGAGTTATATTTCCTTGGTTGCTTCTAGTTTTGAGGCCGGGGAAACTATCCTCTTCTCTAATATCTATGCACCTATTGAGATTCAGGGGAAACAAATTTGGTGGTCCCATATTTATCTTTTTCGTAGCATGGTTCCAAACCATCTGTGGATCATGGCTGGAGATGTCAATGTTATTTATTAGCTAGCTAAGAAGCAGGGTGGTATTGTGAGGTTGGAGCTCTCTATGTTGTTACTTCATGAAAACATATCTATTTCGAACATTGTTGATATCAATCACACCAATGATCAATTTACTTGGAATAATCAGAGGGTGGGGGATAATTGCATTGTAGAACATCTTGATCATTTTCTTGTTTTGTGTTACTAGGTTGGTAGCTTACATGGTCTTCTAGCTCAATTTTTTTGGATTGGTGGGGCTCTGATCATTGGCCTATCAAGCTGGCTATTTTTTCTTCTCATGTGCCTCGATCTCCCTCTTTCAAGTTCTAGCTTATGTGGTTGTGGGCTCCCTCTCTCCATGATTACATTGTTGAATGGTGGAGATGTGGTAGACCTTCTTATGGCACAAAAATGTATACTTTTTCTAAGGTTCTTCAATTCTTCAAATATCAGCTTAAACATTGGAACCGACAGTGTTTTGGAAAAAAATTTCCATGCTAAGGTTGTTGCTTAGGTCTAGTTGGATGGTATTACGAGGGTGATTAGGGAGGATGGGGTGACTAAATATTTGTTTCAAGAAGAGGCTAGAGCTTTGAAAGCTTTAGAGAAGTGTGAGCTATGGGAGGAAGTCTGTTAGAAATAGAAGGCCTAGGTTGAATGGCTTTTGGAAGGCGATAAAAATACTATTTTTTTCTTCAACTCGGTGAAAGCAAGAAAAAAAGGAAATTCTATTTTGATTTTGGTTAATGACAGGGGAGAGCACCTGTCCTCTTTTCACGATATCGAGGGTGAATTTGTGGATTTTTTTTTCTTTATTCAAAGAGGAGTTGCAAGGGGGTTCTGATGAAGAGGCTTAGGTCCTTTCTTGTATTACCTCTTTGGTTTCAAGGGAGATGAATGAACACCTCATGAGTGGTATTTCACTTGAAGAGTTGGAGGGGACTATGTTTTAGATGAAGAAAGGGAAAGCTCCTGGACCTGATGGTTTGTCGATTGAGTTCTTTCAAGAATTCTGGTATATTATCAAGTTGGACTTATTGGTAGTTGTTCAAGAATCTCAAAGGAATAAGAGGATGTTAAGGGATTTTAATTCTACCTTCCTTTCTCTCATCCCCAAGTGTGATGGGGTAGATAAGTTAAGTCAATTTTTTCATATCTCTCTTTGTAATGTGATTTAAAAAGTTATATCTAAATTGATTGTTGATAGATTGAAAAATTTATTGATAGTGTTAATCTCTGAGGAGCAGAGTGGATTTATGGTGGTTCATTAAATTCTAGATGGGATTGTTATAGCTACAAAAACCATTCATTCCATGGATAGGTCCAAGGATAAGGCGATGTTCATTAAGTTGGATATGGATAAGGCATGTGATAGAGTTCAATGGTCCATCCTGTGGACCGTTCTTGGGGCTTTTGGCTTCGAGGAAGAGTGGATTCAATGGGTTATGATTTGTGTCACTTCAATTTCCTTTTCTATTCTCATTAATGGTGAGCATTTAAAGCTTTTTCGTTCTTCTCGGGGCTTGCATTAGGGTGACCCCCTCTCTCCTTACTTGTTTCTTTTTCTTGTCGAAGGTCTAGGATGGTTGATGAGATGGAATGTGAAGCTAGGTCTCATTCAGGGGTGGAATTGGGTGGAATTGGAGAGGTGGTTTACCCCCATAGTCACATTTGCAATTTTTTGATGACATTTCTTTGATGGGAATGGCTACTACTAGGGAAGCTATTAATCTACACAAAGTGTTGGATGTGTACCTTGTTGCTTCAAGAAAGTTGATTAATGAAGATAAGTCATCCATTTTTTTATTCAATACCCCTAATCTCATTTAGAGGAGGATTACTCATATTTTGATATTTCATATTGGGGCTCTCCCTTTGACCTATCTAGGAATTCCTATTTCGACTAGGAGGCTACCCAAGTACTCTTGGTAGCTCATCCTAGACAAGTTCCATGTGAAAGTTAACCACTAGACCCATAGATGGTTGTCTTTTGTGGGTTGTGTTTAGCTACTCAAGTTGGTGGTGTGAGCCCTTCCTATTTATAGGTGCATGGTTTAGGTGGCTCCATTGGTTTTTGTCAAAGGACTTGATTCTTTAGCAAGATAATTTTTATGGGCTAGTAGTTTATTGTCCTCTAAATGGAGCCTTGTCAGATGGGATATTTTTTGTAACCCGAAGTAGTTTGGTGGTCTTGGGTTGAGACAATCATCTTTGTTTAGGGAGGCATTGGTGGAAAAATTGTATTAGCGGAGGTGTGTGGAGCAAGATCAAATTTGGGACAAATTTTTTTCTCAAAAGTATCTCCTGAGGATCCCACAGTTGGATGTTCCTAGATATCCCCTGGAGGGGAGCAGTTCGGTGATCTAGAGTATGCTCAAGGGATGGGTTTCTCTTGTTAAGGAGGGTTTATTCTAGATTTGCAGAAAGGGGATGAAGGCTCATTTCTGGTCAAACTCTTTGGATGGTTTTCATCCTATTGTTACTCTATTTCCTAATCTATTGAATTTGTGCTAGAGGTTCCTCAAGGTGGGTTGCTCATGGGTGAGTGACATTAAGGCTATCTTTTCTCATGAGAAACTATAGGTGGCAATATGGAAGAATCCTAGTGAGTGGCATGTCGTGGGTATGGATGAGGAGTTTGTTGAGCTTCATAGTATCCTTTCTAGTAGATGTTGTAGTTCCCTCCAGGATGGAGATATTCTTTCTTGGTCTCCTAATCCTAAGGGTGTCTACACGGTTGCTTCTGGGTATCAGGTGATTTTATCTCATAGGATTTTAGGGGTGGAAGTTCAATGGTGGAAGAAAGTGTGGAACAAGGTCTCTTGGGTGAAGTGTAATTGCTTTAGTTGGCAGCTAGCTATGATGCTATAGTAGATTTTGTAGGTTAGCTCTTTGATGGAGGTGGTTTCTTTTGTCCATATTCTATAGGAGTGGAATAGGGTAGCAAATTGTTTGGCTAGATAGGCTTCTGAGCATGTAGGTGGTTGGAGGATTGATTCATGGGAATAGTTGTCCCATGAGTCTCGTCAGTATTTGATGAAGATTCTTGCTGAGGATGGGGATGGTAATGGTGAAGGCTGATGTGGCTTCATGCTTTGGTTGGATGCTTGTTGTGGACTCCTGGGCTTTGGCCCTTTAATTTTATGTAATTCTTTGGTTTGAGTTTCAATAAAAAATTTACCCTTTTTAAAAAAAAAAAATTCAAAAGAGAAGATAAGATCTAGTGACAACTAAAACTATCTAGAAAGATTCTCTCCTAGAACCAAAGTGGACTTAACATGTAAATAAAACCTACTAATGGTTGGTTAGGTAAAACACCTATTTACACCAACAATAATATTATGATATCTATAACATGTTCACTATTAGTTGGAGCATTAAAGAGTTGATTTTTAAAAATATGTGTTGTAAATTTAATTAAAATTAAGTAATAATTTATTTTTACAATAATTCTTACCAAAATAAAACAAACAAAAATACATGTGTTTTCAAATTTATATAATATAAGAAAAAAGGATTAAAGAATAAAAACTGTTGAAAAAAATTAAATTATATATATGATTGAAAATGAGAAAATTAAACTATATTTGAAGAGCATTATGATATTTATGGGTGCTACCACAGTAGTTGTTTACACTTTCTGGGAGATCCTATCTTTTGTTGAAATCACATATTTTTAGAAAATATAATGATTTAAGCCTTGAAAAGTTTCATTTAAAGGATTCCAATTGAAGAGTGTTTGATCAAACCACCTTAGACCAAGCCCCCTTGGATAGAACCCCACTAGTTTTAAAAAATATCTATAATGGAGTCTCCTTTACACCTATCAAATTGCTCATAAAAAATCACTTTTGATTTACCTTTTGGTGGATCAAATGAGTTCATTTAAAAAAAAAAAAATTAAGTATTTTGTCTTTATTATAAGCTTCCAAAAAAGTATAATTCTAATTAAAATTTAGTTTGATTATTATATTTATTTTTTATTTCTTGTGAATGTAGGTTTTTCACCAAAAATCAAGTTCTTTGTTCTACACATGTGGAAAAATAGTAGATTATCAAAATAAAATTTTGAAAAATATGTTTACGCTAGGTATTGATGTCCTTGATCCATTAAAAAATAAATTGAATTTTGATACATATAGAAAAAGTTATGTTGTATATAGTTCGCCTATGTCTGAATTGTAATTGGTTTGACTTCGAAACTTGATTAAGGAAAAATATTTAATAAAACACTATGAAACCAAATGAACTGGTTAGATATCATAGTTACAAATCTAAATTTAAAAAAAATATATATATATCCTTCATACACAAAATGTTATGTTGTATACGGTGAGCATCACTCCTTAAAAATGTTATTTATTGATAAAAACTAGTTTTCGAAGGAGATGAAAAAAAAGTGCAATTTGATTCCAAATATTTTGAAGAGAATATATTTAGAATCTATAGATAAAACTTCTCAAATCACTAGTTTGCATCATCTTCAAATTCCTCATGATTTAGCCGCTATAGGAGCCTGAAAGTGAAGATTTAGTTTTAAAAAATCAGTTTAGTGTCCAATTTTCCCAAAAATGGTAAACCAGTATTGTGGGATCACCCTTATAATAGTGTTCATTATCAATCAAGACTTTAAAAAAATTGAAATTGAAAAAAATAATGCATTGCAATTTTTGTAAAAATTAAACAACAATTTTTGTAAAAATTATACAATAATTTTTTTTTACAATGATTATGACCAAAATCAAACAATCAAAATCACATAAATATACATACAATATAATATTATGATATCTATAATAATGTTCACTATCAATCAAGATATTCATATAATTGAAATTTTAAAAATGTAATAATATATTTTTAACTTTTATAAACGTAAACAATAAATTATTTTTACAGTAATTGTGACCAGAATCAACATAAAAAAGTAAATAAATAATATTTTCAAAATTATTAAATCAAAAGAAAATAATGGAAGACTATAAATTATTGAAAAAAATTAAATACTACATAATGATTGACAAATAGAAAAATTAATTACATCCAAAGAATATTATGATATCTATAATCATGTTCACTATCAATCAAGATATTAAAAATTTTGAAATTAAATAATAATAATAATACATTAAAAACCTTTAAAAAATTAAACAATTTTTTTTTAATAATAATTGTGACCAAAATAAATAAAAAAGAGATAAATTTTATTTTTAAAATTATTAAATAAAAAATATTATTAAAAACTATAAATTGTGATATTGCTATCAGGATTCAACTGTGTAGTTTTCGAGTCAAACTCATTGACCCATGATTCATGAGTAGTGGTTCACAAGAACTGATCTCTCATGATAATGAATGGTCCACTTAGCACTCATTGCATCTAGGTAGCACTCATTGCTATTAGGATTCAACCGTGTAGTTTTCGAGTCAAACTCATTGACCCATGATTCATGAGTAGTGGTTCATAAGAACCCATCTCTCATGATAATGAATGGTCCACTTAGCACTCATTATATCTCTCATGATAATGAATGGTCCACTTAGCACACATTGCATGAGTGCTAAGTGGACCATTCATTATCATGAGAGATGGGTTCTTTTGAACCACTACTCATGAATCATGGGTCAATGAGTCTGAATCGAAAACTAAATGGTTGAATCCTGATAGCAATATCATAATTTGACATGTTGTGGAAGAAACCTCCTACTTATCAACTATAAATTGTTTAAAAACAATTAAATTTTATATAATGATTAACAATCACAAGAGAAAAAAAATTGTGGGAGGAAGGGAAGGCGGCCCTCCAAGTTGGTGGAGGGAGGTGGAAATTCATGCCACGATGGCAAGGACATGGGGCTAAGGAAGGATGGAGTCGACATTCATTATGGTATAAGGTGGTAGGAATGGTATTTTCGCTGGTGTACGGTGGATAGCGGAGGCTAGCTATGGCTCCCATTTCCACCCATAGAAATAAGTGAATATCCAGCCTTCACGATCTCCTTCTTATGGTGAGGACATCATGCACGTTGTCGAGAGTACCATTTTCATATGGTGGTGACGACCTTGTGATTGATGAAATTATTTATGGGTGAATTCTTTCTTTTTTTGCCATGTTTTTCTTGCAAGCACGAAACAGAGTATGTGAGTGGCCTCTTTCATTTGTCCTGGTTGCGGTCTATGCAGGGTCGACGATGGCGAAGAGCTCAAAATTTGTAATAGAGGTATCGGTGGAGGGACTAGCAAGGTTTGTTGCTGACACACCGATATCACTATAGTCGACTGCAAGGCAAACCTCTTTCAAGGAGATCACCGATCAAAGGCTAAGTCGGATCCCTCTCAATTATGATCCCTTAGTGATGGTGGTTGTGAAAATGATATTGGGTTTGAATCATTTGGAGAGCAAGGAGTATGGGAGGGATAATATGCAAATTTCATCCCATTTCCTTGCTTCTCTTTTGGATAACAAGGCGCCCAAAGAAGAATCAAAAGGGTTGTTGCTTAAAATGTTCAGAAAGGACTTGGTGGAAGGCATGGACGAAATTCTAAGCGTAGTGATCGAAGGAAAGGGTTGTTTGAGGCCCTGTAACATGGAGCAGATTTGCATGGAGGACACTGTGAGGATTTACCTGTTTCTTTTGGATTTGTGTGGGCCTAGTCTTATGAGGCACCAACTAATTGTGGCAGTGGTTGTAAAGTTTTTGAAAAAATTCTTTAGACTGAAGGTGGTTGGAAGTGTTGGATGGTTGATAGAATTTGAAAAATTTGCAAAATTAAATAGCTTTTTGTAAGTTGGGCGATGGGTTGGCGTTTTTTTGGCTTAAGGGGAAGCTAGTTTTTTGCTTGTTCTGTTGATGCAATGATTATAGTTAGTAATGGTATTGTCGTTTTTGTCTGGTCGAGGTTCTTGTGTTCATTGTTGGGTGGCCTGTTTATAGACTAGTATAAAATGGTGAATTTGAAGGTAGATGGCTCTATAGTTTTTTGATGATGTAAATTTCTTGCTATATAGACGATTGTAACTCCGTTTTTATAATTAATGAAATACTTATCTTATGTATTAAAAAAAAACAATCACAAAAAAAATTACATCCAACAAAATATACTATATTCCTACCCGACAATAGCTATTAAAAGTATAGATTTAATATATTGCCTTGAAGATAAGTGTTACTTTGAGGATTCCTGTAAAGAAGGTGGGCCTTTAGCATATTATGGAAACGATTTTCACATTTTATCTATAGTCTTCTTAAGTGATAGGATACTGTTTGATAGTTGTAAAAAGCGGGGACCATCCATTTTCGGCCATGCTAGAAAACACTATATCATTGCTGTTGCTGGTAACTCATTCCCAAGATGACAATCCGATAATTAAAAAACATTGAAATCAGTAAACCATATTTGGAAACAAGGAATACGGAAAAAGTATGACTTCCAAGAACATACTGTGAAGAATGAAACTTATGTTTAGATAGTTAAAGAGTTGGCTCTTGCAATCATGTTTTGTGTTAACTTATCCAAATTTTTGTTTGACGAACCTCCTAGTATCACCGCTCTTCCAGAAGATTCCTTTAGCTTCAATGCTCTTTGTTGGAGTAATGTGTATAAATGAAAAATAATATATTCAGTGTTGCTCTATTTTCCAAAAAATCATTTCTTTTCTGCTCCTTTTTTTCTGTCAAGTTTCTCTGTTTTTGCAACATGGTATCCGAGATGATGGTGAAGCTCCAGGATGATGATGTCTATTGGTGTGCAGATTTCTAAAGTTGCAGATGTCGCAAAAGAGTTGATGGTGAAGCTCCAAGATGATGATGTCTATTGGTGTGCAGATTTCTAAAGTTGCAGATGTTGCAAAAATAGAGAAACTTGACAAAAAAAAACATAGCAGAAAAGAAATGATTTTTGGGAAAACAAAGCAAGACTGAATATATTATTTTTCATTTGTACAACAATACACTGTTATTTCATACACACACTTTTTCAAGTGATTTCTATCCAGCATGTTGTAGAAATTTCTACCACCAAACACATTAAAAACAGAAGCTTCTCTTGCACCGACTATTCTGGATGGTTCTCACCAACCATGTCAATTGCATGTGTTGAAACTATTCCTTATTCTAGATCTTTCCAAAGACCTCTATAAATAGAGGCATTTGTAATCTGTTTCAACAATTAATACGAGTGTGCAATACAAGCAACGCTCAGTTTTGGGCTCATTTTGTTATGTGTGATTTGTGTTTCTCTATTTTTCATCATGGTATTAGAGCTGGTGGTGAAGCTCCAAGACGATGATGTCTATTGGTGTGCAGATTTCTAAAGTTGCAGATGTAGCAAAAGAGAGCGAATTGCAGAGTGAAGGGAAGGTCGCAGAAATAAGAATCTATATAAGTTGTCCAAGAATAAGATGTCGCCCAATGCAAGTTGCAGTTGGTTCTAAAGGAATTTATAAAGTGCTTGATTGTTGTATGATTATTGGAAGAGCCTGTCGTTTGAGGAAAAATTTATTCACCGATAAGGGAGCTGTCATCTTTAGGAAGTGCTATTGCTAAGAGAAGATCTGCCAACAGCCAAGGAATCACTAGAAGGAGACACCCATTGCAAATGTCAGAAAGAGTCGTTGGTTGGAGGTCTTGAAAAGAAAGGGTCGCTAGTTGGAGATCTTGAAGCCGCCTGAGAAGAATACAGCCGCAGTTGTAAGAAGAGTCGTATATTTTTATTGTTATTTATGCAAGATAAGATTGTTGTTTGGAGTAGGGAGATTATCTTTTGTTTTATTACTTGTTGTTAAGGATTTGAAGTTGTAGTTTGAAGGAATGTTTAGAAGTGGAAGGATTGGAAGAAGAAATTAGAAGTGGCAAATCTGAAGGTAATACCTAGCAAAACAAGGAGGAGGTTTGAGACTACAGTCCATGTCAAGCCCTCTGAAATAAAGGTGTCAAAAGATGCTAGTCAAAAAGTGTGAAGCTGAAGCCATTGAGATGTGTTGTCAGTCATCAATGTCAAAGATTATAAAGGTAAATTTTCTTGTTTAAATAATTAACAAAATTGAGATTATTGTTTTGAAGCTACAATGTCTTATTTTTGATGTTGTTGTCAAGGAGGAGAAATTAAAGAAGAGTGGAGACACGTGAAATTGTGTAATCAAGGTGAAAGTGTATAAGGTGAGTTTTAATAATTTATATCAATGGGTAAAATAGGTAAAAGGGTTAAGAAAGAGAGAGACATTTTGGAGGAAGAATTGTTAAATGTTAAAATACAAAATTCTGAATTGTTAAAAGATTTAGATAAAATTTCATTGGAAAACAGTGAACAACTGATAAAATATTATGATCTTAATATTGAATTAGATAAAGTTAAAAGAAAGAATGAGGTGTTAGAAGAGCAGATACTATTGTTTGATGAACTTTTACAAGACTCATGGAAAGTTGAGAAGAAGAATACATAACTAGAAGAAAACTAAAGTTGTTTGATGAGGTTAAGAAGAAAAATGAAAAATTAGAAGAAAAGATTAAAAGATTAGAAGAGCAAAATTGTTTGCAAAAGGAAGAAATATCAAAATTGAAAAAGGAGAATGAATGTTTAAAAGCAAAACCATCAGTTTGTGATGCTTCATGCAATACAGAAGACCTCAATAGTTTAGCTGATGAATCAAATGATTTGTGTAATATAGCTAAACTTTATAATGAAGAATGCAAAGATGAAGATAAAAGCGTGTTTGAATCTACAATTTTTAATAGTTGTAATGAAAAGAATGTTGCTTTGAAAATAATGAAAAGAATGGGATACAAAGGGCAAGGATTAGGAAAACATGAGAAAGGGATTAAAGAGCCTACTGATCCAGTTATGAGGCCCAAATATGAAGGCCTGGGGTATGTCACAGGTAGAGGAAATAATGATACAAGCGTTCCAAGCTCAAGAAAATTCATTCCAGAAATGAAGTGTAGGCAATGTTCATATTGTAATAGAATAGGTCATACAAAGGAAAAATGTTGGAATTTACATCCTTGCAGTATATGTGAATTAAAGAGTCATTGTGAGAAAATGTGTTTGAACAAAGATTGGAAGAATGAATCAATGACAGGTTACATGAAAATGGATTGTGGACGGGTCTATGGATCTAGTTGGAAGAAGATCACAAGTCTGATCAAAATATTGTTCAAGTATAAGAATTCATATGTCCTCAAAAATAGAAAACAAGAAAAGTTTGATCATTGTGTTATAACACATTATGCAAACAGTGAGTGTAATTTTGATTGAAAGATCAATCGTTTGAAGGAAATGTTTGATAAAAGATATGAACATCTTGAAAATAGTTTGAACATTTGAGAAAAGTGAGATCATTGTCTTGAAATCCATCATGGAATTTGAAAGATTATAGTTATTGAGTTTTCAAAAATGGTGCATCTAAGATTCAAGTGAAGGTGAAAGTGCATGAAGACACCAAGTTTGATTGACAAAAGGATAGCAAAGTGCAGTACCATGGAGGAGATTACTTCCAAAAAGGAAGAAATTGGTTCAGTGAGCATGCAAGGAATTTACACAAGAAGAATTTTCAAGGATCGAATTTCAATATTTGATGATCATCATATAGTGACTAACTAAATATAAATGGGTACCTAACAAGGCTTTAGGCCAGGACCCATTTTTTTAGATTATGCATGAAAATGATTTAGTGAGTCTACAGACTTGAAAATTATGAGTGGTCAAACTTAAGGGGGAGTGTTGGAACATTAATTTCTCCCATATCTTCTAGTGACTTCTACAGTCAAGCATGTTCTGGAGACTCCCAATGCCTACCGATAAGAAACAGGTGAAAACATTAAAATTTGTCAAACTAAGAAACTTGTTACATCTCAGGGAAGTTGCTACTCTCTCCAAATAAACATTATGGGGGGGTGTTGGAGTAATGTTTATTTGACTTCCGTACTGAAGTAGGTGCAGCTCATTTATAAAAGAATCCTCCAGGATCCTCTCGAACCTTCCAGCTTCTAGTGATTTCCTGCACCGACGGTTCTCATATTTTCTAGAGATCTATAAATACAGAATTCTACAATCCAGTTAGTGAGTGTATGAAATAACAGTGTATTGCTGTATAAATGAAAAATAATATATTCAGTGTTGCTTATCAGTGTTGCTCTGTTTTCCAAAAAATCATTTCTTTTCTGCTCTGTTTTTGCAACACTCTCTTTCTCAGTTCACTCCCTTCATCCCCTGTCATCAGGATTCGAACAAGCTTCTCCACCTCCTCTTTTGTTACCAACGCACTGTCATTTTCTTGGCGAGATTCGATATCCATGCCTATCCTCCATATCTCTTTGTAAAGTCTAGTGCTGTGGAACTGTTCTGCCCACAGAGACCATCCAATCATTGGCACTCCCATGCTTATGCTTTCCAGAGTAGAGTTCCAGCCATTGTGCGTCAAGAATCCTCCCACAGATGGATGAGACATAACTTTCATCTGAGGAGACCAATCCACTAGCATTCCACGCCCATTAACTCGTTCGCGAAATCATTCAGGCAAAACTGCTGATTGTCCATCGTCTATGTCAGTTCTGACTACCCACAGAAAGGGCTGCTCGCTGGCCTCCAGCCCTAGAGCCAGTTCTTGTAATTGCACTGTCAACATCACTGCGATGCTTCCAAATGAAACGTAGAGAACAGAAGAGGTCTCTTGCATGTCAAGCCACTTAAGACAGTCAAGATCATCCTCCCAAAGGCTTGTAGAAACGTTTACAGAAGAAACAGAGGAATGAGAAACTCGGGGAAGAAGACAGAACCGACGGTAAGAGCTGGACACCCATTGGAGAGTCCCGCTACGGCATCCGGACCTTCAAGGTTTTCAAACACATTGGCAAGCATGTAATCAGCCTTCTTTTGCTTGTCCGATATGTACACCACGATTTCAAACATGGGATCAGACTCGTTTCGGAAGAAAACCATCAGATCCGTCGGCTGGACTGGTGGAATGCTTCCAGGCAGACAAGTGATAAGGTTTTCTAAGCGCTGTGCCTCCTTCACTATACACAATACCGCAAATAGTAATAAAACTTTTTTAAAAAATTGCACAAACCCAAATAACTATGCAAAAGTTATTGTTAAATCATACCATCGACTGGAATGAGTCCCTTGTCAAGGAGGAGCCGGGAATTAGCCAGTGCGATGGACGCAGAGCAAGAGAATGTCCAGAATATGACGCGGGGAGCGCCAAGCAATGTGGCCACCTCTTCAGTGCAGGCGAAGAGAGAATCCGTTATAACACATGTTATTGGCAGGGCCTGATCGGCTGTACTTTGAAGGAGTCGAAGCATGGCGCGGCTTAGTTTGTGCATTGCTTGGAAAAACTCATGGATAATAAGATGGCGAGGGTGGTGAGAAGGGGGGTCGTCAGGAAGAGATAGAAAGCGAAAGTTCATTCCTCGCTGCTGCAACCGACGGGGGTCTTCGGTGGCATCGTTGGGAGGTCTAAACATCCTCTGCTCAATCCACTCTGTATTGATGAAACTGATGAGAAACCCTCGTGCTGCTAAAAGTTTTGGTAAGTGAAAGAAAGGATTAACGTGGCCTTGAGCAGGAAGCGGGACCACTACTGCGTGCAGAGGCAGAAGAGTTGAGGCCATGTCTTTGGGCTTCGCTTACAGTAGCTCGCGTTATCAAAGCTCGAACGCATTGTAACTTTTTGTAGCCAAAGAGACTCAAATTCTATGGTCGACATATTTTCTTAAGCCACAATCTCCTTGCCGACACATTCTTTTTCTGGCACCGCCTTCTCGTGTTGGGAAGTTGTTGCGCATACCGTTGAAACATCATCGGTTACCAAAATATTTTAACTTTACCATGTCTCGTTTTGGTCGTTTACGAGAATTGTTTCAATAGGTCGTATAGTGAATAATACTTGTGGTTATATAATCTAGTCTAATATATTTATATTATATATTGTCAATAATTAGTGTACAAATAAATAAATAATCTTATCAAGATGAATTCATGTTTGAACATATAAGAATCCATGAATGTTATTAAAAAATTTAAATATATTCATAAAATAGAAAAATCAATATTTTTTTGTTTTATATCAAACATCATAACTATTCACTTGAAGTATGTCATTTGTAAAATAAGGTGTTCATTTAAACAAAGTATTATTGTCATAGTGAAAAAATACTATTCTTATGTATACAACTAGTTGGATAACAATGTACTTTCATTTGAGTATTTCATATTAATAGTTTGTCCTAGCACAAATATAAAAGGCGACCACGATAAATACCTTGTATTTCTCCATGAAATGTGAGAGTTTGTCAATAAATTTTATGATTGAATGTAAGTTGCATTTTAAATAATAATGTTTTTTTTCAAATAACAAAGAGTTTTTTTGTGTTCAACTATTGTTTCATTTGTGTTGGATATAAAAGTTAAAGATAACATAGATTTATAGTAACCAAAAGATATCAAGATAATTTAGGTTGCATATAAGTTATATTTTAAATAAAAATCTGATATTGTACTAACAACAAATGATATTTTTTGTTCAACTATTAGTTATACCATGATTACGTTTTTGTTGAGCTCTTAAAAAATTTAGACACTTTTCAATAGATGTATTGATGTGACTAGTTTTGTGATGAGTCACACATCCAGACCTTAGTTGTACATAGATAAGTAGCCAATTCACATTTCTAAAAAATTCGGCAACCACTACATGCCTAGTGTGTTAGCCCTAACAACTACTGGTCCCTCTCCCCTACTTCAACAAAAGAAATAAACATGTACTAAATTTTTTAATATAATTAAATATGGTGTTTGAAAAAGTTATTTAAGATATGACTAAACAATATAATGGATGATTAGGTTTGAGGATTTGGAATTATATTTGCACTTATTAGATTATGTTTTTTGTTATGTAACTTGAAACTATTTGATACTAGACTACACATACAATCAATTCTATGAATACATATGCATCACATGATTTTTTCTTCTATTAGATTATACATCAATATTACTCAATTTTATTGATTCATTTTAAGAATAATAGTTTTTTTATAATGACTCATTTACTTTGGGGAGGAATATAGTATGAAATTTTATGAGCTCTTAGTCAAATTCCTTTATGCTATTTTTACAATTTCAAAGACATAATATGTATGATGTAAAAATGTTTGGTTTGGTTTTAACCAATAAATGATGTAATGTATATATTCTAATTCCTTCATATGCAAGGTCATTGAAGAGAACCTAGGGCACTTGGGTGATGAATTAAAGTTGTCGGGTTGCTTAAATGACCTACCTACCTATCTGAAAGGAGGAATGCTATTATTTTTGGTTGGCATATGAAACATTTAATTTTAGCCATTTTCCCTCTGATTTGGATTGTGATAGTGAGTTTGGTTGAATCTTGATTACTATTGTATCTCACCTAATTGTCTATCTTTCTCCCTTCACTTATTTTTGTCTTTCCTTGATTGAGCACATCTTTTTATTTATAACACTCATGTGCCTCAGGTTCCTAGGTAGGTAATGATTTTATTTGATTTCCTTTGCATTTTACCAAGAATCTCTATAATATCTTCTTTCTCTTCATTATGTCATTGAGTGGGATTGAAGCTCACCTTCTTATATTCACAAGTCTCTCATATAGTCAAATACAAAGATATTTCATATTTTTCATTCTCTGTACAAGCATCTCAAATTATTTTTCTATAAATTAAAGATTAAAACCTTGAAAATAATGTGTATTCTTCCCATAGATTTCATTTTATCTTGTTTCCTTATTTTTATCAATACAATTATCTTATAGCTAGAGAGAAGACATACAATAAGTAACTCCCTAAAGGGTAAAAACCATAGAAGCTTCTTTGAAGATCTTGATAAGTTATAGGTTCATTTTTTAAAATTATAGTTGTTATTAATTATTTATAAAAAATTAGTAGTCTAGAAGTAGAAAAAATAAATCACACTTTGTCAAGTATTGCAATACTCTATTACTACTTGGTTTAGATTTATGTTTTAAAGTAGATTTAATTAATTATTAAATTAAATTAGAACTAGATAAATTTTAGTTGTTTCAAAATAATTCTTCAAATAAAAACAAGATTCACATCTTCAATAGAAAAAGGATACCCCACCTCATGAAGCTTCTAAATGAAACAAAAACTAGAGTTGAAAAGAATCTTCATTAAGGAAATGAGAAAAAAAAAAAAAAAAACCTATTCATCTTGTATTTAAAAATTAAATTCATTTAGTCAAGCATATTCATCAAAGAGATTAGAAAATTATAAAATAAAGTCATTTTTTTTTAGTTATTTATCTTATCAATGATCTTTTTCTTTTGAAAAAGAAAAAAATAAAGGTGGCTTAATTATTTAGTTCCTTATATTTAGATAGTTCATGTTAGTGAACATACATTCAAAATTAAAAATAATAACATCAAAAACATAATGGTAGGTCCTTTCACAAATAGGCTTTTAGGCCTCTTTAACTTAGAAAATCAAACAATGATCTTGCTAATTGAAACATAGAAAATTAGCGTAGGTTCATCAAAACATAGGATTTTATACTAAATTTGGAGTGTTTCAAAAAACTTACTATAAATAGAAAGAAAAAAATGGGGTGTTATGAACCTACTTTCTTCTATTTCATTTAAGAAATTAGATCCCCCAAGATAGGATTAACTTTCAACCCTTAGGGGAATTAATTCTATGGAAGTTCTAGCAATTAAATTTGTGTGTGTGTGGATGGGGGTAAAGTTCAAACCACACTTTTGGTAGATAAAAATAAAATAAAAAATGACCTCAAATCTATAACTCAGGACTTGATTGATGTAGTTGAAGCCTAGATCTAACATAAACAACCAATTTTGTATTTTTTGGATGAGTGGAAGACACTTAAAACTGGCCTCAAAAAGTGGTTTCTAAATGTCTAGAAATGTTGAATGGGTCTTGAGGCAACTTTTTGAACTAAATTTTTGAGAGCCTCTGAAGACATATCTAAGATGCAATTTCCCACTAGTTTCACTCAAAAATGACAAAAAATAGAATTAAGATTTGAGTTTTTGTGATCTTAACAACTCTCAAGCAACTTTGACAACTTTTCCAATCTTGCTCTCCAAGAGATCTTCAATCATTCTTCAACCTAAGATTTGCATCACAAACACAAGATGGAAAAATTGTTTGTTTTTTACGAATGGGGTTTTTCCTTGGTCAAACCTTGAATTGAAATAAAATATGAAAGGAATGGTGCTTAAACAATGCAATGTTGTAACTCATCAAACCCTTGAATGGAACCCTTGAATTTCTAGAACTTGCATGAAATGGATGAATCGGATGCTTGATTTCATGACTTGAATTGATGCTTCAAAACTTGAAACCTGCATCACAATCTTAGCTCCAAAAACACGCATGAATCCAAATAAATTTGACATGATGCTTGAGATCTTGAATATTGCAACAAAATTCTTGAGAAGTTTGATCTTGAATACTCTTGATAATAATGTTTTTTCTTGTGAAATATCTCTCTAAAATCTTCTAGTTGATTTGATAAAATAGCCTTGTATGACTTATAGGTATTGTAGTAATATAAAAATTATCCCTTTTTCTTACTTAATCTGAGAATAATTAACAACAAATGAGCTTAATGTTGCCTTGATTTAGTGTTGTAATGTGTTTTACACATTCACATTAAGTCTAGGGCCTTTTTTCATAAAATAAACTTAATGATGCCTTATTTAGGCTATTGTAAAGTTTATCTTTACACTTTACACTAATCTAGGGTTTTAATTAATTAATTGAGATTAATTCAACTTAATTATCCCCTCAAATTGAAATCCAAGCCTAATTAATTGTATTTTTCAATGGATAAATCCCAACACTCATTAATAATATTTCACAACACTTAATTTGGCAAGGTTTGTGTCCTAGGATAGTGATATGGGACCCATTCACCACCTAGCAAATGGGCCCTCACTAGGTCTTAGGACACCCTTTTGGCATGTTATTTCACAATCTCCAAAATAGGTCTTCGTTAAGTGTGCTAGGAACCATTCACCCTATGGAAAATGGGTCCTCTTTAACTTAGGAAACACCTTTTTGAACATATTCTTGGCAGGATTTTAGTGATTTCAAATCCTACATTTGATGTCGGCTTGTGTTATTTGAATTTTGGGATTAAATCCTAAGTTAAGTATAAATATAAGGTTGATTCACATAGTTTCATCCTATAAGAAGATCTCAACAAATTTATGAGCAAGTCTTAATTTAGAAAATTTACGATCAAGAGAGCATTCAAGTGCATTTCAAAGGCTTTCAAGCATTGATTATTGAAGCTTTATTGCAGAAATCAAAGATCATATCATCATGTCAAATTCATGCATGTTGTTGAGCTAATGTGATGTTGTAGAATTTTTGATCAAGTTCAGATCTTCAAAGCCATTATCTTATGTCAAATTCATGATGAAGATCTACATACATTGATGCCATTTCACGGTTCTTTTTAGATTCGTACTCCAAGGTTCAATTGAGGATTGGTGAGTTGTTACACATTGTTGTTCATTCATCTTTCCTTTATGCATTATTTCATTACAAGGTTTAATTACCAAAATGGGGTTTGACAACGGCAAACCCCTATTCCCTAACAATCAAAAAGAAATCCCCTCTTTGATGTGTGATTGTATATTTTAGGTTGATGATCAAGTGGAGAGAATTTTTTTCAAAATTGCAAAGTTTCTAAAGTTGCCTTCTTGCAAGATCACAGAAAGTACCCTACATAATTTATTTCAAACTTTTGAGAGATGAACACCTAGTATATGGGAGTAGAAACATTGAAGAACATGATCCTGAAACTGATTTTTCAAAAACTTAACAAGGACCCATTCGCCACCAGGAAAATGATTCCTTAGTGAGGCCTAAAACAACACTTTTCCAAAAGGGTATGCATCATTTTAGCATCTGAAAACCTTCCTATTTTTTGTTATAATAGTTAGATTTTCTTCTAATTGTTAATTATGCATTATAGCCCTCATAATTTAATGAAACATTAGTAAAAAAATTGTGGTTAATCATTGTTGATTCATTTTAGTGAACCCATTTTTTGGTGTTTCATTATGGTGAACCCAACTTCTTGAGCAATATTATTTTCTGATCTAGGAGTCTCTTTTCATCTTATATTGGATCTTACATTCATTTGCATTCATTAGCATTGAATTGATCTCGTTTAGGGTGTCTTAATTTACATTCAAATTTGCATTTCATTTAGGGTTTTAGAATTGCATTGTTTGCATTCTCTAAATCTGAAAAATATAAAAAAATTGATCATTTTACATGTCATTCAGATCATATAAAATTTCATTTGAAAATTAAAACAAAGTTACATACAAAACTAGGTCTTGTAATTCATCATTTTATCACATTTTCAACTTGCATTTCACATTGTAGTTACAGAATTCTAAACCTGAAACTTACTGTAGCAGACTTGAATTTGAAAATCATTAGAAGCGGCTTAAAAAAATGTAAAAATTAGTTTCAAAACCCTAATCTACGACCATTTTCCCTAGGATGAATGAGTCCCTAATCAGACTTAAATCTTCATTTTTGGAATTTCAAAACTTATGTTTTGTGCTTATGTTTTCTACTATCAGATCTCTATTATAGTTGGTTGAATTTCTATTTCATTAATTTCATTAGATCTAGCTTAATTCTCTTCATTTAGTGAATTTTCTAAATTCAAAATTGCATTTACAACTTTTTATTTTTAGAGTGTTGCATAGTATAATTAGTATTTTGGGTTTGTACACTAAGCTTGTAAAATCTTGCATGAGCTTTACAACTTGGGGTCTTATTAGCAATACTAATATAATACATAGTTCAAGACTCATGTCATCCTATGATATCCCATTCATCGAGGATTTTGGGTTTTCTATCTCTCTTCCTAATAGTGTTGATAATCAACCCCCTATGAATCATATTATGCATACCTCATTTTCCATGACTCCCTTACCTACAACCAATGTTCTTAATGTTAACAACACCATCGCTACTTCTACTCAAGCTTTGGGGTGTACCCCAAGCCAAGGTGGAACTTCAATTATTTATTCTACAATACCCATTTATATTCCTACATAAACTACTACTCAAGCTACCACAACAATCCAACCTACTAGCAATGTGAACACTTAGGTATTTCCACGGGGAATCCTTCTAGCTTTGTGCATCCACATACCATATCTCCTCAACCATCCACCTTTCCAAATTTATAATTCACTTGCCCTTTGCATGCATACACCACTCCACCTTATTCCCCTCCAACCTATAGTAACAATTATGCCATTTTTAACACACTTATGCAAACCATGTCATCCATTCAACAAGTTGCAACCCTCAATCAGAACAATAATTGTCAACCTTCAAACTACATCAAAACTAATATGGTATCCCTGGAGATATTGAGAGCTCAAATACCACAAGGTATAGAAGTTCTCTGATTTGAGAAATATGGTGGCGAAGGAGATCCTATTAGATATGTTGTTGCTTAAAATGTTCAGAAAGGACTTGGTGGAAGGCATGGACGAAATTCTAAGCGTAGTGATCGAAGGAAAGGGTTGTTTGAGGCCCTGTAACATGGAGCAGATTTGCATGGAGGACACTGTGAGGATTTACCTGTTTCTTTTGGATTTGTGTGGGCCTAGTCTTATGAGGCACCAACTAATTGTGGCAGTGGTTGTAAAGTTTTTGAAAAAATTCTTTAGACTGAAGGTGGTTGGAAGTGTTGGATGGTTGATAGAATTTGAAAAATTTGCAAAATTAAATAGCTTTTTGTAAGTTGGGCGATGGGTTGGCGTTTTTTTGGCTTAAGGGGAAGCTAGTTTTTTGCTTGTTCTGTTGATGCAATGATTATAGTTAGTAATGGTATTGTCGTTTTTGTCTGGTCGAGGTTCTTGTGTTCATTGTTGGGTGGCCTGTTTATAGACTAGTATAAAATGGTGAATTTGAAGGTAGATGGCTCTATAGTTTTTTGATGATGTAAATTTCTTGCTATATAGACGATTGTAACTCCGTTTTTATAATTAATGAAATACTTATCTTATGTATTAAAAAAAAACAATCACAAAAAAAATTACATCCAACAAAATATACTATATTCCTACCCGACAATAGCTATTAAAAGTATAGATTTAATATATTGCCTTGAAGATAAGTGTTACTTTGAGGATTCCTGTAAAGAAGGTGGGCCTTTAGCATATTATGGAAACGATTTTCACATTTTATCTATAGTCTTCTTAAGTGATAGGATACTGTTTGATAGTTGTAAAAAGCGGGGACCATCCATTTTCGGCCATGCTAGAAAACACTATATCATTGCTGTTGCTGGTAACTCATTCCCAAGATGACAATCCGATAATTAAAAAACATTGAAATCAGTAAACCATATTTGGAAACAAGGAATACGGAAAAAGTATGACTTCCAAGAACATACTGTGAAGAATGAAACTTATGTTTAGATAGTTAAAGAGTTGGCTCTTGCAATCATGTTTTGTGTTAACTTATCCAAATTTTTGTTTGACGAACCTCCTAGTATCACCGCTCTTCCAGAAGATTCCTTTAGCTTCAATGCTCTTTGTTGGAGTAATGTGTATAAATGAAAAATAATATATTCAGTGTTGCTCTATTTTCCAAAAAATCATTTCTTTTCTGCTCCTTTTTTTCTGTCAAGTTTCTCTGTTTTTGCAACATGGTATCCGAGATGATGGTGAAGCTCCAGGATGATGATGTCTATTGGTGTGCAGATTTCTAAAGTTGCAGATGTCGCAAAAGAGTTGATGGTGAAGCTCCAAGATGATGATGTCTATTGGTGTGCAGATTTCTAAAGTTGCAGATGTTGCAAAAATAGAGAAACTTGACAAAAAAAAACATAGCAGAAAAGAAATGATTTTTGGGAAAACAAAGCAAGACTGAATATATTATTTTTCATTTGTACAACAATACACTGTTATTTCATACACACACTTTTTCAAGTGATTTCTATCCAGCATGTTGTAGAAATTTCTACCACCAAACACATTAAAAACAGAAGCTTCTCTTGCACCGACTATTCTGGATGGTTCTCACCAACCATGTCAATTGCATGTGTTGAAACTATTCCTTATTCTAGATCTTTCCAAAGACCTCTATAAATAGAGGCATTTGTAATCTGTTTCAACAATTAATACGAGTGTGCAATACAAGCAACGCTCAGTTTTGGGCTCATTTTGTTATGTGTGATTTGTGTTTCTCTATTTTTCATCATGGTATTAGAGCTGGTGGTGAAGCTCCAAGACGATGATGTCTATTGGTGTGCAGATTTCTAAAGTTGCAGATGTAGCAAAAGAGAGCGAATTGCAGAGTGAAGGGAAGGTCGCAGAAATAAGAATCTATATAAGTTGTCCAAGAATAAGATGTCGCCCAATGCAAGTTGCAGTTGGTTCTAAAGGAATTTATAAAGTGCTTGATTGTTGTATGATTATTGGAAGAGCCTGTCGTTTGAGGAAAAATTTATTCACCGATAAGGGAGCTGTCATCTTTAGGAAGTGCTATTGCTAAGAGAAGATCTGCCAACAGCCAAGGAATCACTAGAAGGAGACACCCATTGCAAATGTCAGAAAGAGTCGTTGGTTGGAGGTCTTGAAAAGAAAGGGTCGCTAGTTGGAGATCTTGAAGCCGCCTGAGAAGAATACAGCCGCAGTTGTAAGAAGAGTCGTATATTTTTATTGTTATTTATGCAAGATAAGATTGTTGTTTGGAGTAGGGAGATTATCTTTTGTTTTATTACTTGTTGTTAAGGATTTGAAGTTGTAGTTTGAAGGAATGTTTAGAAGTGGAAGGATTGGAAGAAGAAATTAGAAGTGGCAAATCTGAAGGTAATACCTAGCAAAACAAGGAGGAGGTTTGAGACTACAGTCCATGTCAAGCCCTCTGAAATAAAGGTGTCAAAAGATGCTAGTCAAAAAGTGTGAAGCTGAAGCCATTGAGATGTGTTGTCAGTCATCAATGTCAAAGATTATAAAGGTAAATTTTCTTGTTTAAATAATTAACAAAATTGAGATTATTGTTTTGAAGCTACAATGTCTTATTTTTGATGTTGTTGTCAAGGAGGAGAAATTAAAGAAGAGTGGAGACACGTGAAATTGTGTAATCAAGGTGAAAGTGTATAAGGTGAGTTTTAATAATTTATATCAATGGGTAAAATAGGTAAAAGGGTTAAGAAAGAGAGAGACATTTTGGAGGAAGAATTGTTAAATGTTAAAATACAAAATTCTGAATTGTTAAAAGATTTAGATAAAATTTCATTGGAAAACAGTGAACAACTGATAAAATATTATGATCTTAATATTGAATTAGATAAAGTTAAAAGAAAGAATGAGGTGTTAGAAGAGCAGATACTATTGTTTGATGAACTTTTACAAGACTCATGGAAAGTTGAGAAGAAGAATACATAACTAGAAGAAAACTAAAGTTGTTTGATGAGGTTAAGAAGAAAAATGAAAAATTAGAAGAAAAGATTAAAAGATTAGAAGAGCAAAATTGTTTGCAAAAGGAAGAAATATCAAAATTGAAAAAGGAGAATGAATGTTTAAAAGCAAAACCATCAGTTTGTGATGCTTCATGCAATACAGAAGACCTCAATAGTTTAGCTGATGAATCAAATGATTTGTGTAATATAGCTAAACTTTATAATGAAGAATGCAAAGATGAAGATAAAAGCGTGTTTGAATCTACAATTTTTAATAGTTGTAATGAAAAGAATGTTGCTTTGAAAATAATGAAAAGAATGGGATACAAAGGGCAAGGATTAGGAAAACATGAGAAAGGGATTAAAGAGCCTACTGATCCAGTTATGAGGCCCAAATATGAAGGCCTGGGGTATGTCACAGGTAGAGGAAATAATGATACAAGCGTTCCAAGCTCAAGAAAATTCATTCCAGAAATGAAGTGTAGGCAATGTTCATATTGTAATAGAATAGGTCATACAAAGGAAAAATGTTGGAATTTACATCCTTGCAGTATATGTGAATTAAAGAGTCATTGTGAGAAAATGTGTTTGAACAAAGATTGGAAGAATGAATCAATGACAGGTTACATGAAAATGGATTGTGGACGGGTCTATGGATCTAGTTGGAAGAAGATCACAAGTCTGATCAAAATATTGTTCAAGTATAAGAATTCATATGTCCTCAAAAATAGAAAACAAGAAAAGTTTGATCATTGTGTTATAACACATTATGCAAACAGTGAGTGTAATTTTGATTGAAAGATCAATCGTTTGAAGGAAATGTTTGATAAAAGATATGAACATCTTGAAAATAGTTTGAACATTTGAGAAAAGTGAGATCATTGTCTTGAAATCCATCATGGAATTTGAAAGATTATAGTTATTGAGTTTTCAAAAATGGTGCATCTAAGATTCAAGTGAAGGTGAAAGTGCATGAAGACACCAAGTTTGATTGACAAAAGGATAGCAAAGTGCAGTACCATGGAGGAGATTACTTCCAAAAAGGAAGAAATTGGTTCAGTGAGCATGCAAGGAATTTACACAAGAAGAATTTTCAAGGATCGAATTTCAATATTTGATGATCATCATATAGTGACTAACTAAATATAAATGGGTACCTAACAAGGCTTTAGGCCAGGACCCATTTTTTTAGATTATGCATGAAAATGATTTAGTGAGTCTACAGACTTGAAAATTATGAGTGGTCAAACTTAAGGGGGAGTGTTGGAACATTAATTTCTCCCATATCTTCTAGTGACTTCTACAGTCAAGCATGTTCTGGAGACTCCCAATGCCTACCGATAAGAAACAGGTGAAAACATTAAAATTTGTCAAACTAAGAAACTTGTTACATCTCAGGGAAGTTGCTACTCTCTCCAAATAAACATTATGGGGGGGTGTTGGAGTAATGTTTATTTGACTTCCGTACTGAAGTAGGTGCAGCTCATTTATAAAAGAATCCTCCAGGATCCTCTCGAACCTTCCAGCTTCTAGTGATTTCCTGCACCGACGGTTCTCATATTTTCTAGAGATCTATAAATACAGAATTCTACAATCCAGTTAGTGAGTGTATGAAATAACAGTGTATTGCTGTATAAATCAAAAATAATATATTCAGTGTTGCTTATCAGTGTTGCTCTGTTTTCCAAAAAATCATTTCTTTTCTGCTCTGTTTTTGCAACACTCTCTTTCTCAGTTCACTCCCTTCATCCCCTGTCATCAGGATTCGAACAAGCTTCTCCACCTCCTCTTTTGTTACCAACGCACTGTCATTTTCTTGGCGAGATTCGATATCCATGCCTATCCTCCATATCTCTTTGTAAAGTCTAGTGCTGTGGAACTGTTCTGCCCACAGAGACCATCCAATCATTGGCACTCCCATGCTTATGCTTTCCAGAGTAGAGTTCCAGCCATTGTGCGTCAAGAATCCTCCCACAGATGGATGAGACATAACTTTCATCTGAGGAGACCAATCCACTAGCATTCCACGCCCATTAACTCGTTCGCGAAATCATTCAGGCAAAACTGCTGATTGTCCATCGTCTATGTCAGTTCTGACTACCCACAGAAAGGGCTGCTCGCTGGCCTCCAGCCCTAGAGCCAGTTCTTGTAATTGCACTGTCAACATCACTGCGATGCTTCCAAATGAAACGTAGAGAACAGAAGAGGTCTCTTGCATGTCAAGCCACTTAAGACAGTCAAGATCATCCTCCCAAAGGCTTGTAGAAACGTTTACAGAAGAAACAGAGGAATGAGAAACTCGGGGAAGAAGACAGAACCGACGGTAAGAGCTGGACACCCATTGGAGAGTCCCGCTACGGCATCCGGACCTTCAAGGTTTTCAAACACATTGGCAAGCATGTAATCAGCCTTCTTTTGCTTGTCCGATATGTACACCACGATTTCAAACATGGGATCAGACTCGTTTCGGAAGAAAACCATCAGATCCGTCGGCTGGACTGGTGGAATGCTTCCAGGCAGACAAGTGATAAGGTTTTCTAAGCGCTGTGCCTCCTTCACTATACACAATACCGCAAATAGTAATAAAACTTTTTTAAAAAATTGCACAAACCCAAATAACTATGCAAAAGTTATTGTTAAATCATACCATCGACTGGAATGAGTCCCTTGTCAAGGAGGAGCCGGGAATTAGCCAGTGCGATGGACGCAGAGCAAGAGAATGTCCAGAATATGACGCGGGGAGCGCCAAGCAATTTGGCCACCTCTTCAGTGCAGGCGAAGAGAGAATCCGTTATAACACATGTTATTGGCAGGGCCTGATCGGCTGTACTTTGAAGGAGTCGAAGCATGGCGCGGCTTTAGTTTGTGCATTGCTTGGAAAAACTCATGGATAATAAGATGGCGAGGGTGGTGAGAAGGGGGGTCGTCAGGAAGAGATAGAAAGCGAAAGTTCATTCCTCGCTGCTGCAACCGACGGGGGTCTTCGGTGGCATCGTTGGGAGGTCTAAACATCCTCTGCTCAATCCACTCTGTATTGATGAAACTGATGAGAAACCCTCGTGCTGCTAAAAGTTTTGGTAAGTGAAAGAAAGGATTAACGTGGCCTTGAGCAGGAAGCGGGACCACTACTGCGTGCAGAGGCAGAAGAGTTGAGGCCATGTCTTTGGGCTTCGCTTACAGTAGCTCGCGTTATCAAAGCTCGAACGCGTTGTAACTTTTTGTAGCCAAAGAGACTCAAATTCTATGGTCGACATATTTTCTTAAGCCACAATCTCCTTGCCGACACATTCTTTTTCTGGCACCGCCTTCTCGTGTTGGGAAGTTGTTGCGCATACCGTTGAAACATCATCGGTTACCAAAATATTTTAACTTTACCATGTCTCGTTTTGGTCGTTTACGAGAATTGTTTCAATAGGTCGTATAGTGAATAATACTTGTGGTTATATAATCTAGTCTAATATATTTATATTATATATTGTCAATAATTAGTGTACAAATAAATAAATAATCTTATCAAGATGAATTCATGTTTGAACATATAAGAATCCATGAATGTTATTAAAAAATTTAAATATATTCATAAAATAGAAAAATCAATATTTTTTTGTTTTATATCAAACATCATAACTATTCACTTGAAGTATGTCATTTGTAAAATAAGGTGTTCATTTAAACAAAGTATTATTGTCATAGTGAAAAAATACTATTCTTATGTATACAACTAGTTGGATAACAATGTACTTTCATTTGAGTATTTCATATTAATAGTTTGTCCTAGCACAAATATAAAAGGCGACCACGATAAATACCTTGTATTTCTCCATGAAATGTGAGAGTTTGTCAATAAATTTTATGATTGAATGTAAGTTGCATTTTAAATAATAATGTTTTTTTTCAAATAACAAAGAGTTTTTTTGTGTTCAACTATTGTTTCATTTGTGTTGGATATAAAAGTTAAAGATAACATAGATTTATAGTAACCAAAAGATATCAAGATAATTTAGGTTGCATATAAGTTATATTTTAAATAAAAATCTGATATTGTACTAACAACAAATGATATTTTTTGTTCAACTATTAGTTATACCATGATTACGTTTTTGTTGAGCTCTTAAAAAATTTAGACACTTTTCAATAGATGTATTGATGTGACTAGTTTTGTGATGAGTCACACATCCAGACCTTAGTTGTACATAGATAAGTAGCCAATTCACATTTCTAAAAAATTCGGCAACCAATACATGCCTAGTGTGTTAGCCCTAACAACTACTGGTCCCTCTCCCCTACTTCAACAAAAGAAATAAACATGTACTAAATTTTTTAATATAATTAAATATGGTGTTTGAAAAAGTTATTTAAGATATGACTAAACAATATAATGGATGATTAGGTTTGAGGATTTGGAATTATATTTGCACTTATTAGATTATGTTTTTTGTTATGTAACTTGAAACTATTTGATACTAGACTACACATACAATCAATTCTATGAATACATATGCATCACATGATTTTTTCTTCTATTAGATTATACATCAATATTACTCAATTTTATTGATTCATTTTAAGAATAATAGTTTTTTTATAATGACTCATTTACTTTGGGGAGGAATATAGTATGAAATTTTATGAGCTCTTAGTCAAATTCCTTTATGCTATTTTTACAATTTCAAAGACATAATATGTATGATGTAAAAATGTTTGGTTTGGTTTTAACCAATAAATGATGTAATGTATATATTCTAATTCCTTCATATGCAAGGTCATTGAAGAGAACCTAGGGCACTTGGGTGATGAATTAAAGTTGTCGGGTTGCTTAAATGACCTACCTACCTATCTGAAAGGAGGAATGCTATTATTTTTGGTTGGCATATGAAACATTTAATTTTAGCCATTTTCCCTCTGATTTGGATTGTGATAGTGAGTTTGGTTGAATCTTGATTACTATTGTATCTCACCTAATTGTCTATCTTTCTCCCTTCACTTATTTTTGTCTTTCCTTGATTGAGCACATCTTTTTATTTATAACACTCATGTGCCTCAGGTTCCTAGGTAGGTAATGATTTTATTTGATTTCCTTTGCATTTTACCAAGAATCTCTATAATATCTTCTTTCTCTTCATTATGTCATTGAGTGGGATTGAAGCTCACCTTCTTATATTCACAAGTCTCTCATATAGTCAAATACAAAGATATTTCATATTTTTCATTCTCTGTACAAGCATCTCAAATTATTTTTCTATAAATTAAAGATTAAAACCTTGAAAATAATGTGTATTCTTCCCATAGATTTCATTTTATCTTGTTTCCTTATTTTTATCAATACAATTATCTTATAGCTAGAGAGAATACATACAATAAGTAACTCCCTAAAGGGTAAAAACCATAGAAGCTTCTTTGAAGATCTTCATAAGTTATAGGTTCATTTTTTAAAATTATAGTTGTTATTAATTATTTATAAAAAATTAGTAGTCTAGAAGTAGAAAAAATAAATCACACTTTGTCAAGTATTGCAATACTCTATTACTACTTGGTTTAGATTTATGTTTTAAAGTAGATTTAATTAATTATTAAATTAAATTAGAACTAGATAAATTTTAGTTATTTCAAAATAATTCTTCAAATAAAAACAAGATTCACATCTTCAATAGAAAAAGGATACCCCACCTCATGAAGCTTCTAAATGAAACAAAAACTAGAGTTGAAAAGAATCTTCATTAAGGAAATGAGAAAAAAAAAAAAAAAAACCTATTCATCTTGTATTTAAAAATTAAATTCATTTAGTCAAGCATATTCATCAAAGAGATTAGAAAATTATAAAATAAAGTCATTTTTTTTTAGTTATTTATCTTATCAATGATCTTTTTCTTTTGAAAAAGAAAAAAATAAAGGTGGCTTAATTATTTAGTTCCTTATATTTAGATAGTTCATGTTAGTGAACATACATTCAAAATTAAAAATAATAACATCAAAAACATAATGGTAGGTCCTTTCACAAATAGGCTTTTAGGCCTCTTTAACTTAGAAAATCAAACAATGATCTTGCTAATTGAAACATAGAAAATTAGCGTAGGTTCATCAAAGCATAGGATTTTATACTAAATTTGGAGTGTTTCAAAAAACTTACTATAAATAGAAAGAAAAAAATGGGGTGTTATGAACCTACTTTCTTCTATTTCATTTAAGAAATTAGATCCCCCAAGATAGGATTAACTTTCAACCCTTAGGGGAATCAATTCTATGGAAGTTCTAGCAATTAAATTTGTGTGTGTGTGGATGGGGGTAAAGTTCAAACCACACTTTTGGTAGATAAAAATAAAATAGAAAATGACCTCAAATCTATAACTCAGGACTTGATTGATGTAGTTGAAGCCTAGATCTAACATAAACAACCAATTTTGTATTTTTTGGATGAGTGGAAGACACTTAAAACTTGCCTCAAAAAGTGGTTTCTAAATGTCTAGAAATGTTGAATGGGTCTTGAGGCAACTTTTTGAACTAAATTTTTGAGAGCCTCTGAAGACATATCTAAGATGCAATTTCCCACTGGTTTCACTCAAAAATGACAAAAAATAGAATTAAGATTTGAGTTTTTGTGATCTTAACAACTCTCAAGAAACTTTGACAACTTTTCCAATCTTGCTCTCCAAGATATCTTCAATCATTCTTCAACCTAAGATTTGCATCACAAACACAAGATGGAAAAATTGTTTGTTTTTTACGAATGGGGTTTTTCCTTGGTCAAACCTTGTTTTGGTAATTAAACCTTGAATTGAAATAAAATATGAAAGGAATGGTGCTTAAACAATGCAATGTTGTAACTCATCAAACCCTTGAATGGAACCCTTGAATTTCTAGAACTTGCATGAAATGGATGAATCGGATGCTTGATTTCATGACTTGAATTGATGCTTCAAAACTTGAAACCTACATCACAATCTTAGCTCCAAAAACACGCATGAATCCAAATAAATTTGACATGATGCTTGAGATCTTGAATATTGCAACAAAATTCTTGAGAAGTTTGATCTTGAATACTCTTGATAATAATGTTTTTTCTTGTGAAAGATCTCTCTAAAATCTTCTAGTTGATTTGATAAAATAGCCTTGTATGACTTATAGGTATTGTAGTAATATAAAAATTATCCCTTTTTCTTACTTAATCTGAGAATAATTAACAACAAATGAGCTTAATGTTGCCTTGATTTAGTGTTGTAATGTGTTTTACACATTCACATTAAGTCTAGGGCCTTTTTTCATAAAATAAACTTAATGATGCCTTATTTAGGCTATTGTAAAGTTTATCTTTACACTTTACACTAATCTAGGGTTTTAATTAATTAATTGAGATTAATTCAACTTAATTATCCCCTCAAATTGAAATCCAAGCCTAATTAATTGTATTTTTCAATGGATAAATCCCAACACTCATTAATAATATTTCACAACACTTAATTTGGCAAGGTTTGTGTCCTAGGATAGTGATATGGGACCCATTCACCACCTAGCAAATGGGCCCTCACTAGGTCTTAGGACACCCTTTTGGCATGTTATTTCACAATCTCCAAAATAGGTCCTAGTTAAGTGTGCTAGGAACCATTCACCCTATGGAAAATGGGTCCTCTTTAACTTAGGAAACACCTTTTTGAACATATTCTTGGCAGGATTTTAGTGATTTCAAATCCTACATTTGATGTCGGCTTGTGTTATTTGAATTTTGGGATTAAATCCTAAGTTAAGTATAAATATAAGGTTGATTCACATAGTTTCATCCTATAAGAAGATCTCAACAAATTTATGAGCAAGTCTTAATTTAGAAAATTTATGATCAAGAGAGCATTCAAGTGCATTTCAAAGGCTTTCAAGCATTGATTATTGAAGCTTTATTGCAGAAATCAAAGATCATATCATCATGTCAAATTCATGTAGGTTGTTGAGCTAATGTGATGTTGTAGAATTTGTGATCAAGTTCAGATCTTCAAAGCCATTATCTTATGTCAAATTCATGATGAAGATCTACATACATTGATGCCATTTCACAGTTCTTTTTAGATTCGTACTCCAAGGTTCAATTGAGGATTGGTGAGTTGTTACACATTGTTGTTCATTCATCTTTCCTTTATGCATT
>CM021102.1:397054713-397261038 GCA_007115665.2 Sequoiadendron giganteum | reverse complement strand
ATCTATCTTTCCTATATAATTTTGTCTTTTATCTTCTAATCTTTCTATTCCATTTCGAGAGCACATTCGTGTCCTCTGAACCCAACTGTCCTCTTGAAGGGGCATACCGCTACCTCCTTGTCATTCTTCCTCATCCTATTTTGCACTGGGGCATATTTTGACTTATTTTATTTGCCACGATGTGACAAGCTGCATTATGACAAAGAGGGGAAAATGTAGACACATAAAAATGGCCTAGACCCGCAAACCAAATATTTCCATATCATGCTTCATCTCAACATAATTAAAATATTTAATTATGTCCTATAGTCCAATGTCAACTATTTAATTATTTAATTAATTTACATCTTTTATTCCTCCTGACTATTTAAATAAATTGCATTTATTATTTAAATATGTCGCTAATTTCTTATGGCACTCTATAATTAAATAAATTCCTAAATTTATTTAATTACTCCATTAATTCCTCTTGATTATTTAAATAAATAAACTTTATTTATTTATTTAATACATCATTAATTATTTATGTTTGCTCATAATTAAATAAATTCCTATTATTTATTTAATTATTATCCTCTTCAACTTTATTTCTAATTTTAAATAAAATCATATTTAAAATTACCCACTTTCTAATTTTCCTCCACAATTGAATAATCTTAATTATTAAATTGTCTTATTGATTTTCTTTCTAAATTTAAATAAAAACATTTTATTTAAATTAGCAACTTCCCTCTTTGTAATTAAATAATTTTAAATTATTATTATTTACTGTCACATGAATTTACCATTTTGGAATTAATTTAAAATATTAATTTCAAAATAGCATTTCTCTCCACAAAGTAAGTTGTTTCTAAAATGACTTGATTTTCTAACTCATCCTTTTTCTACTTGCTAATTCTCATTTCACTATCACAACTAATCTCATTCCTTGATTTAATTTCTTAAATTAAATCTTGTCCACTCAATTCGAATTTCATCCTAGAGTTTCCCTAACCCTAATTAAGGGGTTTTTATTTTGAATCTTGACCATTGATTATAGGGAACTTATCAACCTTTAATCTCTTTCGTCCATATAAAATTGCATTTTCTATAAAATGCCAATTTTGTCTTCATTTCAGGATCCCGGAATAGCCCGTAATCTCTTGAATCACTTCTTCTTCTCTTCTTTCTTCTTTTTCTAACATTGTCTTTTGCAGATTTTTGTAATGCACTTAGAACTTAGCTTTTTACTTGCACTCCATCCAAATTCCTTCAACACTTGCTAGGTCATGTCATGAACATTAGTTTTCTCACACTAAAGTTGAGGGCATCCATCCTATTGTAGTAAATAGAGAGGGGCTATGGAGGTTAATCATGGAGGCCTTGAGAAGCTTTGGTGATATTGTATTTTGTTATTTTTATTTCCTCCTTTGTGCTTCATAGTATGCTAGGTTTTATTTTTGTTTGTTTAAATAAAACTAACTAGAAAATTACCCTATGTTACAATTATGTCTATAGGTTTTTGTTCAAGGGGATCTTGCTTCATGTAAGGTCTTATTTTAAGGAAACATCGTGCCTAATGTCTCCAAGAGAGGATAAGTCAAGAATATCATATTTCTAGTTATGGGATGCCTCGTTTTGCATCATGTCACTAATGGAAATTCGTACACTTAGAGATATCACACTCTTGAATGACATCAAACCCAATGACACTATAAAGAAAAGGATGCATCACAAGAAAAAAATCACATGATGAAATACTCAAAATGTCAAAAGATGTGATTGATGTATGCACCCACTTTAAAGTGGTTTCTAACACCATTTCTATGAGAAACTACTTTAAATTAGTAAACATTTAATTCGAAGACATGAGAGATTTCCTCATAAAACCTTATGCTAAGTCATATATTTCTGAAATAAAGATATGCCATGAGAAAGGAGGGAGGGGTTGACCCCAAGAATACATAAGGGATCTATGGATTTGGGGTCATTATATCTTTGCTACAATGTTTTCAGAGAATGTAGAACTGTCATCATTCCCCAAAAACTCATAGAACTAGATGAATGACACAAAGAGAGAAAAAACAAACAAAAAGCTTTATGGGTCAACATGGAAGAGACCTAAATGTCTCAATGCCTTGTGTCATCCCCAAAAGGAAAACAAAAGAAAAATAAAAAATGATGAAAATTTTATGATGTATAGAATAATGTACCTATACATATAGAGGAATGCACAAAAAGAGAGAGATACATAAAATTAAACATCACAGGGGATCACATTACACACATGTAATCTCATAAATAAACATTGAAAATAAAATAAAGAAAAATACTAGTAAGGCACATGTGATTCAACCTATAGTAGGTTGTCTACATCCCAATCTCGGTCAATTAAAATGAAAGGTGAAAAACTAGCCAAAGGGACAGCAAGTGTTGAACGAGGGGAAGCACTAGATTCAACGCTTTTTTAAGGATATTTGTCATTTAATATCATAGAAGAGGAAAACAATGAATTCAATTCATTATGCACTTTCTCATCAATTTTTGGAATGTCAATCTCATCATCTAGATTAATCACAACAGGAGGACGAATGATCATTTCTCTTGAAGGTTCTTGCTTATGTTACAACGAGGGTATAGAGTCATCATGCATTGCTTCAGGTAAGTTTGGATTTCTATTTTCTATGTTTCTCTTTTATTCTTTATTTTGTAACATACGATAAATAGCATTACTCCTACACCTATTCTCTCTAGCATTTTTGTTTTGTTTCAATCGATTGTCAAATTGGGTTTTGTGTAGGATCAAGTTTTTCACTCATAAATTTCTCTTCTTTTCTCATAGAAGGAACCATAGGAGGTTTTTCGACCACTTTCTTTTTAGCCTTGTAAACTTGCCTAATTTTAGGAGGTACAACAAGATTGATTTTATTGTCTCATGGTCTCTTGTAATAAATTGTAGGATTTTTTGTCATAGGTTTCTCTTGGATGTTTGGAAGGAATTTTGGTTCAATTATTGTTTCAACAAGGATAGGTGGCTCAATCACGGGTTGAAACATGTTTATAAGGGATAAAAAATGCTACATTTTTTCCTTAAATTTTTTATATGATTTGAAAAATAAGTCCTCATGAGGTCTAATATGTTCAATAGGCTTAGGCCAAAATAAATCTAATGAAAAGTTCCCTCGAGAAGATACAAGATTAAAGCCACTATGATGCATAGTAAAGATATCATTTCCAAAGGAAAACTTTTAACATTTATGCACAACCAAGGGGATGGAATTCATGGAGCGAAGCCATGTATAGAATAATTTCACACAAAATTGGTCTAATTGTGAAATTATGGTGAATGTGACATTTAATGTTTTCAGTCCAACTTTCAAAGGGATATCTATCAAGCCTATCGTATGACAAGAAAAACCATTATGTGTCTTTATCCATACTTTTGATTTATCATATATATCTTGATGAATTTAATGCACAAATAAAAATTCTTCAGTGATCACATTCTCTCCACATACGAGATCAATTTATATCCCATTCATGGGCTTGTCATTGATTATGCCAGCTATGTAAAGAGGACCATCAGGTGCATGTTTAAGTATGTATTTTTATGAGGAAGTAATATCAAGAGGCATTTTGGTTGAGCCCTTACAAGGTTTAGAATCAATCAATGCTACCATTTTAATTGGTTTTTCTTCATTGTCATATTTTATGTTTTCATCATATGTTTCAACATTCATCATGCCATTCTTTGTTTCACTAGCTTTGACAAATGAAATAGTATGTTTTGGCATTGGATTTGTAAATATTTGTAAATTTTGGTTAGGAGGAGCTACAAAATTATTCCCTTGATTGTTCACACCTCCAATTTTAAGTTAATTATTATAAATAAGGTCTTGCACAAGATGTTTAGGATGCTTATAATATTTTGTATCATGTCCATTTTGTTAGTGATAATGGCATTAAGAGTTTCGTCAAAATCCTATGGGAAATGGTAGATTAGGATCATTCTCTTTAGTAGGAGGTAACGAAAGCATATTCTTTTCAACAAGCTGCAACATGATATTATGAGGGGTATCAGGTAGAGGAGTAAAATTTATATTCCTATCCCCAAAGGAAAAAAAGGATTTTTTGTCTTTATAGAAACTAGTTGATTATTCACTTGTTGACTTGGTTTATGGGAATTAATTTGTAAAAAGAACCTATTTTTCTTCTTGAAAGGTTGGTAACTATTTTGAGTTGTGGATTTAGAATTTTGAGGACATCTAGAAGGATTTTTTATGTCACGACCATAAGTCATATTTTGATAATCAAAAAGGGTTGTACATAATTATGCAAAGGATGGGAATCTCAAAATATCAATTTTGTTTTGTAAGTTGGTAGTAAAAATTCTTTGGAGTTAGACATCAAGAATCATAATGTTTACTTGTGAATAAAGTGTTTGGTATCTTGCTATGAAATTGAACTCACTTTCTCATCATCCTTTTATTTGCATGTCATCAAATCAGCTAGCTTAATCTTGGGACCCATGTGAATGTGGAAGTGGTTGTAAAAGGCATCAACAAGTTCATTGAATGAACCAATTGAATTATTCGAGAAGAAAGAGAACCACTCTAAAGTAGTATCCTTCAAGGACCTAGGGAATAACTTAGCCAAGAGTTTATCTTTAAAGATGAAATCACTACATACAGATGTAAAAGAAGAAACATGGCTAACAAGATCTCCTTTCCCACCATATTTCTCAAATCAGGGAACTTCTATACCTTTTGGTATTTATGCTCTCAATATCTCTAGGGATAATGGATTAGTTTTGATTTAGTGCGAAGGTTGACCATTGTTGTTTTGATAGAGGGTTGCAACTTATTGTTTAAAGGATGGCATGGTTTGCATAAGTGTGTTATATATGGCATCATTGTTATTGTAGGGTGGAGGGGAATAAGGTGTAGTAGTATATGGATGCAAAGGGCAAGTGAATTGTAAAATTGTGAGGGTCGATGGTTCAGGAGATATTGTATATGAATACACATTGCTAGTAGTTTTGATTGTTTTTGTAACTTGAGTACTAGTGTATGTAGGAATGGAAATGGGTATTGTAGGAGGAATTGAAGTTCCACCTTGGCTTTGGGTACACCCCAAAGCTTGAGTAGAACTAGTGATAGTAGGGATGGTGTTGTTAACATTAAGCACATTGGTTGTAGGTAAGGAAGTCATTGGAAATGTATGCATACTATGATCCATAAGGGGTTGATTATTAACACTTTTAGGAAGAGAGCTAGAAAACCCAAGATCCACGATGAATGAGATATCGTAGGATGACATGAGTCTCAAACTACATCTTACAATAGTATTGCTAATAGGACACTGAGTTGTAAAGCTTACAATATTTTACAAACTTAGTGTACAAACCGAAAATGGAAAGATGGTAAAGTACAATGCAAGGTCCTAGAATGAAATGCAATTTTCAAATTCTAAACAAGGTAACTTACTAATTACACTATGTAACAATCTAAAAATGAAATGTTCTAAATACAATTTTAAATTTATAAAATGCATGAAATGAAGAAAATCAAGCAAGATCTAATGAAATTAATGAAACAAAAATTCAACCAACTATAACATAGATCTGATAGTAGAAAGAAAAAAAAAGCACAAAACAAATATTTTGAAATTCTAGAAATGCAGATTTAGGTTTGATTAGGGACTCATTCACCCTAGGCCAAATGGGTCCTAGATTAGGTTTTTCAAATGAAAGATTAGATGATCTATATGATATGAAAAATGACTAATATTTTTTGGTATTTCTTCAAATTTAAAGAATGCAGATTTGAATGCAAACTAAGACACCCTAAATGAGATAAATTCAATGTAAATGAATGTAAATGAATGCAAGATCTAATATAAGATGAAAAGGGAATCCTAAATTAGTAAAGTACAATGCTCAAGAAGTTAAGTTCACTAAAATGAAACATAGAAAAAGGGGGGGATGATGAACCCAAAAATTATGGTTGATCAAATGGGTTCACCTCCTAGCTTTTTGGCTTGGTGTTTCACTAGATTATGAGGGGTATAATCCATAAATAACAATTAAAAAATAAACCTAACTATTATAACAAGAAATTGGAAGGTTTTCAGATGATGAAATGATGTGTTCCTTTCTAGAAAACTATTGTTTTGAGACTCACTAAGGACTCATTCGACTAGTGGTGAAAGGGTCCCCATTAGGGTTCTGGAAAATCAGTTTTAGGATCTTGTTCTTCAATGTCTACACTCTCAAATCCCAGGTGTTCAGCTCCTAAAAATTGGAAATCAATTCTATAGGGTAATTTTCATGATCTTGCAACAAAGATGACAACTTTAACAGCTTTGCAACTTTGAAAATATTTTCTATCCACTTGATCTTCAATCTAAAACTTGCAATCACACATCAAGAGAAAAATGAATAAAATTGTTTGTTAGGGAATAGTGGTTTTCCTTGGTCAAACCCTATTTTGGTGATTAAACCTTGAATTGAAACAATGCATAAAGGAAGGATGAATGTACAACAATGTGTAACAACTCACCAATCCTCAATTGAACCTTGGAGTAAAAATCTAAAACTTAGCATGTAGTGGCTTCCATAAAGTAGATATTGATCATGAACTTGAAATAATATGATGGCTTTGAAGACTTTAACTTGATCACAAATTCTATAACATCACATTACCTCAACAACATGCATTTTTGATATGATGATATGATCTTTGATTCCTGTAATAAAAATTCAATAGTCTACCCTTGAATGGCCTTGAAATTGGGCAGTGGGCCTAGATCAATTGGCTAAAGCATCCTATTGTAGGAAAGAGGTCACAAGGTCTAGTGTCCCAATTTTCCCTATGTTACTTGAGGGATTTTCATGCCAACACCACTATTCACATAAAAAAAGTTTACTAGGTGCATGTTGTAGTTTATAAGGGGATGGATACCCACCCAATTCTTGTAGTCTAAACAAAATTCCCCTAAAATGCTCTCTAATTCTCTTGTAATGCTCTTTTGAAAGTACTCTTAGCTTGCATGAAATTTCTAGGTGAAACTAGGTGAAAGAGAATTATATTTATAATTAACTTAAAATTTAATGCCAAAATTCAAATAACACAAGCTGACATCAAATATAGGATTTGAAATCACTGAAATCTTGCCAAGAATATGTTCAAAAAAGGGTGTCCTAAGTTAAGGAGAACCCTTTCTCCATAGGCAAAATGGATCCTAGTAAACTTAACTAGGACATGTTTCAGAGATTGTGAAATAACATGCCAAAAGGGGGTTCCTAGGACCTAGTGAGGACCCATTCACTAGGTATTGAATGGGTCCCAAGTCACTATCCTAGGACACAAACCTTGCAAAATTAAGTGTTGTGAAATACTATTAATGAGTGTCGAGATTTATCTCTCGAAAAATGCAAGTAATAAGGCTTAGATTTGAATTTAAGGGGCCAATTAAGCTAAATTAATCTCAATTAATTAATTAAAGCAATAAATTAGTGTGAAAGTGTAAAGAAACACTTTACAAAACCCTAAATAAGGTATCATTAAGTCCATTTTATTAAAAAGGGTCTTAGACTTAATGTGAATGTGTAAAACACATTACAACTCTAAATCAAGGCAACATTAGGCTCACTAATTGTCAATTACTCTCAAATTAAGGAAAAAGGGATACATTTTCTATTACTATAGCTCTTTTGAAAGTTCTCTCTAAAATCTTCTTTAGTTGATTTGTTAAAATAACCTTGTATTTATAGGTATGTATCCTTAATTTCCTAAAAAATTAAACATTACAATCTGAAACTAAAATTTGAATTCAAGATTATAAAAATTCTGCCAAAAACATGTTTTAAAATCTTGTTCAAAGGCTTAGGGAGGACCCATTCACCCATGAGTGAATGGGTCCCATGCAACTATTCCTAGAACACCCATTGCTCAATGTAAAGTGTTATGTGTTGGCACTAATTATTATCGGGTTTCCCTTTCAGAAAATGTAATTTATTATGATTGTAGATGTAAAATAGCGATTATTAAGTCATAATTGAGTTGATTTTAAATTGAGGGACCTAAACAAAGTGTGAAAATGTAAAGTACATTTTTCTATACTACACTAATTATAGAGAAACAAGGTGAATATATTGTAATGAAATCTCTTAAAAGTGTGCAAATCTAATCGTTAACTATTTATTTAAGGATTTTCATATCATGATTATGTGACTACATAAAGCCAACAAATAATATGAACAAAATATTTATGTGGAGAAATTATTTAGGTAAAAATCTTTGCACAAGAAAGAAGACACGTACTACACTTCAACAAAGAGATATATATCCAATATAATAAAACTCTCTTCACATACACATGAATCTAAAAAGACTTGCATGCCTATAAAATAAATTGGTGAATTTGTAAGTGCAAGATAATGGGTCCATTTTTTGGCCGAAAAATGGAAGCATTTTTTCTTAAATTCAATGTTTGTCATACTTGGAGTAAAACTTTGAAGCACTTACACATAGAATCTTCAAAAAGTCTAGTAAAATTAAATGCGGGGTTTTGAGTTTTCTTTATGAATCTTTAATTTACTCTAATACCTAGAGTACACAAGTTAATTTTGTATAAGATGTACAAAACTCACTCTTCAAAGTTACATTTTTAAGGTGATAATATGCACATGTAGAAACAACATAATTTGAACTAAATAAAATTAAGTTTTTAATTAAATTTGGGAAAATACGTATATTTTAGTTATTATTTATGATATCAATTTTTAATAAAGTTTTTCAAATATTTTTGAAATTAAATTTTTATTGGCCCTAATTGCTATTTTTGAAAAATCCTCATGTATGGTCAACATAATTTAAGATAAAATAATAATAAAATAAATTATTTTATTGTGTAAAAAATGATGTCTAAATTTTTGACATATATATTTGAAAATTATTTTTAAAGTGGAAATTTATTAAAAAATAAATAATGCCTGACATTTCAAGTTTATAAAGTAGCTTTGTAAAATAATAATTAGTAAATAGAAAACAATTCATATATAATCCTCCTCATGGATTGTCGACTCTCTTGCCCAAGAACTTTCTTGAATGTCGAATCCAAATAGCTCTCTTGTAGCTCCCCTACCTCCCACTCACCTACATTACAACTTATCTCACCAGAGTGTGGACTTGTTGTAGATTTGTCTCAACTTGTGATTATGGATTTAGTTGTACCTCCTACTATAGGTTTAGATATGGGCTCTCCTACAGTTCCCTCTAGGGGTGCTAAGTTTTTTGTTGATCTTGTGAAGCCAAATGTTCTAGGGGTGAGCTATGTGTGGTTGCTAAAGTGTGCCTCTATTTCTCCTTTTGTCTCCTTTAAGTAGGAGGTTTTTGAGACCATTGATCATTTCTCCAAAATGGGTTTAATCTGTAGATTTTGTCGTCTATGGCCTTCTCTCCCAGATTTGAATATATGGATAATGAAGCATTGGAAACCATTGGTGGGAGGTAGGATTGAGATTTATATCCATCTGCTAGAGGTTTTTTGGTTGTTGGTTTTTCTTCTTATGAGGATAGGCAAGCTATTTTATATCAAGGTCTATGGTTTTGGGATTCTCATCCCCTATCTTTGAGGCCATGGGTTCCCTCCTTCAATCTGTAATGGAACCAATTTATATTAGTCTTGCTTGGGTGAGATTTCCTTATCTCCCCTTAGATTTTTGGGGCTCCTCTACTCTTTAGAGAAGGTTGATCCCACAATATTGGCTTACAATTTTTAGGCAAACTGGACACTGAACTTTTTTTTTTTAACTAAATCTTTACTTTCGGGCTCCTATAGCGACTAAACCATGAGGAATTTGAATATGATACAAACTAGTGATTTGTGATGTTTTTTCTATAGATTCTAAATATATTTTTTTCAAAAATTTTGGAATTAGATTACACTTCTTTTTCCATCTCCTTCGAAAACTAGATTTTTTTTAAAAACAATATTTTTAAGGAGAGACGCTCACTGTATACAACATAATTTTTTTTGTATGAAGGATAAAATTCTAATTTTTTCAAATTTAGATTTGTAACTATGATATCTAGCACTTTCATTTGGTTTCATAGTGTTTTATTAAATATTTTTTCTTTAATCAAGTTTCTAAGTCAAACCAATTACAATTGAAACATAGACGGACTGTATACAACATAACTTTTTATGTATGTAACGAAATTCAATTTATTTTTTTAATGGATCAAGGACAGTACCCAGCATGAACATATTTTTAAAAAATTTATTTTGATAATCTGCTATTTTTCCACATGTGTAGAAAAAAGAGCTTGATTTTTGGTGAAAAACCTATGTTTAATAAAACTAAAAAAACACATACATAATAAAACCAAAACATATTAAAATTATATTTGTTGGATAGCTCGTTTTGAGGATTACCATGATCATTTGAAATAAATTTTAAATGAATTCATTTGATCCCCCAAAACTTAAATCAAAAGTGATTTTTTATCAAGATTTTGATAGGTGTAAAGGTGACTCCGTTGTAGGTATGGTTTAAAACTAGCGGGGTTCTATCCAAGGGGGTTTGATCTAAGGTGCTTTGATCAAACCCTCTTCAATTGAAATCCTTAAAATGCACCTTAGATCAAACCCTCTTCAATTGAAATCCTTAAAATGGAACATTTTAAGGCTTAAATCATTATATTTTCTAAAAATATGTGATTTTAGCAAAAATTAGAATCTCCCAGAAATTGTAAACCAGCTTTTTGGGATCACCCAGAATAGGTAATGTTCTTAGTAGATTTTTAGAAGTGGACGTGACTTCCTTGAATTATAGGCATGCCTCCTATGCTCAAATTTTTGTGGAGATTGATCTCTCTCAGGCACTACCTAGAGAGGTTTTTCTCCAAGTGAGGGATTGGTCTTGGTCTTAGCTCATGGATTATGAATGTATCCCATTTCATTGTAGATGTTTTTTTGCTACTAGACACTTGGATTGTGACTAAGTGTTCTAGTAGCTCCCATCCCACTTATTCTTCTACTTGGAGAAACAATGCCCTCAAGGACCATCTAACAATGTATCTGGATTGTTATTGATAATGTTACCACTCCTATGGACACTATTGCTTGGATTTTGGAAAAAATTGTTCATGTTGTTATGTGTGTTACCTCCCTTGAGGCTCATGTTGCTCCCATTCTAGATAATATATTTTCTTCCATGGTTTTGTCTACTCTTATTTGAGTTTGGATGTTCCACCTATTGTTCCCATAGCTCCACATGTTTTCTTTTATCAATTGGCTTCCTCCATTTATTTTTCAAAAAGATTCAAACCTTGTTTTTGCTCCTTCTTGGACTGAGGTGCAACGTAGGAAGAGGTGTACTCCTAAGAAGAACTTTATCTAGATTGACAAGCCTTTGGAGGAAAAATTGTTGGGTCCAAGCTTGAGTGCTTGAAATTTTCTATTGGTGGCATTTAGATTGGGTTTTGTTATGTCCTACTAGTTACTTTGTTGTTGTTGGCCAACTTCTTTTGTAGCTATGTGGGTGGCCTGTAGGCCTATTTTATTATTTTGTTTGGTTTTTTTTCCTAGCTATGAAGCCTATTTCACAATGTTGTTTGGGTCAGGGCCCTTTAACCTTAATTTCTCAATGAAAAACAATTCCAATCATAAAGAAATTGCATGGTTAAAAACTATGAATCATAATGGACAATGGTTCTCATTTCATTAAAAAGTCTGAGAAAAAAAATTGTCAAGCATATTACTAAAGTTAGTTTTTCTCTTGTTATTAACATGGCATTGTAGTTGTAGGTCCAAGGCTAAGGGTTAGGTTATAATTCCTTTTCAAATCCTAATAATAAATGAAATATGTGGATTACAATTTCAACTTTTTCTGAAATGGGTTCATGCTTTAAGGTAGGTACCTATTCTAAGAAACTTGAATGGGTACCATTTTAAAGTAGGTAACTATTTGAAGAATAGAATGAGTACTCATCTAGAAACTAGTACCCATTTCTTATATATCCATTATTTTCCTATTTTTTAGTAAAACATACTACCACTACATCTCCACAATTTTTTAGTTTATATGTTGAAAATAAGGAAACACTATTCCACCTTTTGGGAGATGGAACTAAAGGGGGATTAGAGTTCCTCCACCTATTTCCTTCAAGTTTCATTAAAGTAAACCCTAGATATATCAATCAAGGGATGGAATAAGGGAAAGACATATTCAATAAGGTGTTTTATAATGTGACTAAAGATACAAAGGGGGTTCACCACTAAGCTAAGGATTACAAAGAAATAGATGAATGAAATGTACCAATATAGATATGAAAACTATAAAACTAAGAACATGGAATTAGACTAATAATGGAGAAAAAAAAAAAAAGGCACCTAGAGGAAAGATGTGGTCAAAACAAGCTCCAAAACCCTGAAATTATGACTTTTGATCCTCATCAGGACTCGTATGCCAAATTGGGCGATTTAGTCCTAGTATAGGGTTTCTAGGCAAGGTTTGGAACCTCCTGATGATTGTTCTAGATCTATTGAAGATTGAAAAAAAAATAGTACTGGAACTCATACGCCTAGACTATTGCAAAGTGTCCCATTTTGTCGTGAAGTGTCCCAAGAGTAGAATTTTGAAGTGAAACTTGGTGAGCCTCTGAGTATGGATTAAATAAGCCTTTTCCCAGTAGATTCATGTAGACAAGTGGGATATCTCACTCTAGATTTGAGTTTCCATGAGCATTGACAAATTTTTATGACAACTTTGACAAATTTTGCAACTTTTTTTATTTTGGCACTTTTGAAGGCTTCAAATCCACTTTTTCTCCAACCTACAAACCTACAATCACACAAAGAAAGAGAAAAAGTGTTATTTTGTTAGGAAATAGGGGTTTTCCTTGGTCAAAACTCATTTTGGTAATCAAAACTTAATGAGAAATGAAACATGAATTAAATGAGATATGAAACATAAGATGAAACAATAGAACCTTGTTTGATACCTTGGAGATCTACAAACAAGCATGAAGTGGCCCCAATGGATGTAAATATCAATCATTATTCTTGATGAAGGATAACACCTTTGAACACTTGAATTGATCTTGTACAATAAATCACAACATTAGCTCTAAACCACATGCATGGTGCATCAAGCCTTTGACATGATACTAGATCTTGAATTGTTGCCAGAATCTTCTTCAAATTTGCCTTTGAATGCTCTTGAAATTCTCCTAAATGTTCTTGAACTCTCTTTTGAAAGTTTTCTTGATTTCTTATAAAAATATAGGATAGCTTAGATGTTGAAATGATGAAATAACCATGTATTTAGACTTATTTATGCAAAATTTCCCAAAATTACAATACTACAAGCCGACATCACATCTAGGAAGATAAAATATTGCCAAGAATTGAATTCAAAATAGGTCTTGATTAGAGTGGGACTCATACGCCAATTGTGGTGTATGAGTCTCAGTGGCTCAACACTGGGGTACAAACTCCAAGATAGGTCATGTTTAATGTGAAATTCAAAATCAAGTCCCAAGACCTAGTTGGGACTCATACGCCCAAGGTGGCATATGAGTCCTAAATCACCAAATTTGGAACGCATGACCCAAAACACTAAATTAGGATTAGGTTATGTGATAAATGTTGGGATTATCCTTAGAAAGATGCAATTAATAAGAATTTTGGATATAAAATACGACCAATTATGACATAAATAAGCCCAATTAATTGATAAATCCTTAGATTAGTCTGAAATTTTTAGTATACACTTTACAACACTTTAAATAAGGCATAATTAGGTTCATTTTATCATTAATTACTCATTACCAGATTAAGTGTTAAAAAGGGATAATTTTTCCTACACTACATTTAATCCCCACTTTAGTGAGAAAAGGAAGTTTCTTCAAACTCACACTAAAGTAGACATTCAAGAGGGGTTCACATGTACTGATGTGGATGGTCTAGGATGACAAAGATCAAGGGGGTGGTCAAGCCCTCAGGATCCAAGGTCCTACATCAAACCACTATAAGAAAAAAGGGACACACACAAGGTGTATGGTATGCAACATCAAGGTACACAAATATATAATGTCAATGAATAATATAAAGAAAAAAAAAAATAAGAGAAAAAAAGAAGTGGATCAAGCCTCGATCATTTTTCCCACATTCTATGGATCAGATCTAATTTGTTTGTCCAAAAATATTTTACAAGTGGAACACGATGTCCACTATGCAAACAAAACACATGCTCATATGGTCTAGTAGAACCTCAAGCCTTCCACTAGGTGAGCCCCTAGTGAGACACATATGCATGTGGATGATATGCACTCATACAGACAAGAAAATGGCTATGGGAAATTCATGCCTAAGTTCAACTCCCATATGGTAACTATACCAAATTTACACTTCCTAATAACTTTGATAAGGTGCCACACAACAGTGAACTTTGAGCTTCATGAGGCAATCAAAGCTTCATATTCTTGAAACTCATGAACAAACAAGATGAAACCATAGGCACACAAAGTGTGTTATGCAAGGTGGCCATATAACATATATTGTAAATGAAAAATAGTGTAAAGTATGTTCAAAGGGATTTTTCTTAATTCATGTAAGGTCTCTTGTTAGGGAACATGCGTAATGTCTCCAAGAGAGGAAAATCTATGAAATATCACACTCTTAGAGGAAATCAAACCCAATGACAACCAAGAAAAGGACGCATTTGAAGAAGAAAGAAAATCACATAGTGAAACATGAGTGTTGATGTATGCCCCCACTTTAAAGTGGTTGCTAACACCATTGTTGTGAGAAATTTCTTTATAGTAGAATAAGACACGAGAGGTTATTCGAAAATCCCTATGCCAAGTCATATGTTCTCAAATGAAACTACATCATGGATAAGTATGTCACATGCAAGCCAACTTAAGACATGTCATCCAAATCCCAAATGTGCTCTTATATGTACATAAAATGTGTTCAACTAACCAAAAGAGATAACGACAAGTGACATACATGGACAAGGCTACCTAACCCCTTGCCCCACTTATTGCAAGACAAGGATGAGATGAGATGATTGATGGGAAACATGAAAATCAGTATCAATTAAAGGAACAGGGTACTTCAACATAAGGAAGGTCACCACAATCCTTAATATGTTGAATCCCATTACCCAAAGCCTTACATTCATTAGTAGAATGACCATGAACTCTATGATATGAACAAAATAAATTATTGTAGTAAAATTTCTTTCATGTTATTGGAGGGAGAGATATCAAACAATCTTGGAGGAGTCTCAACAAGATACCCTCTTGATCAGTAGTTCTTTTATTTTGTGACAAAGATATCTCTTTCTTAGTACAAGGTGTCATTAGTATTTTGTATGATGAAATTGATAGTAAGAATATATTTGTTTGTTTCTTTCATTTCTTTCAAAGGATAATAACAAAGACCACTAGTGTCTATCAATTTAGGATGCACTAATGTTAAATTTGGTTTAGAGAGTGTTGCTATTACGTGAAGAATTTTTTGTTTCTTTTGACGGACAATAACCAAGACCACTAGTCATTCCTTGTGTGGTAGGATATATAGGGACACAAATACCTTATTCTCTAGCACCACATCCTTTTCCACTATAACCAAGTTGTTTCATAAATTCATAACCTCTTCCATAAAATTTTTTCAATTCTTTTGGATTTGATGGTTTCTCATAATCACCTTCATCCAAGTTTGTTGTGTATGTTATCTTTTATTCTAAAGTGGTTGAGATGGATGCTTTTGAAGGGTCTTCTAAATTATAGGTTGACATTACCGCTTTTTCTTTTCCATTTTTAGATCTTTATTTATGATATTGTATTCCCCCATCAATGATGTGAAACCTAAGGAACCCCAATCATCTTCTAATAGCTTTGTGACTTCCTCAATATGTTTTTCTTTGTCTTTCTATTGCTCGGGTTCTACTTGTGTATTTGATGTCAATGTTTTCAAAGGATTCTTTTTATTTTTCTCAATGTTCAAATAATTTTCTGGTTTAGGGTTGGCTTTTATTGTATATACTTTGTTTTTGTAGACATATTTCATGATACGATGAAGAGTAGAAGGTGCCCCATTCATTGCATGAATCCAAGGTCTACCTAAAAGAATATTATATGAAAGATCATGAGGCATAACATGGATCGGTGTTTCTAATGTGGCCTTTCAAGCTGTAATAGGAAAAGTGATGACACTAAGTGGTTGTTTACATTATCAAACCCACTAATTGATAAAGAGGCAGGTTGAATTCTTTATTTATCCGTGCCAAGCCTATTTGAAAGGGTTACACTACACACATTAAAGGTGGAGCCATTTTCAACAAGGTTTCTTTTTATTCCCCACCCATCATAGATAGCTATTACCATGAAAGCATCATTTTTTTTTTGTACTTCTAGTGAGGGTAACTCATCTTGATGGAAAGTAATGTTTAAGTTAACCAAAGTTATAGCTTGAATTTGGGCTACTACTTCATTTAATTGCACATTAGGGGGGGAGGGACTTTTTTTAAGGTACTTTGAATCATTTTATGATTATGAGGGGAGGCTTGAATAAGGTACCATAATTATATCTTAGGAGGATTATTCTTTAGTCGTTCAACAAGATTGTACTCCTTTTCACTTTGTAAAGGAAAAAAAGGGGCACTCTGAAAGATAGGTCAGGCAATGGGAGGGATGTTGAAGGTTTTTGTCTTGGTTGCATATTTTTTCTAATGTTATATGTATGAGAAATAGTAAATTATAACTCGATTACTATCAAGCATTATTCTTAGCTGGTTAAAGGCTAAATTTGAGTTTTTGGTCGTTGTGAGGGTGGGTAAAGAATTAGGAGATTTTTAGGATATCCCACAGGGTATGTAGAAGGTTCATTAATCAAGGGAGATCTAACAGACACTTGTGCATTCATAACCTCAACAATTTTGGTTTGATGTCTTTCTAATAAAGGGGATTCTAGTGTCATTCTTTCACCATCATATAAGGAAGTCAAATTACTATTATTAATGTTGACATTTTCTTGCACCATGATATTCTCCCTAGAAGGTGATTTTTTAGGAGAATTGCAAACTAAATGTTCATGGCATACAAAGGCCGGTTCTTCTAAAATGAATTCATCACAAGTAAGGTAGTCATCAATGGTTGAATTGTCTTATTTATCAACATATGGTATTCTCTTGTTCAATAATGTTTTCCTGAGGGGAAGAGAGGAAAATAAGATTCTCATGTCTCTCATCTATTGTATTTTCTATCATCAAGGTATCTTCTTCACAACTAGGAGAGATACTAGGAGAAGAACAAATTTGATTGTCATGATTGCCTATTGTTATGTCATATTGTTCATTAATGCCCTGCCTAATAAGAGAGATACAAGGAGATAAAATACTAGGAATCTCAAAACTATCAATGATTGGTTCTTCTAACACCAAAATATCTTCTTCACAAATAGAAAAGATATTAGGAGAAGAATGAATATGATTGTTATGATTGTACACTATTGTATTATCTTCCACTAAATTATTCTCAGAGGGAGGGGATATGAAATTTTTCTTAGCATTCCTAGATAGGTAAGATACTAAAATTATTTGACCAAGAATGAAAAGTACTTCTAACCATCTTATGCAATGCTTCAAGAATGTAAAAAATGTATATCCAAAGATGAAAAGTAGTTTTATCCAATGCATGCAAAACTTTAAGAATGAAATTAATGCACATATCCAAAAATGAAAAGAACTTTTATCAAACTTATGCAAAGCTTCATTAATGTAAACATTATGTATGAAAAATAGAAAAATACTTTTATCCATATTATGCAAAGTTTCAGAAATGCAAATATTTTTCAGATCTGATGATTTTTTCTATTGAAATGATTTAGTAAGAATTGAAAATGACCACCTTAGATTGATTTTTTTGACCTAGATGCATAAAAAAAAATCTCCTAAAACTTTCTAAACTAATATTATAGGTACCAAGAAGCTTAATAAGTATAGACACAAGGTTTTTAATGTTGTAAAATGCAATTTAAGGCATGATCTAGGACTAAATCACCCAAAGGGGCATGTGAGTCCCAATTAGGTTTTTCCAAGGGTTCAAATACTAAAAACCACATAAGACATAATTCCTAGAAAGTAGGAAAAATAACCTATACTGGGACTAAATCTCCCAAAGGGGTGTATGAGTCCCAAATTAAGATTTTTGTACCAATTTTAGAAAATTATAAGTTGTTTCTAAGGTTTATAAATTTTAAGATGTTTGGACTATTTGCAATTGTAGAATTTCAATCAAATTGAATGATCTAAGATGCAAAAATGAAACCTATATGTATTTTCACTAATATTGAAAAAGTTTGAAACCCTAGATGCAAATTAACTAATGCAAGACCTAATGCAAAGTTAATGTAACCTACATCTAGGACTCTGTTGCACTCCAAGTTAGAAATAAGGTGTTCTAAAGGTTAGGTTCACTAAAATGAGCATAAGGAAATAGTGTTCCACCTTTTGGTAGATGGAACTAATGGGGGATTAGAGTTCTTCCACCTATTTCCTTCAAGTTTCACTAAAGGAAACCCTAGAGATCTCAATCAAGGGCTGGAATAAGGGAAATATATCTACAATAAGGTGTCCTAGGGTGTGATTAAAGATATAAAGGGGCTTCACCACTAAGCTAAGGATTAGAAAGAAATAGATGAATGCAATGTACCAATCTAGCTATGAAACCTAGGAAATTAAGAACATGGAATCAGACTGATAAAGGAGAATGAAATATAAAGGCACCTGGAGGAAAGATGTGGTCAAAACAAGCATCAAAACCCTAAAATCCTAGCTTTTGATGCTCACTAGGGCTCATATGCAAGACTGGGTGATTTAGTCCTAGTATAGGGTTTTTGGGTAGGGTCTAGAACCTCTCGATGACTATTCTAAATCTGTTGAAGACTAGCAAAAAAACAAGTACCAAGACTCATATGCCCAAACTATTATAAAGTGTCTCATTTTTTCATGAAGTGTCCCAAGAGAAATTTTGAATTGAAACTTTCTAATCCTCTGAGTATAGATTAAAAAAGCAATTTCCCACTAGTTTCATGCAGATAGGTTAGATATCATGCTCTAGAATGGATTTTTTGTGAGCCTTGAAAACTTTTTATGACAACTTTGATAACTTTTTCAACTTTGTCATTTTGGCACTTTTGAAGGCTTCAAATCCACTTTTTCTCCAACCTATAAACTTGCAATCACATAAAGAAAGAGAAAAGGTGTTGTTTTGTTAGGAAATGAGGATTGTCCTTGGTCAAACCCCATTTTGGTAATCAAACATTAATTATAAATGAAACATAAATGAAATGGGATATGAAACATAAGATGAAACAATAGAACCTTGTTTTAAAACTTGTAGATTTGTTTAAAAGCATGAAGTGGACTCAATGGATGTAGATCTTGATCATGATTCTTGATGAAGAATAACACCTTTGAATACTTAAATTGATCTTGAATAATACATCACAACATTAGCTCCAAACCACATGCATGATGCATCGATCCTTTAACATGATAATGGATCTTGAATTACTGTAAGAATCTTCTTCAAATCTACCTTTGAATGCTCTTGAAATGATCTTGAATGTTCTCAAATGCTTTTGTGAAAGTGTTCTTGATTTATTATGAAAATCTAGGATAGCTTAGATTTTGAAATGATGAAATAACCTTACAGTTATACTTATTTATGTCAAATTTCTTGAAATTACAACACTGCAAAATAACATCAGATCTAGGAAGGTAAAATATTTACAAGAATTGAATTCAAAATAGGTCCTAATTAGAGTGGGAATCATATGTTAGTTGTGGCATATGAGTCCCAATGGCTCAAAATTAGGGCACAAAATCCAAGATACATCTTGTTTAATGTGAAATTGAAAATCAAGTCCCAAGACCTAGGTGGGACTCATATGCCCAAGGTGGCATATGAGTCACAAATCATCAGATTTGGAACACGTGACCCAAAACATTGAATTATGATTGATTATGTGATAAGTGTTGGGATTATCCTCCAAAAGATGTAATTAATAAGGCTTGTGGATATAAAATTGGACCAATTAAGACATAAATAAGCCCAGTTAATTGATAAAGCCCTAGATTAGTGTGAAAGTGTTAGGATAAACTTTAAAATGCCATAAATAAGGCACACTTAGGTTCATTTTATCAGTATTTACTAATTACCAAATTAAGTGTGAAAAAGGGCTACTTTTTCCTACACTGCATATGTATATCTTTATATCAATGTTAATTTCTACCTATTATAAGGTATCTTGTAAAATCTCTTTACAAGACATATTATATTACATTTTTAAAAGGACTCAATCATAGGAATAATTTTAAAGTGGAATCAAGAACATGGTATATATTCAAGAGGAATCAACTCTAAGGGTCTCATGTAAAGTATACACATCTGCTTTTACTTTAAAATATATTGAAAAAATGATCTACATCTACTTGTACTTGTACTTTAGAAATTTTGAAATATTTTAGATGAGACTAAAGTCAAGAAGGGTTCGTGCCCGTTTAAAAAATAGCCATAAAGGCCCAATGAGGGGGCTCATGATAAGTGAGACACCTATAAACAAAAAAGGGAGAAACTATAAACTAAACAACAACAAAAAAATGAAATAAAACATAGGATAAAACTAGAAAAAGACTGAACTAGCTATTGGTCTCCTAGTAACTTAAGGCCAGTAATGGCCTACCACTCCTTAGTTAGGAAATGGAGTTTCTACTCAAAAGAAAATGGCCCCTTTTGGGTGGGATAGACCTCCTCAATATTGGGAAAAGTAGAGCTCCCCCCTTTCTTTCCTTTTTTCTTGGAGTGACCAACATCTTGATTGATCTGTTCAACCCTTTTACCATGACTGTTTTGAATTTCTTCTTGAAAAACCTAGATAGTTACCATTTTTTTTTATGGTATCCTTCTTGTAGTCGGTGATAAATTTCATAAATCACCCTTATAAAAAGATATAAAATATTTGTGAATCATTTTTTTTAGGAAAAAATGTTAATTTTTAGTGGCGAATATTTCCCTTTTTTAAAAAAAAAATATTAATTCTATTGGTGTTTTTTTTATCACTAAAATTTTGTAGAAAATATTGGCAAATATTAAAAAATTATAGGAAAATACATTAATTATGATGGTGAATCCATCTAGTCTAAATAAAAAAAATCTTATGAAAAGGAAGGGGCCAAAGGATGGTAATTATTGATGGGTTTAAGGGATAGAATATAATATTTACTTGTCACTATTGATTTAAAATATAATATAACCACCATCATTGTATTTTGCAAGGTAAAATTTACTTGTTATCTATAACACTCATGGGGCCCAAATTTTTTTTGGATCATTGATTTAATGACCCTCATTGTATTTTGTAAGGTAAAATATACTCATGATTTATAATGCTCATGGGGCCCAAATTCTTTTGGATAATTGATCTAATGACCCTCACTGTATTATATGAGGTAAAATGTAATCACAATCTACAATGCTCATGGGGCCCAAAATTGCAAGCCCTGTGAGAATTACATAGATCATGAATATATTTTACCTCACAAAATATAACAAGGGCTATTAGATTATATTGTAAATCAATGGTGGAAACTAAAGATTGGAAATATAGCCCTAAAGAAACTAATAATTATGATATACTATTGACGAATTAATATAGATTTCTACTATAATTTATAAAATTTAGGAAAATCTACTAATCATGTATTGAATTTTATGGAAAAATTTTGAGTTAATTTTTTTAATTAAATAAATACCTTGGTGATTTAAATAAGACTATAATTAAATTTTGAAAAAATATCGCATTCAAGTTACTTTATAGCTCAAACTATTAGCCAATTTTAGATTCCCAAATTTCAAATATTAGCCACTAAAAAAATCACTGGTTGTAATCCATAATATCCTAGACACTTTAGGGTTTTATCGTAATTACTATGCATGATGGCGATTTCTTCCAGAAGCTTCATATCTTCCTTCGTACCCACCAATAATTTGAGCTATTCAACCTCACTTTCCCAAATCACTCTTTTTTGAAAGCACTTGGTGAGTGAAGACAACAAGCGCCAACACCCTTCATCATTGACCTCACCCAACCAATTAACCTTTTGCTTAAGTACCTTCTTGTCCAAAACTTGAATTTTTTCCTTTTCCATGATGAGTTAGGGTAATAACCATTTGAGAATATAATTTTGAACATTGACGGCCTTTGAGACATCATTCAATTTAATCTTTAGGGGAACACAATGTGTGTAAAAATCTTTATCCAATTAGGGTTCTTCAGAGGGGCCATCCATATTAACATAGAGGTTGGGGGATACCTAAGGGTTGGGGGATTAATAGGTGATTTGGAAAAGTTAGAAATATCTTCATGAACAGGGGAACCCTTTAGGGAGTTAACAGGGGTGGGTTTCCAAGAATCATTGTTTGAGCTCTCTGAATCAGAATCCAAGGTATAAATAGGGGTGGGGTTGGAGAACAAAATTATTCTTTAGCATTGGGAGTGGGGTCTTGAGTGGCAGGATTTTTATCTCTCACCCTAGTAATTCTATGAGAGGAGGATGGATACAACATAGGGTCGGGAGTGAAATGGGGGCCCTCCAAGGGATTGGTAGGATCTCTAATGACAAGGGAATTATTTTTTACAAACTTCAAGGAAGGGGAAAGAGTGACTTGGTAGAAGCATAAAAAAATATTAACCCCTAGTGAATGGGAAAGGTTTTAATTTTAACCTACATAGCCTTAATATATTGCTCCAAAGAAGAAATAATTCAAAAGGAAAAATTCATTTTGAAATTATAGTGAAAATGATTCAGCATAGGGAAGAGGTGGGAATGGAAACATCTGAATTGATCCTCCAAAGTGACATACCTCATTAAGACCTCCACCAACCTACTCCAAACCCTGAAAAGGTCTTCATGGTTATACCCATTTTGCAACTGGTTAACTTTTTCACCCTCCTTTAGGAACCTGTCCATATTCTTTTGATAATGACCCTTCGCATACTGAGGAATGTAGACCCCATCCAAAGAAATTTCAATGACCTCAATAATGAGCCCCATGTTGACATTAAAGGTTTACTCACCAATGGTGGAATTGCCCTCATTCCAGGAATTATATAATTCCTTCAAAATATTGGGGTCGTGCCCCATCCTACCTTAAACATATGATACCATCTTACCTCTTTAAAGGATGGTCCATACATCCCTAGCATTTTTCCACACCTTGTAGCAGGAAGGTTTATCTTGAACAAGTTTGCCTCCCATAGTGTAATTCTCACCAAGTAGAGAAATCCATGGAAGTCTATAGAAACACTCAAAAAAATGCATAAGCCAAAGTTGAGAAGTCTTATGAAATGAAGGGTTGGGGAAGATGGATTTCCATTAATGTAATCCATGCCAGTTAAGTCCAAGAGAGTTGACAAGGAGTCAAGTTCAAAATCAAGGCTACTATACTTTTTCATCATTAGAAAGTAAGTCGCGTACATATCTAGGAATAAGTGAGACATTATCCCAAATAATAGCTTTTGATGTGAAAGCTCCCAATTTGGTGAATATCGAGAGCATCCACCACTTTTTTGTCATCTCTAAACATGTGAGTAGATTTATAATTATCAAATCTCATCATAATATTTCATGCCAAAAGGATGGTGTCCTAAAGGAACCAACAAGGTTTCATCATCCCACTCAACATAATTATAGTATCTCTAAAATATCCTTCAATTTCCAAGTTGGATATACCTACATTCATGGCTATATAGATACCATGGTAGGCTGGTGCCACCTCTGCAAATGTTGAAGTTTGAACTTTGAGATTCACGACATATGCCAACATCAAATTACTTGTGAGATAATGGAATTTTCTTCTACACATGACACTTTTTTACTAGGTTTTTACCATTGTACTTATCTAGGGTTCCATAAGGAGTGTTTTCACCATAGGAAAAAATATTTCTCTTTATTATTTATTTTGGATTTTTTAATTTTTTTAATTTTTCAAAAAAAAAATGGGACATTACATTTAATAAAAGATAGAATCTTTTTATTTGGATGATGTTAAAAGATTCATCCAAGTGTTTTCCTTTTGGGGTATCTAACTAATAAGCACCTTAGCCATACTTAGCTCTAACAACATAAGAGCCCAACAAGCTAGGCTCAAATTTACCTTTATTTTCTTGATCTAAAATATTCCTTTGATTCTCTTTGAGTACAATATCATGAACTTGAAACTCTCTAGGCCTAAATTTTTAACCTCTTCAAAGATGATTATGGTAAAATTTTAGATAATTGAAGGTATTGAGGCATCATTCATCTAGGGGATCTTGTTTTAATGAAAGAACACAACCCTATATTATTCATTATTGTTGAGGTTCTTCAAGGAGATATGTAATGATGATAGCTCAACATCAATTGGAAAGATTTCCTTAGTACTAAAAATCAAGAATATGGAGTGGTATTCATAGATGTGTGAATTGTAGTTTAGAACGCCAAAATAATGGGGTTGAGATGGAGATGCCAATCATGACCAATATCATTGAAAATTTTCTTAAGAATTATTTGTAAGGTTTTATTAATTTTCTCAACTGTGTAATTTCCTTGAGGGTAATATATATTGGACTAATGGTTTTGTATGTGGAAGCATTTACAAAGAATAAAAACTTATTATTTTTTGAATGGTTTATTATTATCAGTGATGATGGTGGAATGGATACCATAACAAAAAATTATATGGTAAAGGATGAATTTGGAAATATGGGTGGCAATGCTAAAGGTGATGGGGATGGCTTATACCCACTTTGTAAAATACTTTCCACCAATGATAGTGAATTTATGGCCATTCGGGGATGAAGGATGGATATTTCCAACTAAGTCAAGGCCCCATTAAATAAAAGATAAGGATTAGTAATAGTTTATAATTCTTGAGAGGGCACATGAATGAGATCTCCATGATTGAAATGTGAGATACATTTTGACACAATTACACGTATCATGTTCCATCATATAGGCCAATAATTTCTTATTTGAAGAATAATTTTAGCTAAAAAAAACCACTACTATGAGACCCACAAATACCAACATATACCTCTTAGGATTATATGTTAATTTTTATTATTTTTAAACACCACAGTAAAGAACCATCATAGCCTTATCAATAAAGTGTATCTCCAAGGAGGGTATAGCATGATATGTGTTAGATAAAGGATTTACATTGTTATGTGTGAGATTAGGTGGAAAGTTTTGATCATAGAGATATGTGTAAATATCATTACACAAATAGGATTCAACATCAATAATTGTGCATACAATCTTAATATCAAGTACATGTCATACATGGGAATCAATAATTCCTCTAATAAAAATTCATATATTTAACTATCATATGTCATATTTAAAAAATACCAAATGATAGCCATGGAATTAAGAAAAAATGTTATTAAGATGAGGAAGCTACTCAAAATATATATTTGTGAAGTACTTTTTGAAGCTATCAGCAATCCACTTGTAGGGGAGAATCTTATCATCTTCTATTTCATATTCATTGTTAACTTAATGATAACTTGAGAATCTCCATATATGTGTAATTGAGTGATGTTGCATTGGATGACCATTTTTTACGTTATTGTAAGGCTGCATATTCCACCATGTTATTGGTGCAAGGGTAAGGTAATCGGAAAACCTTTGATATGTAGTCACGTTGTGAAGTTAAAAAAAAATACCTACCCCTAAATCATGTTTTGTATAAAACCCATTGAAGGTAAGTTTCCATAGTGGATTGTCACTTACCACAAAAATTGATTCGTTAAGAAAATTTGTCACCAAAGGATATGTGTCTATAAGAGGAGCCTCTACTACTTGATCTGCAACAACTTTACCCTTGATGGGTTTTCCATCCACATATATTATAGCAAATTCACTTTAAGAAACATGACTTATACATTTTATTAGTGAAGCCAAAATTCATTAAATTCACATGTAGTCTATCTTATTCTCTACTTCACTGTCATATGATATAATATAAATCATTATTATTCCTACAATAAATCACAAGAGAAGTTAGTGTTATATGGAAATACAACCTACAAATTCAATATGTCTAACCTTTCAAATCATGTACATAACTTTAAATGATAATTTTCATTCAAATGTATAAAAAAAATTGTTGTTCCTTCTTCTCCTCATTAGTCTAGCAATGATTTTGATATTGATTTTTTCATTAACCTTTATGCTTCCATAATAGCACATTTATTATAATATGAATACTAAGTAATATTATGAAGCCTAGAATCATGTACACATGTTAATTTTTGGTCAATCAATAAGGTGGTAGTGAATGCACACAATATTTAAAGTTTAGAAAGAAGATCTATGTAGTTTCAAATAAACAAGAATGTAAAAGATCAAATATTAAGGTACAAGATTAGAAGGATTAAAATTTATAAGATTTATCAAAATGTAGAGAGAGAAATAATACTATTTCTACTATTAGTTCAATTATTTAATCAATGATAAAGAAATTGATATTAATAAAACCTTAAATTAATATTGATTTGTGAAAAATAAATGAAAATAGGTTATAAAACTAATTATCTTTCTTATTGATTTAAATAACCATTCATGTTAAATACCATTCTTTCTATTCTTACCTACAATTAGATATGAGAATCTAGAACTATACTTATTCCACCATCATACTAGTTGAAAAAATATGGTGGTGAATCAAATGATCATTAACATCTTATGAATGTATCATTCAAAGAATCCTCACACATGGGATGAGAGTCTACCACATTTCCAACACAAATATAATTGTGTACTTCATAGCTCCAATGGGAATGATGAATTTGAGGTTTTTCATGGGTAGAATCAAATATAATTAATCACTACATAATGAAAATGAGGTAGATATAGAAGTAAATTTTATTGAAAAGACTTGACACATTAAATAATAGGATGATGAGATTTTTTAGCACACTAATATAAATATAAGGATAAACATGATCAAAATAGAATTCCTCATAACTTTTAGGTTCGTGATAAAGTGTGGCTTCATCTATAGAAGGAGTTCCTTCAATGACCAAAAATGAAGCTTCTTCCTCTTAAATATGGATCATACACCATCATTCAAAAAATTGGTATAAATCAATTTAAGATAAATCTACCACCTCTTTTGGGAATACATATGCTTTTTAATGTGGATTTGTTGTGTTTGTATTTTCCTCCATTTTTGGACACTATTGAGGATTCTAAACATATTTAGAGTACGAAATTAAATCCAAAAGCTACTATTCCACTATAGATTGATAAAGTCACTCAAATTACTATGAATAATCTCAAGATATAATAAATTTATCTCTATCATATGGTCCTAGTTGGTTATTTCTCCCATTAGGGAAAATGGTTGCCTAGGGTGAACATTGAAGCATGGTTTCCTCATCTTCTACAAACCATAGTTGCAATAGGGCTCATTTCCTTTCAAGGGGGAGGAATCATCCTGAAGAAACCAAATATTGCTTGAGAATAATTGGCACAAGCAAAGATGGAGAATATAAAAACCATTTTTTTTTGTATTTTCTACATTTTAATAAATCACATTTTAGGGGTCTTTGAGGCAATTTTTAACCTCAAAATTATTGCAAGTCCCTTGAAATAAATAGATAAAGGAATTAATTTCAAGAGACTTAAATTAGAGCTCTTATAGATCTTTCAAATAGTGTAAAAATATAGATTTTATCTAATGGGCTACAAGTTATGACCCCACCAAGTTGGGGTAACAAAATACACATATTTTCTAAATTTGTGTTTTATTGGTTATTTTTATATCTATTTATTCATTTCAAATTCCAAATGATATGGTGACTGTTGAAATCCTTTGAAAACGTATACACATTTGATTTGGAAGATAACAAGTAATTTGACAATGATATACATCTCATTACATGATTTTTTCCTTTTGTTCAATATTTTATAATACTATGGGTTAATATGTTAGGTTTTGTCCACCAAATTCTTAATTTGGATCAGGCTCATCAGATTTTTTTTTCTCTTTTATATCACATTTCTTGTGGTCAAGATATCAAAGGCTTGATTTGAAAACAAGAGATCCATTAGACTACCTTACTTTAAGACACACATGATCACAAATGGCTAGAGAATGTATTATAGGATCATCTAGAATCCTTTCAAGGTGTTGATTGAAGAAGTATTAACAAAATAATAAGAGGAGATGGTGAGTTATCTCTCCTAATTGTTACAAAAAAATCAAGGTAGTCTACAAATAAATACAATAGATCTGTCATTTGGTAGAATTATGTTTATATTTATTTTTAAATTGTAGTTAACTATTTATATTTGTTAAAATGTATTATTTAAAGTTTTAATTATTATTGGGAATTAATTATTTTAAGGTATCCTTTCATGATAAAATATTGTTTTCATTTACATTTTCAATAAATTATCAATCTTAGATAATATACACCTCACCATAGACTAATCAATTAATGCATTGATAAAAAATAAAATCAAATAAATGACTTTGAGAGATGTGACACTTAAATTATGAAAATTTTATTAATTTAATAAAAATATTTCATTTTGGTTTGAGTATTGCTTCGAAGAAATTGGGGACTCTTTGGGTAATCTCTTGACTATAGACTCAGATGCCTCCAATTTTACTCAAAATGCATTTGTACACATCCTATGGAATTGGATTTCTTAAAAGATCTCCCAGGTGACATCACTCTTAAGGTTGTAGATCATTGTTGGTCTCAACCTCTATATTATGAAGGCTTTCCCTTTCAATGCAAAAGATACTTTGAAATTGGACACATGGTCAATAGTTTCCCCACAGCCAAGAATAAAGATAAGCAACAATCTTGGTGGATTGATGCCTAACCACTACACTGTGAATGCTCCCTCGAGTGGTCTTGGGAAGGATTCATATTCCCCATAGTCTAAGAAGCTTGCCCCTTCACAAGTTTTGGTGGGGTTGGTTGGGTGCAATATGCACATTGTGATTGAGGATCCTTCTTCACAACTTCATGTAACTTCAAAATCCACACAGGAGAAATTCCACTTTAAGAAGGAAGAAAATGTTTCAACCTCTTTTAATCCTTTGAATCTTCTCGAGAATGAAAACTTAGGGAAATTTGATCCCAGTGAAAATGGTATAGTAGAATAAAACTCTATAGTTATAGGAGGAAAGAGTCCTCTTGCAGAACTAGAACAAAAGACTTTGACCCCTATTCACAATGTGCATAGTTGGAAAGAGGTTAGAAAGAAAAAATCCCCCTAGTAAAGCATCAAATGCAGCTTAGATCAACCACAAAAGGTGCAGCTTGTGGGAAGTTTGAATGCCACAAAGATGGGGCATAATGTGAGTGCATCAATCTTAGGATTTATGTGATTTGGCTGCAGGGTTGCATTTCAAGTATTTTCTTTGTAACTTGGTGTCTATTATAGTCTATATGTCTATCATATTAGGGTAGTTAGGTGTCTTTTGTCTTCTCTATACAGAAAACCATACTGGAACATGTGATTGACACTTGGTATATGGATGAAGAATGTAATTTTTTTTATTATTAATACAAATTCTAATTTACATAACCAAACAAAAAAATATTGAATAAAATAAAAATATTTTTAATAGTTTAATGTAAATTTATATTAATCTTACTTACAAAGAATAACAATAACATGAAATTTTATAATACATTTTTTTTAAATAAAAAATGTTAAATAAATTTATAGAGTAATTTTGTTCACTCATATATTTATTTGTGCAATTGTTATGAACTTTTCTATTTTCTCAATGTTAAAGATTTGTAGAAACATGATTTAATATTTAATTTGGAAGCAATATACATCTCATTATGATTTTTTTATTTTTTCAATATTTTACAATACTATAAGTTAATACGCTAGGTATTTGTTGATGGTGTTTTTATGCACTTCTCAACACAGGTAATGCATTGGTGCATCACCTCTCTTGAAAGATAATCTTCCACAATCAAATTGCAGAACACTATCCAAAGGTCTCTCGAATGTCAAGTCATGACGATGCTTGGAATATATCAATTGATTTATGATGTGATTTGTTGGAATCACAAGGTGGTATTACATGAATCAAAGTTGTAGGAGAATCGGTTCTTTGAACATAGTTCTTTGGATAGGAAATTACAACACTTAACTGTAGGTTCGAAGATCAATCTTGAACTCCATTTTATCATTGGATTTGGCTTTACAGTGTGCAATGAACCTTAGCATAGGTCACTTCTAAAAAAAGGAAAAAGGGGAAGGGGCAAAAAAGGGAGAAGGTTCTTGGATCTACAACTACCGATGAACAATGATCATGGAGGTCAATGCTGCAGACAATTTTCTCAAAAAATAGAATTTCACTTAACCATAAATTTCGCAGTATTATGAAATATGTGCTATCTTCTAAGGACTGCAAATGTTCATCACTTATCTATACACAGGTATGAAAAAAGACAAAGTTTTAGAGGTAGCTTTTTGAATCTAAGTCCAGTCTAACTTTGCATAGCCATCTACCTCCAGTAAATGACTAAAAGTATGGATGGGAAAAGGATCAACACAGCATGGGCATTCACAATCATCAACAACATTACAACATCTATCAAAGCTAACTTAAAGTAAACCAGAACAACAAATAAAATCTAATGGAATATTTAACTTAAGGGAGAAGAATCATGCAACATGGGCAGAAATCTAGAAATGCACCAAGTCAATGTATTTCTATTTAAATTTCTACAGCATACCTTTACAACAACTCAATTCCCTTAATATGAGAGGAGGAGAGCCCTATTTATAGTTTTCAAAATACAAAATGAATGGCCAAGATTCACTTTACACTAGGGTTTCACCTACCCACAAATATATCACATTTTAAAAATACACCCTTTGTCCTCTTCCCTATTTCGTCTTCTAGTGGCAGCACTATAGAATTTTTGTCTTTTCATTGATTGCCCTTTGCTGTAGCTACTCTTTTAGAAATTCCTCATCAATAACCCTCTTGCTTCTTCAAAGCTGCATACTCCATGAAGCTCAAGATCATTGGATGAAGCTTGTCCACCTCCATGATGTCAGATCACAGCACCTAGTAACTCCATTCTTGGGAATTATTAATGATCTTCTTTCAGTCATCGTCGTATTTGGTAGCATTATTCGTGAACAACTCAGACTGGGTGAAGGCTCGAGCAGCAAAGCTCATGAAATCCATGGTAACCTTTGTTGACATCCCCTTCTCCATGTTCTTTAGGAAATGGGGCCTTATGCTTCCTGGACTGATCTCGATAGCAAGCATCTCGTACCCTGTCATCAGCTTGAGGTACTTAGCACAATCCCCTTTGGCCTCCTTGGCCCATTCAATATCAGGAACTACCCATTCCAAAATCTGCTCTAGTCTCTCCTTTCGATGATCAAAATCTCGCTTCCCCACATCCACTAACCAGTGGTCATCATCTTTGAAGGCAACGTCCTTCTCCCAAACTTCACTCAGCAACGCAAGGATAGCCTCAATCTTTGGATAGACAAGTTGGTACTTTTCCAGAAACTGATCCTAGATTCTCCTCATGCCATCAAGAGACTTCTGCACATCCAAGAATGTATTTTTTTTTCGGACAGCCAAGTTGATGCTCATGTTCCCAATGTCCAAGACTTTTTGGAACCAATTTTCCGTGTTCTTTTCTAAGTTCTTGATTCTTTCTAGCTTATTGATTTTCTCTTTAGAAAACAACTGTGGTGGGGTTGATGATGTGGTAGGTAGCTCATCAGTGGATGACCATTATTGAATGTAATCTTTCAAATTAGCCACCTATGCCTTTAGTTCTTCTTTTGAAATCTTATCCTACTGGATAAGGTGCACCACCGTGGCTATCAATTCCTGGAGGTGATCGAGCTTATGTTCCCTAGTGGCCATACCCCAGTCAATGGTGGAGACATTGTAGGTTAATCCTTGTTCTCCAACCATTGGCGTAGTTAATTGTACTGCTCTAGATCTGGAAGCATCCATGGTCACCTTGGATCTGATTCTTGGTTGTTTCTCCTTCTTTCTGCCTATCTGTTCTATGGCCAGTATTGCCTCTAGCCTTTTCTTAGGATCCTTTATAGCAAGAGTTCTTTGCCTAAGCTGATTCCCTAGCTAGCCGGGCATCTGGGGCCCCTCCTTGAGTTATTCATGTTGATCCTTGTTGTCCTCCACCCTAAATTCAATAGATTTGACAACAAGGGACTCCTGCTCAACCCTCGCATCCTCCTTCTCCTCGTTAGATTCTTGTACGAACGTTATACGCTTGTCAAGAGATTTGGTGTGACATTGCTTGTTGGAGGGGTCTTCCTTCTCAACATCCTTTTCTTCTTGATCTCGATCATACTCATGTTCCCCAGGCTGATCCTCTTGTTCATCTCCATGGAGGGATGCTTCCTCATCATGTTCTGAGGTTTGATCATGTCTTTCAGTTGGGGACCTGCCAGTTTCAGTCTCTAGAGCAGCACACTTTTCAATCATAGGTCGTCCTACAACCTCTAGGTCTTTGATCTCTCTAAGTTGCTTGCTCCATTCTTCTTCGAGCTCTGGATTAGCCATTTCTTGGATTAATTTAGTGTCAAGCTCTTTGTTTCTCTCAATGGAGGATTCATAGGCCACCTCATCGATCTCTCGATGTTTGAACATCAAATGTTCATGATATTCAAATTCTTCATCTTCAGACATCTTGGCAGCCTCTAGCTATTGTCACTCAAGCTCATCTGAGAACTGTATTTTTCCCTCCACTCTAGGTGGTTTGGTAGGGGGAGGGAGAGCTGGGGTGTTAACCATAACATGGGTGATCGCAGCTTACACCATGGGGTTTGCAAGCATCCCTGAAAGCTCGGATGGCACATTTTGCATATACTTTACAAAGGACTCTAGGAGACTGAGGGCAGGCATTGAAGCAGTAGAAGTGAATGAAAGGGAAGGGGACATAGAGGATGAGGAAATCAGTGAGGTTGTGGCAGAGGATGAATCCACCAATATGACCTACATGGTCAGAGAAGTGGAAGCAAGGTGGACAAAAATTTCCACCACATGTGAAGTGGAAGCAACTACTGCTAGTGAAGTAGGTAGGACAGGGGTGATAGTAGTAGTAACTACAGCCACTGAAGTAGGTGGGGAATTTGGTGGTTCAACCTCTACTTCCTTGCCCTCAAGGAGTGGATCTTCAGGTATTATAGGCATCTCTGTGGCCCCAGCTGTTTTCCTTTGCTTCTTTGGAGGCTCGCCCTCTGAAGCCTTTCAAGCATAGACCTTTCGGTTAGGAAACTGCTCACTAGATTCCTTTCTCCTCTTAGATTTGATAGATGGTGGGGACTTGGATGTTTCCCCAATTGTAGTAGCAACAACCCCACCATCAAAGCCACTTGGCTCACTTTTGAGTCCCTTGAACGTTAAGGCGACTCCCTATTTTTTCAGTCGAGCCACTTGTTGGTTGATCCATGCCTTTGTTCTAGCCTCTACGGGCTTGGTGAGTATGTCAAGATCATTGACCTCCTTCTTGTCCTAGTCAATTAAAGGCAACAACATATTGGCAATGGCATTATATCATGGATCGATTACTATGATTTCATCCTCCTCAATCTGATCCGGAACCAGACATAGGTTCACCCTACACACATAGTACACAGTCATGCGCATATAGTGTCGTAAACGCACTTCAAGATTGTCTTTGCAGTTGGCCCAGAAATCCTCAACATGGTGGAGGTGGGAATACTCAGATCCTAGTGGCTTTCGGATATGACCATATGGTTCCATTCATGGTCGAGCTGTATGTTGTCTAAAGTGGTACTCAACCAACTCTTTCTCTGAATTACCTGCACATTAAGAGGTGTGAAATTTATACATCCCCTGGCCAAGGCCAATGGGATAAGGTGTCCCTGCCAGATGTTTGCTACATATAACATTGTGAATATGCCACAACTACCAAGTCAACTCCAATAGTATGATCCATTCATTGGGGTATCGAGGCAGCTTGTTCAGCCTTTTCGTGAATCCTTGGGCGTGAATGTAAGTGAACTTTGGAAATTGTAAGAATAGGAAGGCGTAGTTTCTGAGAAGGGCCCTGGCACTATGGGAGATTATCCTCTCAAATTCACCTCCAAGAGACCGAATGATGTAGGTAGTGAATGTGTCATTCACCCTACAATAGTCCCTCTTGAAATTTTTGTACTACAACTGAGGATATTTATCTAAGGCTTAAGCTCCCTTCCTGATGTCTCACTAGGCACTGCAGTCAATCAATTATAATGTCGTCGATCGGCGAGTGAGTAGACCAAGTAGCATGTCATGTAGAACTTAGAGGTCTTCTTGACATTGGTAAATTTCTCGTGAAAGCAATTGCTGATTATTTCTCCTGAATAGAAGGTAGTGTCGTCACCACGGAGGATTTTCTCCACAAAATATAGCATCCACTCTTGGAAAAAGGTCGCAGTAGGAAGGCCCATTACCTTGCTCAATAAGGTGACAAGGTTGTGGTAATCCTCGAAGAAATCATTGCGAAAGAGCTCCTAAGGGACCTTACCAGCACTGCCCCACCTATCCTTCAACCAGTATTGATTAATCAACTTCTTGCATCTCATGGGATCCTAATCCCATAATGCCTTGTATTCTTCTATGGTCAGGGTCTCCATGCTTTTAAAGGAGGGAATGTGGAAATTTGTAGTTATCCCAGGAGGGGACATATCTGCAAGGACATTTCCATCTCTGTCCACTATTGTTTTGGTTTCAGGTTGATATGCCTCTTGGCATGCCATTACCAACTCGGGGGCCACCAAGGCTGGCGAGAAGCCTGCAGCCTTGGCAAGTCCATTGCTTTTGATTAACTTTGCATTCTCTATTTTTGGATCCACCCTAACCCTTCATGTGAACTCATCAATATTGACATGCGTGATATTGGTATCTATGATGTCTCTCCAAAGAGTGGTGACCCTAGAGTGTAATGGCACTCCCTAAAAATTGTACCTCATTTGGTCCTTATCCTCCTTGCCTCGGGGTGCTTGGCAGTTCCTTTTCCTTTTTCCTTGGCGGCACCAGAGGCCTCTGCACTGAATTCCATAAATCTTGTACAAAGAGATGAGAATCAGTAATATTAAACAAGTGAATGCATCTTCAGAAAAGTCCCTGAAAATTAAGATTAGATCCACAATCATCATTTTAGAAAAGTCCAGCACTTGATCATAACAGTTCTAGGAGGCCCGGACCCGAAGGGCCGGACTTCCCTTGGCAGAATTTTGTTTGGATGGGAAAACGAGGCATGGAATTCCCAAGAGGTTTTTCCAATCTTGAATTTTATCAAGGAAGGGCTGGTGTGAAAGAAGTCCCATTCTTGGCAAATGGGTCAAAGTTCATTTTTTATTTGGAGGCCATTTGAGTCCTCATTTAGGCATTTGGGCTTCAACTACAACAAAGCCATTCAAAATAGTGTAGGGGAGACGACACTCCGGGAGTTAGGTTTCGAAGTCTAGGTTGTCGGGGTCAGGAAGCTGTCACGAGACAGCCATACGAAATAGAAAAATGCAGATGGCAATCCGAGGACAAAATTATGAAGGGTAACTCCTGGAGGCGACCATATTAATCAGGGAAAGTTCGGCGGTGAACCAAAGGTAGGGGCCCGACGGCCGAAAAGTCGGTTAGGCTTTGACCATTTGGGGTAGCGAAATAGAGACAGAATTTTGGAGTCCAGAGTCCGAACAACGCTTGGACACTTCATTTCTTGTTTAAATTTTTCATGGCGACAGGGCAACCAGGGCCCAAGATCCGAGAGGACTAAAGTTGGCAGCCATTTGGAACAACGAAGCCAGGATGACATTCTGGAGATGAAAGTCCAGATGACGGGGCCCGAAGATAACCTTGAAGTTCAAATTTTCACAACTCTGTAGTAGATTTTGAAGGCCTAGGGTGCAAGGGCTGAAAGGATGGTGTGTAGCCACCATTTGGAATGGCGAAACACAGACGAAATCCTAGGAAGGGAAATCCAAAGGTCAGGACCCGAAAGGATTTTGGGTGTAAGGTGTTGTTTCACCACTACATTTTTCTGATGGCTGCGGGAAGGACCGGGCCCGAGAGGCATGGTCGCTTGTTGCGAAGAATAGCGATGGGGAGTTTAACTTCCAATTTTTGATTTGGTCCTTGAGACGACCAATTTGACAAATTTTAAAATGTGGGTTTTTTGCACCATGGTACTACCCTACTGGATTTTGAGTTCATTTTAAGTTTTCCCTTAGTTAAAATCGAGATTTCAAGGAAAAGATGATGAGGCACGCGGATGATGAACATACCTCACGATCCCGAAGAAGATCGTTGTTGAATTCACACAGAACATCGGAGAGGAAGCTCGGGCGTGGAGGCAGAAATTGCTTGGGCAGCGTTGGGTTTTTCGATTCCTTCTATCATGTGAAAATGATAGTTGGAAACTTTTCTTATATAGCCCAAAATGCCATTAATGTAGCATTTAAATGCCTAGTATGACGACAACTATGGGAGTTAGGTTCAAATTATGGGATAGTGATGGGAGAATCGAGGTCTGTTGTCCGAAAGGATGTAGTCGGATGGTCGTTCAAATTTTGCCAAGTGAAAACGCAAATGGCGATGGGCAACTGGGGTCCGAGGTTCGAAAAGATGGGAGCCGACGAAAGTTTGGAACAGCGAAACCCAAAGAGAAACTCAGGAAGGGAATCCCGACAGATCGGGTCCAAAGGGCCGGAAAGACGCAGCACAACCACTGTGCAGAACAGGAAGGCTAGAACGGAAACCCGAGTGTCTGGGCCTGGAAGGAGTTGCGGACGTCAAAAAAGCAATTTGACAAAGGAAAACCCGCCAGGGCCAGGACTTAGCAAAATTTGACAGGGGCAAAATTAGGTCAACCCTAATATGAGACTTTTAAGAATGTGTTGACCATCAAGGACCCCAAACGAGGCACACAAAATGAGGCAAAGCAAAAAAGATCGAGCAAGCCAAATGAAAAAATAGTGTCCTCGTTCTGAATGGGGCATGTGTGCTATAAGCTCAACAGTATTTTCCACCAAATTTTTAATTTGGATTAGTGGCATTAGATTGTGTTCTCTCCTATATATCATAAATTGCATGTGGTCAAGATATCAAAGGTTCTATTTGAAGACATAAGATCCATTAGACTACATTACTTTAAGATCCACACAATCACAAATGGCTAGAGAATTGATTGAAGAATCAAATGAATCTTTCAAGGGGTTGGTTGAAGAAGCATTGCTAAAATAACAAAGGATATGGTGAGATATCTCGCTTGATTGTTACAAAAAAATCAATATAGTCTACAGAAAAACATAGTGGATATACCATGTGGTGTTCACACTCCATTCAATGTTTAATTAAAAATGATGCAAGCATTTTTGATGATTGCTTGCCAATTTGGAGAAATATTTTTTGGTAAATCATTTCTCATATTCTAAAAAACACATTTTCCCTTCTCAAAGCAAAGAATCATGTGAAACAAGCATGTGAAGTTAATTTTTTAGCTAAATAAATACTTAATAGAGAAGAATTAGATGCAAACCTCAATTATAATTCCACATGGCAAGAATTTGTGGATAATATTGTAGACATCTAAATTTGACCACTTATATTTGGCCAAATTTACGCTTTTCATCTAATATCCTTTTATCCACATTAAAAATAATGTTACTATTATTTAATTAATACCCCTAAAGTCTTCTAAATCTCTAAGGTATTTATTTGGGTGATCCCACAATACTAGTTTACAAGTTTTGGGTAAACTAGACACCAAACTAAATTTTTTTAACTAAATCTTCACTTTCGGGCTCCTATAACGACTAAACCTTGAGGAATTTGAAGGTGATGCAAATTAGTGATTTGTGAATTTTTTTCTATAGATTCTAAATATGTTTTTTTCAATTTTTTGGAATCATATTGCACTTATTTTTCCATCTCCTTCAAAAACTAGTTTTTTTTTTTTAAAAAACATTTTTAAGGAGTGACGCTCACCGTATACAACATAACTTCTTTTGTATGAAGGATAAAATTCTATTTTTTTAAAATTTATATTTTTAACTATGATATAGCACTTTAATTTTGTTTTATAGTGTTTTATTGAATATTTTTTCCTTAATCAGGTTTCGATGTCAAACCAATTACAATTTAGACATAGGCGAACCTCATACAATATAATTTTTTCTATATGTATCGAAATTCAATTTTATTTTATTTAATGGATCAAAGTCATCAATACCCAGCCCAAACATATTTTTCAAAATTTTATTTTGATAATCTACTATTTTTCCACATGTGTAGAACAAAGAGTTTGATTTTCACTGAAAAACCTATGTTTAATAAAACTAGAAAAACACATATATAATAAAACCAAAACATATTAAAATTATATTCGTTGGATAGCTCGTTTCAAGGACTATCATCTTCTAGTTGGGTCTATGAAGTCTCCTCCATTTTCATCCTCAACTCGAGCTTCAAACGGAAAACATCCGGAGTCTTTTTGTGTTGGAGGGTGGGAAGGTGGGAAAAGGGGGGTTTGAGCGAACCTAAGGGGTTCGCTCAAACCCCCAAGGGTTCTAGCGAACCCCCTTTCCACAATGGGAAACGTGAGTTCCCACATGCAAAGGGGTTCACTCGAACCCCCCAAAATGATTTTTTTTTGCATGGGTGATTTTTTTGGAAGTTTTCCTTCCTCACTCGAATTGTAAACCACTTTTGTGGGTTCACCTAGTTACATAATTAAATACCTTACTCCTTTATCCATTTATTCCAAAGAATTAATTAAATAACCCACTTATTTAATTACCTTTATGTCCCATCCACACTTAATCCTAATTAATCTCCTAATCCCATAATTAGGATGTGACACAACCCTAATCCATCATTAGGATGTGTCACATCCTCCAAATTTTTCAAGTTGGCTCCTAATCATCATTAGCCACCTAACTCTCTTCTAATCCTTCATTAACTAGTTTAATCATTCATTTAGTCAACTCTTTCCACAACCCATTGGAATTTTTAATTCCATTTTATTCTCCCAACAACCTTAATGGAATTTTTAATTCTATTTGCAATCCCCATGTCCTCTTCCTCATGTGAATTTAAAATTCACATTTACTCATTCAATGCATTTCTCTTCCCCATGAAGGTTGTTGGGAAATTCTAAATCCCTTCATAAGTCACATCAGTGAGATGGGATAAAAACCTCCTTTATGAGGACCTTGTCTTATCCCCAAGGTACTCCCCAATCATGTGAATTTAAAATTCACATTTATTTCCCCAACAACTTCTCTCATGCCCATGATGATAAGGGACAACTTTCTAAAATTCCTCACTTATCACCATCCTCCTCATATGAGGACAAGAACTTCCTTTTTGAGGAAATCTTTCCCTAATCCCAAGGTACTTGCAAGTACCTCCACCTCACATGTCCTCTCTCCACCTCACACGTCCTCTTTCCACATCACTTGTCCTTTTGATGCCTCATCTTCCACATGGAAATATGTGAGGGCTTGTGAGTCCTCAACTCACCATAACCCTTCACCTTGCCCATGTTGGCTAAATCCTAGCCATTGAATTCTCTAGAGACTCTTCCCTTAAAACGGAAGATTTTATCTCATTTTGATAACACTTGATCATTCAACACTCAAGAAACTCAACTTTTATCTTAGCACTCTCAAGCACTTGCATTCATCCTCCATTGTTGTAGCCTTCAAGCTTTCATTGTATCCACATACAACACTTATCCAAATACCCACTTGCACCATTGCATTCCTCATCACCTCTACTTTATTTTGCATCTATTTTTAGGTCTTTTTCCATTGAAGGAGCACACAAAATTGATCGATCAAAAGGGCCAACAAAAAGATCAACTTGGATAAGGTATATTTGTTGTTTCATCTTTCTTTTATTCAAGTTCAACTTAGGCCTAATCGTGAGGTGTTGTTTATGTTGTTTCTCCTTTAATTTCTTTAAGTTTTGCATTTTTAGGCTTAGATAAAACACCTGCACACATTTTTGGCATGCCCGATGGGACCCAAAAATGGGTCTGTTTCTTTCACATTTATTGTTGTTAGATGTTTTATAAGTTTATATTACATAGGGGTGAGCATTCCCTAAAGACAGGTGACTATTCCTTGAAGACAAATGACCATGCCCTAAAGACAGGTGACCATGCCCTCAAGATAGGTGACCTTGCCCTCAACAGGGGCGATTCTACCCCAGACAAAGGCGACCGAGGTAAAAATAGGTACTTGAAGTTCATTTCTAGGGTTCTTTTTCTTGTTGTTTTTCTTCATACTCAACCTCTAACCTATTTTGTTGGTGAATGTGCATATTTTTACTAACATTTGTGCAGTTGTTTCACACTTATCGAAGACCAAAGGTTAAAAATTCTAACATATTTTTTGCAGGATGAGTGAGCCAAGAACATTAGTTAGCTTGTTTGTTTACCGTTTCCATACTAGTTAGGCACATAGATCTAATTAGGGGGAGTCAAAATACTTATTTGTCATGCTTGTCAAGTGGGCTATTGACGAATCCAATCCCCTTGTTCCATTTGGTGATCCTAGGTGAAGAGAAATTTTAGTCCACTTAGTCCTTTGTGTTACCTAGGAGGCACTAGATCAGTCAAGCTTTCCCCTTGCACTTCGTGTGAGCCTGGGGACTAGTCGAAAATGTTTAGTGTCTTCTTTTAGTGGAACCTACTTAGGGATTTCATCACCCCAAGGGATGATCCCAACCACGTGTTACCAATGGGGTATATAAAAGGAGGAGAGCCAAAGTTGTACCCCAATCCAGTCACGTCATGTCCGGTGAAGCATCGAAGCTAGGGTGATACTTAGATAAGACGTGAAGAGTTGGTCCAAGTTTTCAATACCTTGTTGGGGCTTTTGACTCACGCTTGTGATGGGTTGTTCAAGATTGTACCTCACATACCGTGTGTATATCAAGGACTCCCTAGTTTTTAATTTTCAACCCAGCTAGAGGACCGTGTTGGTCATACCCTTCATACTAATCCTAGGATTGTGTTGTTTGAACTATCTTTTTTGTGTGAAACTAGTGCACATGTCTATTTAGTCAATTCATTCTTTGCCTTCTACTTATTGTTTGTTGTGTTTTTTGTCCTTTCTAATAGCTATTTTATCCAAATTAATTCCAGGTCAACTGACAAGAGCGACCTTGCCCTTGACTTGGGTGACCTTGCCCTTGACTTGGGTGACCTTCCCCTTTTCTTGGCTGACCTTTCCCTTGACATGGGTGACCTTTCACTTGACTTGGGTGACCTTTCCCTTAAGTTGGGAAACCTTGCCCCAAAGAGGGGCGAATCTGCCTTTTCTTCTTCATCTGGGGCCCTGTTCGGGTTTGTTTTAATATCCGTTTGGCCATTTTCAGACCCATTATTCATCTAAGTCCTCATTTTGATAACTTTAGGCATATCCATTTGTCCATTGGTGGTCCTATCCTCCCTCCAAGTCTCCATCTAGATCTGTTTAGTCAAATCCCTTCATCCATTTTCTCATCCTATTCCCCGTTCAGGTATGTTCCGATGCCCATTCTTCATCCCCTTTGCTTGGGAAACCTTGCCCTAAGTTGGGAGACCTTTTCCCTGACTTGGGTGACCTTTCCTTGAATTTTGATGACCTTTCCCCAAAGAGGGGTGAATCTTCTTTTTCTTCTTCATCTGAGGCCCCATTCAGGTCTGTTTTGGGTGTCTGCTTGGCTATTTTCAGACCCATTCATCATCCGAGTCCTCATTTTGATCACTTTAGGAATATGCCTGCTCGGCTATTTTCAGACCCGTTCATCATCCGAGTCCTCATTTGTCCATCGGTGATCTTATCCTCCCCTCGAGTCTCCTTCTAGATTAATTTAGTCAATTCCCTTCATCTATTTTATCATCTTGTTCCCTGTTTTGGTCCCTGTTCAGGTCTATTCTAATGCCTATTCTTCATCCCCTTTGCTTGGGAAACCTCACCCTTGAATTGAGAAACCTTTCCCTTGACTTGGGTGATCTTTCCCTTAAGTTGGGTTACCTTGCCCCAAACAAGGGAAAATCTTCCTTTTCTTCTTCATTCAGGGCCTCGTTCGGGTCCGTTTTAGTGTCCATTCGACCATTTTCAAACCTGTTCTTCATCTGAGTCCTCGTTTTGATCACTTTAGGCATATCCATTTGTCCATTGGTGTTCCTATCCTCCCTCTAAGTCTCCATCTGGATCCGTTTATTCAAATCCCTCCATCCATTTTGTCATCCCATTCCCCATTCAAGTCCTCGTTTAGGTCCATTTTGACACTCGTTCTTCATCTCCTTTGCATGGGTGACCTTTCCCTTGACTTTGGAAACCATTCCCTTGACTTGGGTGAACTTTCCCTTGATTTGGGTGACCTTTCCCCAAAGAGGGGTGAATCTACCATTTCTTTTCATCTGGGACCTCATTTGGGTTTGTTTTGGTGTTCGTTCGACCATTTTCTTCCTTATTCTTTGTCTGAGTCCCCATTTGTCCATTGATGGTCCTACCCTCCCTATGAGTCTCCCTCTAGGTCCATTTAATCAAATCTATATTTTCTATTGGCTATCCTGTTATCCCTTTGAGACCTCGTTCAAACCCGTTTCGGTGTCCATTTCCTCCATTCTAATCCCATTCTTCATCTAAGCCCCTATCCAAAACCATATAGGAGAATTTCTCATCCCATTAGGCAATCCCCAAAGTCCCCCTACCAATTCTTCAATCACCCCTTCCCATCCTTTTGTCACCTCTGCCTATTCTTCAGTGTTTATAGTTGTTTGGGTGAATCTACCAATTGTTTTGGGCATATCTACTCTCAAGGGTGATCCTTCTCTGGTTTTTGGGAAAATATACTAAGATAGGTGTTCCTGCATCTTCAGATAGGAAAATTTTCCAAACAAATTCACCTATTTCCCCCTCCAGCTAGCCTTTGGGTGAATTTTCTAGAACAGGCAAGGTTATATTTCTCTTTGTAATCATCATTTCCCTTCATCTACATCCTCTAAACTTCATCATTTCATCAAATCATCTAGGAGTGTCTTAGGGAATCCTTTTATCACATATCCATCATCGTTTCTAAATATCCTAGACTTCGTTTCTGAGGTTTTTTATACAAGTTGGCTTAGGTGTTTGATCCTGATTGTCACTGTTTGCACCTACTCGAGATTGTCATCCATCCCGAGTCAATTAGTCATCATTACGACCCAATCAATCTACTTCTATTTTAAGGTGGATTCAGTCTCGTAATATCTTTTTGCAATCCAATTCGGTCGTCAACGCCTTATGCCATCTAAGTCAAATCTCTGAACCAGGTTTAGAATTTGTTTCCTCTTCTTATATGATCAATCATTTGATCTTGTCTCATCAATCCTATCGCATCCCATCACATCCTCTAGTCATCCTAATCTAAGCTTTTATATAATCTAAATCTAAGCTTTTAGGTATGTGCATGATCATCATGGAAAAAAAGGCCCTTAAGTGGTAATAAAATTCAGAAAATTAGAGTTAGGCAACTTGATGTAAAAACTTGAGTAATTTATCTATATTATTTCAAAAATATGTAAGAATAGAATCTGTATCAAATTGAATGTAGTTTCTAAACTACTAGGTTTATTTTAAAAAAACAAAATCTATTTGGTGAAAATTTGAAATTTTAATGCAGTAGTACTTAAATTTCAGGGAAAAAATAAGAAGTAGGTGTCTGTTTGACCACCCTAACCACAATAAAATGATAATATATTTTTATTAGATTTTAGATATAAGTAGGGGACTCATGTCCCAATGTGATGCATATTTTTTTGTAATTTTTTTCCAAGTAAATAATTAATTATGATTTTTTTATTACAAATTTAAAAAAATATAAAAATTCGTATGTCTAACCACCTTAACTTGGTAAAAACTTCATGAAATTCTTTTTTTTTTAGTCCTATAGTATGCGAAGCATAGAATGTGACACATGTTTTAAATTCAAAAAATGTGATACCATTTGAAAGTTATAAATGTTTTTCAATCAGCCTATTAGTCAGGACTTTAGTCATAATTCAAATAGAAAATGAATAATAATTATTCATTAAATTCAAAGTAAAGCATAATTTATATTGGTGAAAAGTTGAGAATCACGTTTAAAAACCCTTTTCGTTTCATCAATTTTGGGTGAAAAAAATTCGTCAACCACATGGGTTATCATATCACTTAGATATCGCCACTTTTTGGTCCATCATGATCCTGCACATACCCTTTTATCCAATCCCAATATGAGCTTAACCTGAATCCTGATTTGGGATTTTGGTCCATCTATATCCAAGATCTTCTGATATCAAAACTAATCTTAAGATCTCTTCTTCCATTTTTTTCAGCATCTATTCTTTCCTTCTAATCATCTATTCCCATATTTTCCATCTATATCCATTCCAATCAATATCATGAATCCTTATCGTCCTCCTACACAACCAGTAATAGTATTCAAGGGGAATCTCAACTACGTTGATGATGATAAAAAAATTCTTGTTGATCAAAATGAGTATAATTTAGATCCCCTTGATGCTATCATTGCTAGCAAGATTTTTCCAATCACCTCCCAAAATTCAACCACTCCAAACTATCACCCCATTCCTTCATCCCCATCTAATAATAGTCCTTACACTACCCTTGACAAGGGATATCTAGTACCCTCACCATCGACATATCCATCACGTCCTCACTCTACATCTCTCTCCTATCCAACATCCACATCCTCCTATAGTAATCCACCATCCCCATATTCATATCCTTATCATCATCAACAACAATCCCAATACCTCTACCTTAATCCCACATCCCAATCTTCACATCATAATCCAACACCCATGCCTTCCTATCATAATCCACCATCCTAATATTCCTCTTATCCTAATACACCATCTCAATCTTCTTATCCTAATCCATCACCCATATCCTCCTATGCCAATCCACCATCCATGTCCTCCTATCGTAATCCACCACCTCAATCCTCCCCTTCTAATCCAAAATTCACACCTTCCTATCATAATCCACCATCCCAATATCCCTACCTTAATTCCACATCTATGTCTTCCCACCTTAATCTAGCCTCCACATATTGCTATCCTAATCCTCCACCCATGTCCTCCCATGGAAATCCACCACCTTAATCTTCCCCTTCTAATCCAACATCCACACCTTCCTATCATAATACACCACCCACATCCTCTTATCTTAATCCCATATCCACATATTCCCATCCTAATCCAATGTCCACATCCTCCTACATAAATCCACCATCCATGTCCTCTTATCCTAATCGACCATCCCAATATTCCTACTATAACCCACCATCCTGATCTTCCCAACCTAATCTAGCATCCACATACTCTTGTATCACTCCCCCCTCCATTCCATTATATTTTAATCCTCCTATGAATTCGCCCTACCTCAATCAATCATCTACTCCTACTCCACCAATATCCAATCCTACTCCTCCATCTACCCCGAGTCCTACATTCAATCCCATTCTACCATCTAATCCTAATCCACGAATCCCTAATCCTAGTCCTCCACCCATCCATAATCCTCCATCCATTCCCATCACCCCACCTAAACCTACAATGCCCAAAGACCTCCTTCCAAATGTCATCTAAGGACTCATGACATAAGAGACATCCCCAAATCCACATCTTGATGTTGTGGAACAATTTCGTCCCACTCTATCATGTACAATCACTAGTGATGAGGCCCTCGTCCATCCTACACCTATCACTCCCATTACCATTCCTAACATCATCCAAATGATTGAGCCCGTCAAACCCATTGAATCCATTGAATCCCCATCTTCTACTGCTAGATCCACCCAATCCACTCCTCCTAGTCCTACTATTACCAAACTTCAATCTTATGACCTTCATGAATCCTCCATCCTCCTATCTCCCTCACCTGAGGAATCCCTCCAACACTCCTCCATCATCGTGCCTCCCACACATGATGAGCCATGCCAAGGGCTTGATCCAAAGCATATAATAATATCCCCTCCTCCAAATCTAGATCCTACCATCCCATCCACTCCACCACAAGATCATAGTCCCCCATCCATCCCATCTCACGATTCCTTTCCTCAGCTAAATCCTAATCCTACCATCCTATCTACTCCATCTCAAGATCACACTAGCTCACCCACTCCATCCCATGATCCCCTTTGCACTCAAGATCCAATCACCTCATCTCATGAGCCTTTATCACCCGCTCTCAAACATCTAGATCTTGTCATACCCACTAATTCCTCTCCTGAACCCTTATCACCTCCTCCTCCAAATCAGGATGCTACTATCCCCTCATCTCCATCACACAATCCTCCATCGCCGCCTAGCCCTATCACCGCAACACCACTTTTATATCACCTCGGTAACATTACACTCATCCATGGTGGTCTTCTTGTAGAGGAAAAAAAAATTATATGCACCACCCTTCCTCCACCTGCTAATGAACTCACATCATGATTCCAAAAGAATAAGCATCATGTCATAGATCACATAGTCGAGAACATGAACTATCAAGGAAAAGATTTAGGCCTTCATGAGAAAGGTACTTTAGAGCCCATCTAGGTCAAAGAACATCCAGGCACACAAGGTCTTGGATATATCTCCCAAGAATCACAATCCAAAAATTTTGGTACAACCTCCATACATCCTAAACGATCCTCTTCCAAAGGAATGAGAGACACTTCCCATTGTTCCACCAAATCATTTTTCGCCATCCCCCCTCCTCTATCATATTACCTCAAAACAATCATCCATCTTCCTCCTTCATCTTTTAAATCCATTTTGGGTCCTTATGTCCCCTCATCCTCCACTGCTTATGCTCCATCTACTGCATCTATTTTGGGTCATTATGTCCCTACACCAAACTTCACAAATCCTCCATATACACAGTCTATTTTGGGTCCTTATGTCCCAAATTCACCTCCTCCATCTCATCCTATTCATCCTTTCATCCATCCATCACTTGTCCCTAGCATGCATCATAAGAATCCTAAATTTATAAATCCTAATCAGGATCAACAAAGGCACCCCTCTATGCATACTATCTCACATCCTCCATCCACACATCATCATCAAAAGCCTACCTCTATCACTCCATCCATGTCTTCTCCACATCATCCATTGCATCATACCCATCCCATTACAATTAAAATCACTTTGGATGCCAAAAAATGCATAAATCAAAACAACCACATGACTCTAAAGCTCGTCATATCCCCTTAAAAAGACATGTTGACAAAAAGAAAAATCAAATCCAAAATCCAAATCCATCTAAAAAGGCCATCAAGGCCCACTAAAGCTAAAATCCAAACCATGTGGATCCCAAAGAAAAAGGAGGCAATGCCTTCAAATTAAAAATCCATAATGACATCCAAAGTTTCTAATCCAACAAAAAATAATTCACATCCTCCATCTCCTAAATCTTTTTTGGGTCCTTATGTCCCAAAATTCACTATCCCAACTCCTCCATTATCACCACATTCTCCATCCATCAACCCTCCTATCATTTCACATCCACCACATGTGCCAACTTTGGTCTTGAACACCTTCCCCCATCACACATCCACTCCATCATTCCATCTATACACTTTCCAACACCCTATCCACTATCCCCCATATCTCCCCCATTAAATCCCTGTAATCCATCCTCTTGCATAATCCATCCATTCTAATAAGGTTGTACCAGCATCCAATGGTCTCTTTACGCATGGGCTCTTATAACCTCATATAGAACTTGATGCTTGAGTCCTTCATCCATCCCCTTTATCACATATCTTCCAAATCCACATATACATATCCATCTTTATCCACATCCTAGTCCAAAAAGTGAGAAAAATAAAATCAAAATTAAACAAATCAAACAAATAATAAAAATAAATAAATAGTAAAGAGAAATAATTTGTCCAATGGTGAAAACTTGGAAAACAAGCACCTTGGATAAGTACCATGATGAAAACCTATAAAATGGGTGTCATGTGTAAATCCCCCATTCAGTTTACTTCCACAATTGGGGGCAACTTCCATTTATGTATCCCCTTCCTCCATCTCTTACATCCACCATATCTTATACATCTTATCCATCATATCCCATTTGTATCCAATCCCTCCATCTTCCTTGTGATCTTGATCAAGACACGTGAACATATAAATACTTGCTTTGGACACCTCTTGGCATACATTCCCCTCATCCATATGTCGCCATATCCCTTATCCTCCTCCATCCTCCTTCCTTATCCATGCATCCTATCCCCATCTATCTATCTTCTATTGTCCACCATCCTACTATCTACCATCCCTCTTGCCTCATCATGCATGACATATCTAGAGTGGGGCATCTCCTTCTTTGTGACATACTCCTTGGTTACATCATCCATCCATCCATCCAAGTGATCCCTTCCACCTCCCCATCCTTATCTCCCTACCCATTCAAACAATCTCTTTCATCCTTCTAAATCCTTATCCCTCTATCCATCCATCCTAGCATCTTTCCATCTCCCTATCTTTATCTATCCACCCCTCTATCTTTATTTTCATTCTATCTCATAATCCCTTGTCATTGGTATCAAGCTATAGGCTGCCCTCATGCAATCCAATGCCATTCTATCTCACTATCTTCACTCCTATCTATTTCCTACATCTTCCTAATATCTTATCACTTTTCGTCACTCATCTCTCCATCATCTCATCCTCCCAATTCATCTTTTGATGATTTGGATAACTATCCCATCCCTAAGCTTCACATAATCCACATACAAAATATCAACCATCCTATCCACATGGCCTATCCTAGCTAATCATATCAGCTCCATCATTGTATCTCCTTACCAGGGTCATCTCATTGTCCTTTATCCACTGTCTATCTTTGGCTTTTGTTGAACTACGTTGCCCCTGCACTTTCACATAGGCAAGGTTGATCGTTTGATCCACCCTCAGGGATTCTTGTCTTGTCTGTCACCTCCCATCATCTGTCTATGGCCTTGTGTTGAACTACGTGGCCCCTACACTTTCATGTAGGCAAGCTCGATCATTTTCTTTGCCCCACAAGCATTTTTCCATCCAATCTGCACCATCCATTGAGGTCTCTATTCTCCTCTTTCCACTTTTATCCATGGTCTTATGTCAAACTATGAGTGCTTTGTGCTTTCACGTAGGCAAGGCTAATCTCTGATTATCCCTAGAGCCCCTACATCTTTAGGGTCTTGTCATCTTGTGTCTTGTCATCAAGTATGTCCTTATCTTGTTGGTTCTTCACAAATGAGATCCATTCATATCATGAGATTCAATCAGTTTCGAGTATCTTGAGTCATGTAGATCATTTAGTTTAGTATCCATCTTTGGTCTCAATAGGATGTATCCTTCCTAAAAGACCTCATCAACCCCATCCATCCTCTCGATCCTATGGCAAAGGATGTTGTGAAATTGATTTCCATCTTTTGATACTTTTGGCTTCCATTTATCATTTGAGCTCCCTATCATCACTAGTCAAGGCCGCCATGATTTATCATATTATGGTGTGTTTTTATTGGTTAATATAGGGGCATATCTTGATCCTTTTTTTTTGTTGTCTTCTTGGTAGTCCTACGTCATATCCACCAAGACCCCTAAGGTCTTGTGTTACGTTGGGGCATCCTTTTGTGCTTGTGGTTATCCCAATACTTGGCTCGATCAAAGTCATCATGAATTTGGGGTGTTGGGACAACCTCTTTTTTTTTTGTGTTTGTGTATGCATTAGACACTAATCCACCTTGGTTTCACATACCATGGTACCTGGTGTCTTATGCTATAGCAAATATCAGTGCTCCAAAAAATGGCACATTGAATTAGGATTGCATTTCATTTTCACTTCCATTGCATTGCATCTTTACCTCCATCATCTTCATTCATTTTAACCATCTCACATCTCCATCCAATCCTAATCCATTCAATCTAGCACAAATCATCCAATCACATCTTTGGTCTTGGTCCCAGCCTTGCTACAAGGCTTGACCCAATCACCATCATCATCATCAGGATATATCCTTCCCTATCCTTTTGTGCTTCTTTGGGATGTATCCTTCCCTCATCAACAATAGTATCATCATCATCAATAGCAACATGTATCCTTCACTATCTTGGTGTTGTTTTGGGATGTATCCTTCCCTCATCAACACTCAATCGACCATCAGTCCATCCTGTCTTGTCGCTTGACTAGGGAAACATCATATTTGTCCTTGAATCCATTTGTGCTTGCCTTTATCTCTTCCTCCTCCCATCCCATATTCTATCCATCACTTTGCATCATCCTTCCCATCTACCCCTGCATCATCTCATCCATTTCAAGAGCACACCCGTGTTCTCTTAAACTTGGATGTCCTCTCGAGGGGGCATCCTCAATCCCTAATATTCATATTCACTCCCATCATCTTTCCTCCTAGTCACTCCTTGAATGACTGGGGCATCTTCCTTAATCTAACAATCTTCTTCTAGGTGTTATGTTTTAATTTTCTAATGATGCTACTTCATAAAACCATCTCAAAGAGGGGCAAAATGTAGACATCTAAATTTGACCATTTACATTTGGCCAAATCTACCCTTTTCGTCTAAATATCCTTTTTTCTACATTAGTTAAATAATGTTACTATTATTTAATTAATACCCATAAATTCTTCTAAATTCCTAAGGTATTTAGTTACATAATTAAATACCTTACCCCTTTATCACTTTCTTCCAAGAAATTAAATAAATAACCCGCTTATTTAATTCCCTTTATATCCCATCCATGCTTAATCCTAATTCATCTCCTAATCCCATCATTAGGGATGTGACACACCCCTAATCCATGATTAGGATGTGTCACATCCTCCAAATTTTTCAAGTTGGATCATAATCATCATTAGCCACCTAATTCTATTATAATCCTTCATTAACTAGTATAATTGGTCCTTTAGTCAACTCTTCCCACATCCCAATGGAATCTTATTCTCCAAAAAACTTTAATAGAATTTTTAATTTCATTTACGATCCCCATGTCCTCTTCCCCATGTGAATTTAAAATTCACATTTATTGATTCAATGCATTTATCTTCCCCATGAAGGTTGTTGGGAAATTCTAAATCCTTTCATAAGTCACATCAGTACAAGGACCTCCTTTATGAGGACCTTGTCTTATTCCCAAGGTACTCCCCAATCATGTGAATTTAAAATTCACATTTATTCCCCCATCAAATTCTCTCATCCCCATGATGATAAGAGAAGAGTTTCTAAAATTCCTCACTTGTCACCATCATCCTCGTTTGGGGACAAAAACTTCCTTTTTGAGGAAATCTTTCCTAATCTCAAGGTAATTACAGGTACCTCCACCTCACATGCCCTCTCTCCACCTCACATGTCCTCTTTCCACATCACCTATCCTTTTGATGCCTCATCTTCCACATGGAAATATGTGAGGGCTTGTGAGTCCCCAACTCACCACAACCCTCCATCTTATCCATGTTGGCTAAATCCTAACAATTCAATTCTCTAGAGACTCTTCCCTTAAAATGAAATATTTTGTCTCATTTTGATAACACTTGATCATTCAACACTCAAGAAAATCAACTGTTACCTTAGTACTCTCAAGCACTTGCATTCATCCTCCATTGTTGTATCCTTCAAGTTTTCATTGCAACCACATACAACACTCATCCAAATTCCCACTTGCACCATTGCATTCCTCATCACCTCTACTTCATTTTGCATCCATTTTTAGGTCTTTTTCCATTGAAGGAGCACACAAAATTGATCGATCAAAAGGGCCAACCAAAAGATCAACTTGGATAAGGTATATTTGTTGTTTCATATTTCTTTTATTTAAGTTCAACTTAGGCCTAATCATGAGGTGTTGTTTGTGTTGTCTCTCTTTGCATTTATTTGTGTTTTGCATCTTTTAGGATAGTAAATAATGCTCCACACAAATATTAAAGAAAATAATTTTATCAAGGATACTTATGAACAAAATTATATATAATGGGAACTACTTCAACAAAAAAAGTATTAATCTACTCAGGATTACACCAATACATTCTATGGACTATTAGAAAAAATTGACATCTAGGAATCCAAGAAGCATCAAATTTTTAAATATCACAATGGACTTCATCAATATATTTAGACAGAGATGAATTTCTTGAATATTGATATATTAGCAACTACCTTCAAGTATGCGACAAAGATTGAAGAAAAAATTGAACAAAGAGGAAAGATTGCTTTGCAAGAGGTGGATAAAAGGGTGAAGGTAACAATAATTTTGTAGAGAAGATCATCAAGGAATCTTGTTTGATTGGGTTTAGGAACCTAGGCTATAGACCACACTCTTCCCAATTTTTGGTTTGAAGGATTAGAAATGATCTCAAATCCACTTGACAATAAGTCCTAAGAGGAAGAGTCAAAATGGTGGATTAGGGTTCAAATCCTTTTTTTTTTTATATGGTGTGCAGGATGGATTGTTTATTTATGATTACTAATTGATTGGTTTTGAATGATGTAATGGGCCAATTATGTAAACTATGAAAATGCAACAGTCTATTATGATTTATGATAAACAAAATGCAGATAGAAAAAATTGAATCCTAAAATTTATAAGGCACACGCAGATGCAATTGAGATATAAATTTATCTTGATTTTGGAAGTGTATGGTCTAGTGTGCCCTAGATAGTCCTATGTTACTAAATCTAAAAGTAGAGGCCTAAGGTCACAAGTTTGTAGCTTATATCTTCCAAGTGTTGTTGAAACTTCATTTGTTAGTGAGAAAATGTAGCTTTTTTAACTTGTCAACTTGTAGGGTTCTACTACATGAATGTAGAAATAGCCTTCAATCTTCCTTTAATTAAAGATCTATAACCCGCACACATAAAAAGAGAGGAGGGGTTGTGTCATATAGGGGCTTGCCCAAGTCAAAACTCATGTTGGTATTTCTACATCCACAATGGAAAATTAGGATAAAAGAGTGTATCCTTGTTTGGATAGATTCTAATTAATGAAAAAGTAATGAATTCATAACCTTGTTGCAATTCACCACTCAAATTTGATCTCCTTACTAGATTGGAGTCACAGTCATCACCTTCAAGGATCAATTGTTGGTTGAATTGAATTGATTTGATCACCTACAAGTGCTAGTACACACAAAAAAAATGTATGCAAACATGAAAAAAATCTCACATAACATATGACATGATGCTTGAATGATCAAATGTTGTAAAAATCTTGATAATTCTACTCTTGACTGCTCTTGAATTCTCTTAGTATGTTCAAACTTCTTAATTAGTCTTCTAGGATCAAATTGGTAAAAATATATTGTATTTGTATGTAATTCTTCTAATTTCCTCAAAATAAAATGCTAACAATTGCAAATTGAAATTGGAAATTCAAATAATAAATTACCCATGCCAACATATTCAAATTTGGAGCCAAATATACTACTTTAGGGTGCAGTGACCCCTAGACTAGCTTCTTGCTCTTTAGGGATCAAAAGTGTCAATGCAAAATATTAAATGCATAATTTGATTTCCCATGTTTGATTTTTTGAAGATATTTATAAACTAGGTAAATAATGCATAATTAGGTCTAAGCACATAGGGGGAGCTAAAGGTAACATAAAATTGTTAAGAGTGACAACTTTCAATGCTACAAATCTTTTTAAAGGCTAACAAAGAAGGGTTCCAAGAAAATTCCACAAGAAGCGAGCATGTGGTGTGGAATTCACAAGAGTTTGTGGCATAACACTGAGGATTGTCAAATTGTCAAGAACCTAATGACAAAAGACGCATGAAGACGAGGTTGAACCTGAAATTTTGCAAACAAACCCTTTTGAGGTAAAGGAAAGTAATTACATAATTGAAGCAAACCCTTGTGCAATAGTTACTACAACCAAAATATTACCTCATAAAGATGAAGAACACTTGGTTTGAATTAACAAATATGGGTCAATGGAAAGGTTTTGCATTTGATTGTTAACAATGGAAACCAATTTATTTTTATTTCTATTAAGATAGTCAAAAGACTAATTTTTTAAATAACACCACAACCACAAGCATAGTCCATGGGTTGTGTAAGGCAAGGGCAATATATCTAGGTAAACAAACAATGTTGACTAACACATTCAGTCAAATCATTTAACGATGAAATAATTTGTGATGTGCCACCTTTAGATGTATGTGTTGTTTTGTTGGGACAACCATATATGTACAAGATCATAGTATCTATGAGTCCAGGCTATGGAGTGTCATTCTTGAGTGAATGAAAATATCAAATACTTGACATAAGCCTTGCAAAATCTATATCTTTGATTAGTGTAAAACAATGAAGATATTTGATTGCTCGTAATAGAGCCTTTGTATTGTTGATGATTCAATCTAAGAGAAAAATTAACTCCAATATGAAAAATTAGAATACGAAAATAAAAATTCTAAGTATACACTTTTCTCATCTAAAAATATTAAATAACTTAAAATTAATTCAAACACAACATAATTTTTTTGAAATAATTTATCATTTGAAAATTTGTATCTCAATTTAATTAAATTTGAATGGTCCAATCGCTAAAGATAAGTCCGTAATTGTTTATTACCACTCACGATTCTAGTTATAGGGGTAGAGGTTTTGAAATATATTTGTTTCTTATAAAAAAGTTCAAATTCTTCCATAGTGTGTTGGCGTTTCTCGGCAGGCGAGACGATGCATACATTTAACAACGAGACGTTTAACAGCCGGCGCGGTACGTACAGCTTGCCGTTGTCATTGGCTAGAATCTCACATCGAGACAAGAGGATTCATACATTTGCTTCCAAACAAAATTAAGCGGAAGAAACACAGAGAATGTAGTTCAGTAAGGCTCAGTCAGGCCCAGACGGATTCAAATAAATCAGACCACCTTGAACTAAACGTAACACATCATTTAGTCTCCGAACGAAAGCTTGAGAAGTACGAAATTTATGAGGACGCAGGATTGAAGTCATAGAGGTCAAGATGGCTTCATGCTGGAGTCTTTTTAATCCGCTATTAGTTGGCCTGATTTTCAGTTTCTTCTGTAAGTATGCCAGTTCGGTAGAGTATGCCTCAAATTACATTATTCAAATGGATAAGTCTGTCATCCCCACTGAATTCTCCACCCACGAGCAATGGTATAAATCTTTGATATCTTCTGTCAAAGGAGTTAGCGCTAACCAGAACTCCCAGACCGAGGGTTTCCATCATTACACTTATGATACAGTCATGCATGGCTTCAGCGCCAAGCTGACCCAGTCAGAGCTGGACATTCTGGAAGAGATGCCCGGGCATTTAACATCGTTACCCGATCCAGTGGGACGGTTCCATACCACTCATTCAACTGCATTCCTTGGACACACTCCTAATTTAGGTCTGTTGCCAGCTGCCCGATTTGGGCAAGACGTTATTGTGGCATTGATGGACAGCGGGATCTGGCCAGAGAGCGAGAGCTTCCATGACCATGGGATGGAACCTGTGCCGGCTAGATGGAAGGGAACATGCGAGAACGGCACGGCTTTTGATCCTTCCTTCTGCAACAGAAAGCTCATTGGCGCGCGCTCTTTCAAGAAAGGTGCAGTGGCAACGTACGGGAACATTAGCTCGACTGATGACTACGACTCGGCACGGGATTATTTTGGTCATGGAAGCCATACTTCGTCAACCGCAGGAGGCAACTACGTGGCTAATGTGAACGACCATGGTTACGCTGCTGGTACTGCCCGAGGCGTGGCTCCGGCTGGGCGAGTTGCTATGTACAAAATCGGTTGGTCGATTGGTATCGCCGGCTCTGACGTGCTTGCCGGCATGGAGAGCGCCATTAAGGACGGAGCTGATGTTCTTTCTCTGTCTCTCGGCTTCGAGACCACCACACCTTATTTCCAAGACGTTATGGCACTGGGAGCTTTCGCAGCCATCAAGAAAGGAGTTCTCGTTGTTTGCTCTGCGGGAAACGATGGACCATCGCGCCAGACTATGTATAACGGTGCGCCGTGGATATTGACAGTGGGAGCGAGCACCGTCGACCGAGCGTACGAGGCTACGTTGAAGCTGGGCGACGGATCCGTTGTGAATGGCTCCTCATCATACTTCTCCGATAATATGAATGGCAAGTTCAAGATATCAAATGCTCCACTTGTTTACGACATCCAAGATACTGCATGCAAGATAAAGCTTGTCCCTGAGAAAGTGAATGGAACGGTGGTGTTATGCATGAACTTCAGCTCTGATATTCTTGACACTGCGGAAGCCGCTGGAGCCGTGGCGCTTCTTTCGCTAACAGACAACCCATCTCAATTTGTTTCAGAGCCCTTTGATGTTTTGCCTGTTGTGTTCTTGAATTCTCGAGATGCGGCAGCCCTGGCCAAATATTCTTCTTCGGAGGCTAATCCTGTGGTAGATGTAGATTTCGGCCTGACAGTCCTAGGCATTAAGCCTGCGCCCGTTATGGCCGACTTTTCATCTAGAGGCCCCACTATTCAGAGCCCCAACATACTCAAGCCCGACGTTACGGCACCCGGGGTATCTATCCTAGCGGCCTGGGTTCCACAATCCTCAAGAGAAAATTATGCTATAATTTCCGGGACGTCCATGTCGTGTCCGCATGTAGCTGGGCTAAGCGCTCTATTGAAAGCAGCTCATAGCAAGTGGAGTCCCGCGGCAATCAGATCTGCACTGATGACCACTTCTTACACGCGCGACAATGCCCACAACACTATTACAGACGGTTATGACGGGCAACCGGCCACTCCACTGGAGTTCGGTGCGGGCCATGTGGATCCACAGAAGGCGGTCGACCCTGGTCTCGTGTACGATATCAGCGTAGAGGACTACGTCAACTATCTCTGCAATCTCAATTACACCACCTATCAAATTAAACTCATCACCGGGACCAGTGTTTTGTGTCCCAACGGCCTCGACTTGGGTTCCGACGCACTAAACTACCCCTCCTTCACTGCCATTTTCAACAAGAATGCCACTTCGCCCTGCTTTTCGACATTCAAAAGAACATTGACAAATGTGGGAGATGGTACATCATATTATAAGGCTGTCATCGAGGTGCCCAAAGGACTCAAAGTAGAGGTAAATCCCTCCACCCTTCAATTTAGTGAGAAATTTCAGAAGCAGAATTTTACTCTTACTATGGAGGCCGATACAAGTACAGATGTGGCGTACGGGTTTCTAAGCTGGATTGATAACATGGGTCATGTGGTGAAGAGCCCTGTGGCAGCACTCTTTGAATAAGAAGAACCTGTGCACGGCTTCTATAAAATTTCAATGCTCACAGCAGCATTCAGATTGTAGTTGTTTGCAGTACCCTTCCATGAATGTAGGCATTTCATATTATTACGGTTAAATTACACCAGTTCAACTATAAACAGTTTTTTTTTTTTTATATATGTTTTTAATTTTATTTTTTATGGAGGTCATCTACAAATTCTTTTTTGCTGGAGCACGAGTCTTTTTGGGCTGAACCTCTTCGACTAAGAGCCAAGGACTAAGGGGTATCCATTCTGCCAAATTCGTCTGGGCACGATCCCGACCTCATCCCTTTCACATAATTGCATAATTTCAATTGTGCAAAATTATTAATGAATTGGTTGGAAATGGTGGTGATATATGACTGTGATTTGGTCTTTGCCAGCCAAAACATTATTTTCAATATCCTTTTTTAATATTCAGGTATGTTTTTTGAATGATAGATTTTTAGTAAATTTATTTGAAACGGTGGTTGTATATGACTGGTGATTTGGTCTTTGTCACTCAAACATATTTTCAGCATCGTTGTCTGTTTCAAAATTTTGGAAGATAGATTTTTAATAAATTTATTTCCACTTTTTTTTAAAAATATATATATTTTAAAAAATTTAAAATTATAATTTAAATAAAATAATGATAGAATTAACATTTTTAATTAGTATGATAAATTTTATGTTTATTGATTTGTATTTTGATTATTACAAAAAAAATTGTTGAATATTTTTTATTTATGTAAATTTTTAATCAATTTTTTGAATCAAATAATTGCATAAAATGTTTTTGCTGAACTAGTATACTTAATTTTAATACTAAATAGGGACATAATAGATTGCTTTTACTATTCTAATAAATTACTCATAAAATTAGATGAGAAATATATTAAGATGCTATTTTTTTTTTATCAATATCACCCTTATAATGTACATCCATATATCCTACTAAAGTAGAAGATGATATATTCCTCAAACATATCACATTCTTTTTATTTTGTTTCAATGATTAGCTTGAGAAAGTATCATACACTTGGAAACATGACCCAATACATATGCAATGCCTAGTTATTGTAAGAAAAAAATTACCAATTATCAATATGATATACTATCAATGCATTCAATATTGGACATAACATAACTATTTTTATAAAATTAAAATGGTGTACTTATTACTTTAAAATTAATCCTTTTAAATTTCATTAGAAGGTGCTATCAATACTCAAAGTGAGAAGCTAATTTTTTCCTTCTTCTTTCCAAATTCATTCAATACAGGAAATAATATATTTGATCTTGTAGATGAAGAAGAAAAATATATTTTTTATTATAAAAATTTCTAACTATGTCAAAGTAGTTGTTACAGTTGATCTACAAATACTTCTAATTTGAATCTATAATACTTTTATCCCTATATTCTTTTTAAGTGACATTTCTAGTAAAACAGAGCATGTATATTGGTTGATGTGTGTGAGAAATGCATAGAGGAAGATAATATATTTTCTCTAATTTGTGAGACTCATTTTATCTTGTTGCCTCTTTTTTCTTTCTTACTAGTTTATTTTGATTGTACAAGGTTATTTAATATTTAGTGTGTTTTGAGTTAGAAGTTGAACTCCCTTATTTAAACAATATATATTTTAATTACTATCAAACAAAAGAGAATTTATAGTAAAATATAAAAAATCTAGAAAGAGTATTTGAAGAATGGATATCTTAAAAAAGGATTCCTAGTTTTTATGTTTTATAAAGTAGGTGGCTAAACATGCTAGTATACCTCTCAAATATCTCATTATTAGCCAAAATCTATGGAACTTTTTTCTTTCTTTTTTTTGATAAAATTGTTTAGTTGTTTAATGTTATTAAGAGTAATGAACTTATTTTTCTTCATAGAAATTAGAATTAGGTGAATATAATCACTAATGATGTGATTAATAGATCCATAATAGGTGTATCTACATCAATAGTCAAAGAAAGTTGAAATTTCAAATACTACCAAGAATTACTCTCTAAATTATCTATAAATTATTTTATTTAAAAGGAAAATATATGATTATTTGAATATCAATGTGAGGACATTATTTAATTCTTAAGACCCATGGGATTTAGTTGCAAGAGATTAACAAAAACTAGGATATCAAGAAACATATACCCTTTAGACACAAATTTCAAAAGGATCAACATAAGTAGAACAATAAAATGGATTATAAGGAATTATTTCTCTTCTAGAAAGCCATGGGTTTGTTTTTATAAATACAAGAAGAAAAACTAAAAAATTATGGGATAGTCTTTTGAATAAATATCAAGCTAAAAATATATAAAAAATCAATAAATTCAAAGATTAAGGGAAGATATGAGAGCAAGTGAATCACAATACATAAAAAAAACTTCACTCATTTTATGAGATTTATTCATCAAGTAGACCCTGTGTGTGTGTGTAGTTTTCATTGAAGATACGATCTTACATGATCTTATTATAGTTACCATCAAGGAATGTGTGTGTATGTGTGTGTAGTTTTCATTGAAGATATGATCTTACATGATCTTATTATAGTTACCATCAAGGAATAAACATATTGGGAAACTTTATTAGTTGAAGAGTTCATGGGTTTACTTCAAACATATAGGAAATTATTGAATAGTCTAACCAAATATTCACTAAACTAAGACTTGTAATCAAAGACTTGTATTAGTGATCCAAAGAACAATGAAAAAATACAAAATTTAGAAGGTGATTCCACATCAAATAGAGATACAAGCCTAGGAAGAGTAAGATTTAGAAGAAGAGTGTGAACTTTTGGAAGATTCCAATGTGTAAAGGAAGCAGTAACTGTAATTTTGGAGAAAGTAATAATTTATTTTCTCATTATTATATTAATATTTTCTTTATAAAAATATGGGAATCTTGCAAAATATTATTGATAAATTATAACTCATTTTCACAGAAAGGATATTCATGCAAAACATGGTAATTTTTATCTTACAATTCTAAATGCTTTAGAAGTTCCATTTAAGGTAGTGCATCACGCGGATTAAGTCATTTTATATATGAAACATTAGTCAATACCAAAAATTGTTCATGAACTTCATGGTGGTAAAATAAATCAATGTGGTGCATAGTCCCATATCACACACATTATTAAATTTAAGAAACATATAATAGGAGTGGTATCATCACACATGATGCCTATATGGAATCATTTGCATGAGATACAACCCGTCAAGATTTCTATATGAGGTTAAAAACCATGCCTCCAAGGTATAGTCTAATAAAAAATGTCTAATTAGTTATAATGAAAGCAAGTAAATATTGTATACTATTAACTAGATTAAATAGATCACAAACCTGTCAATAGTGGTATAGTGTGATGGTTAAGTCATTGTGTTATTTTTCTTACCATCAAGCCTCAAACCCCATTGTGGTGTAATTGTTGAGAATTTATATTGGGGATGAGGTCCTCCATGTGTGACCTCACTTCTTCATAGCTCTAGGTCAAAATCCTTTACCCCTCTTAATATTAATAATATATAGATCACAAACCTAGTAAATTGAATGCTATTGAACCAAAAGATTTAAAATTGGAATATATGAAAAATTCTAAACTAAGTTATTACATACCCAGTTTAATTACTAAAATAAGCTTCTATTCTATATTAAAATATTTATGAAAAATAAATATAGAAATTATAGTGTAGAAAATTATATACCTTTCCAATTTCACACTATGTTTGCATCCCCTTAATTAATTTGACTTAATTAAGGCTCTAGTTGACTAGATTATGCATTCCAAATCCTTATTATTTCCATTTTCTGAAAGGGGACCCTATATTAAACAATTACCAACATTAAGTAAAACACCTTGGAGGTTGAGTGTTCGAGACTAAGGTCGTAGAACCCATTTGCCCAAGGCAGAATGGATCCCCTTTAAGTCCTAAGAACTAATTTTTAATGGGTGTTCCCATAATAATGGGTTACACTTTTTGGCCAAACTTGACATATAAATCAACATTTTTCACCAGATCTCAACTTTCTTACACCTATAGAAGCTAAACCATTAAGAATTTGAAGATGAATCAAACTAGTGATTTGTGAGATTTTTTGTGTAGATTCTAATTATATTAAAAAAAAAAATTGTGAATCCTTTTATGTAATTTTTAAGAATTTACTTTTTCTACTAAACAACATTCCAAACAAGTGATGTTTACTTCGTACTGCATAAATTTTTTTATAGAAAGGATACAATTCTATTTTTTTAAATACAGACTTGTCACACCAATATCTAGTGCATGGATTTTTTTCATTATTTTTTGTTACATATTTTTTTTAATTAATTTTCCAAGTCAGAGTAATTATAATTTGGACAAAGGTGCACTTTAAACCGTATAACATTTTTTGTATGCATTTGAATTAACTTATTTTTTTTTGTTGGAATAAAGACATCAATACCTACTGCACATGTATTTTTTAGAATTACTTTTCTCTATTTTCCTATTTTTTTGTATGTGTGAAACAAAGAACTTGATATTCATTGAAAAACCTACATTCACAAGAAATAAAAAATAAATATAGTAATTAAATTAAATATATTTAAAATTATACTTTTTGGGAAGCTTATAATAAGAGATACATACTTACAAAACATAAATTTTGAATGAATTCATTTAGTCACCCAAAAGGTAAATCAAAAGCTATTTTTTATCAGCATTTTGATGGGTGTAGAGGAGACTCCATTATAGGTATGGTTTAAAACTAATGGGGTTCTATCCAAGGGGGTTTGATAAAACCCTCTTTAATTAAAATCATTTAAATGGAACCTTTAAAGACTTTAATAATTATATTTTCCAAAAATAGATGGTTTTAGGAAACAATCAGGATATCCTAGAAAGTGTAACCAATTATTGTGGCAACACCCTAATATGTTTTTGGTATCATTTTAATGATCCAAATTCAAGTTTCAAGTGTTAGATTTTGGAATCTATTTTTTGGGAAATTAGATCAACACCTATAAATACATAGTTATTTTATCAATTCAAATCTAGCAAGATAGAGGTGAACTTCATATAAGAAAATATTATTTTCAAGAGCATTGAAGATTAGATTTATCAATCATTTATAATATCAATCAAGATCATATCATCATGTAAAATTTCATGTGTTTTCATGTCATGTTTTGGAGCTAACATTGTGATGTAGGTTTCAAGAATTAAATTAAGCATTCAAGCATCAAATCAATCAAGCCAGTTCATGCAAGATCTAATCCTTAGAGTGATGTATTTGACTTTAGTCCTCTAATGATAACTATCAAGGGTTTGGTGAGTTGTGACAAGAAAGTGTTCATTCATCAATTCCTTCATTTTTTCATTATCTTTCTATCAAGGTTTAATTACCAAATATGGGGTTTGACTAAAACATACCTCTATTCACCCAAAATAAAGATTTTTTTTAATCTCTTTTTATTAGTAAATTTAGAGGTTAAGAAGGATTGAAAGTTGATCAAAGGAGAAATTTTGTAAATTTACATTTATTCCATTCATTGTTGTCAAGCTACCAAAACTCACCTATAGATTTTATTTCAAACTTTTCGATAGTCAAACTTGGAGGAACCAAAAGCTTAGATCTAGGATCGAAGGATTGCAAAAACTAATTTTAGACCCCTGCACTAGGACCCCTTCACCCTAGGGTGAACCATTCATGGTACATTCCTTGAAACCTACTTTTCATCATAGTTGCATAGTAGTTTGTCCTTCTCAAATGTTCTTGTAAATTGTCACTTCCATTTTTGATATCATAGAACTTTTCATTTCAAGTGTTAGGTCATATAATTCATTTGGTTAATCCACTTTAAATTATTTTAGAAGATTGAAATTTAGTCATTTCTATCACAATAAAGTAGAGACCCAATTAATCCAAAATAGGGTAGAGTCACCTCAAGTTTAAAATTCAATCCCATCCCTTTTAGATCACCTATATTTCTAATGAAACTAAGAAAGTGTGTTTGAATCTAGGTAGGCACCCTTACATCATTATTTTTGTAGAGGAGGGGCACCGACTACTCTGAGACCCCAGGTCACAAGAGGGTCCTAAGCAACAAGATACCCTGATCTACCTTAAGCTTGCTAAGTGATTAAAAAAGGTTAAGTAATTAAGGTTGCAAAGGAAGACAAATCAGGTTTCTACTATCCTCTTGTTAACCAATTTTTTTTAAGGAGCCAAACGAGTTGATTCTCAGAGTTTAATCTATAGCCTAGATAGCTTACTGCCTAAGGACGACACCACAAGACATGAAATCTAGCATGGATTTTTGGCATCTAAGTGGGGTTCTAACATTTGTATGAATAGAGGGTCTAAGAAACAGATGAAAAAACTAGAAAAACAACGAACAACTTGAATTATAAATTTTTATGCTATGACAAAATGTAAAGATAGTATAAAAATGAAGTACTTGACAAGAAGAATACTTTAACTAGGTATGCTTAAATTGACAAGGGGAATGATAAAAGTAGACCTTTCTATATGAGAGTTTTATCTTTTAAAATCTCCACATGTGATTACCTACACACACAAGACCAAGGAAAATATTGGGGATGTTTTTAGAGGACTACCTCAGTTATTACCCCACTTTGGTGTTTCCACCTCCACAAACAACAAAATAGCAATGATGTAGAGAATGATAAAGAAAGTATATGAAAATAGAGATGCCAAGAAATACATGAAACATAATATGATACTACATAACACAATGATACAAAAGTAAGTGGCAATGGTGGATGTCACCTTCACAACCATGTGCTATCAAGGTAAGTAGAGGAAGGTGCGAGCTTGAAATTTCTACAACACCAACACTATCACAAGAATGAAGATGAGGAACTAATAAACCATAAGCTTGCAGTTACAATGGAGCTTGAGAGTGTAAAAATGAGTGTGTAGATTGAATCCAAGATTTTTTTTATCCCAAAAGTGTGTAGAGGTTTAATGGAATCAAGGAATAGGAATTTTGAAAGGGAAAATAGAGGAAAAGGAATCATTCTATGTTGGTCAAGGGAGTAGGAGGTATTACAACTCACATCCAATGGAGAAATGTAATGCCTCTATAGATTCCAGAGGAAGGAATCTTGTAAGGACAAAACATGGTGTGTAAACTTCCACATGGTGCATGTGTTTCCTTGACAAAATTCCTGCACCGACACAAAAATAGGCTACCAAGTGGATATTAGAAGGTGGAAGATGTTAGGATTGCATCATAAAAAATATTCTTTTTAAGGTGAAGGGAATTAAAATGGGAATTTTCAAGGGGTGCAAATTCATTCCATTACATGTTTCCCCCATTTTAGTGAGCATGTGCATCAATGAATGCGAGGTAAAGTAGAGAAAATTTTGAAAATAATATACTTGAATTGTCAAGGAAGGAGATTGCAATCTTACATGCTCAGACATGTAGGAGAGAGAGATGGATTCTATAGGTATTCGGTCTTGTGAAAGGTGAACAAAAGATCTACAGGTTCTCAATCCTACAGAATTGGCTCCATGGGTGCTTAGTCTTGCAGAAGGCAAAAAAATGTTCTATAGGTGCTAAGTCCTATAGAATGAAAGAGCTTTACAAGTGCTCAGTCCTCCAAAGGATCCTGCACCATAGGTGCTTGGTCCTAGGGGTGGAAATGAAAGGATTTGTAGAGTCTTTTTTGTTGTTACAAGTGTTCGGTCCTATAAGGAAAGCTTGATGAGGTGCTCGATCCTCCAAGATTGATTATAAAAGTAGCTTCACATGTGCTCGATCCTGCAAAGCAACATGTTATTCCATAGACAAAACATGTTAGGCAATAAAAATTCATGCAAACAAATAGTCATATCTCAGAACAAGAAATTGAAGGAGAAGCATTCAAAGTGGTCTCTCAAGGACCCTTCAAGATTGCAAGGGGCTCATACAAAGGGACACTCCATTTAAAAAGTGATGACATTTTCTCAAATGATCCTATCATCAAGGAATATTTTTGAAAGATTATCTTTCATCAAGGAATACGAAAAAACAATGGCCTCCTTGAAGGCAATTTTTCTAATTCTTTTTGCTATGAACTCATTTTTCAATAAAAACAATTGCTAAAGGGATCCTTATTAAAGGGTGTGATTTTTGAAAACTGCAAAAAATTCTAACAAGGGATTTGTTGGCCACTGCATATGCCTTATTGAAAATTATAGAAATGGTAGCCCCCACTTAGGTTGGTGTGTGCAAACTGAAAGGACGTGTGACAACCTAAGGAGAGAGAGAGAGAAGAGATGCAGAGATGTTGTGGCCCATGATACATTACAAGATGTAGATGTGGAAAAAATTTTGTGCATGTGAGGTAAAAACACATAAGTACAACAACATCAAGAAGCAAGCAAAGAAGAGAGAAAGATAAACAAAGAAAAATAAGAAAAGATGATGAAATCAAGAGATATGGGGATTTGGGAATTTAGGATCAAATAAGTTCTTATAGGTAACCCATGATATATGTTTGAACAAAATATCATCAGTCCCTGAAGTTCCCAGATTTGAAGAAGAGCATGTGAAAACAAAATAATGAAATAAAATAAAATAGGGTGGTGAGAGACGGGTGATGTTTTATGGGGGTTCACCACAAAGGACCTATTTCCCTAATTTCATTCAAGGAAATGAGATTCAAACAATGAGATGACTAACAACCAAAAGGTGAGTAAAATCAAGGTATGAATCAAAAAGTTTCCTCTCTATGAAAGGACGGGGGTATGAGCCAAATAACACTTTGGGGAGAAAGATTAAAACCATGAAACAAACTCCAAAATACAAGACATAAAATGCAAATGAAGGAGAGTACTTAAAATTGACAGAAATAGTAATCAAAAGGAAGATATGGAAAGGGGAGAAAAATGTGTACCTTTCACCAAAAGTCACCTTTTGAGGCTCACTGAGTACTCATTCACCCTATGGAAAATGGGTCTTGGCTAGGGTTCTCTGAAATCTATTTTTGGGTTCTCTTCTACTATGTCTACACTCCTAGATTCTTGATTCTCACTATTAGATAGCCAAAAAAAAATTGTAGAAGATTTTTTCGTGATATGAAAACTTTTCTTGCAACTTTGATAGCTTTGCAAATTTCTTTAATTTTTCTCTTCAAAGGATCTTCGACCTCAAATTTTCAATCACAAATCAAAGAGAGAAAAGTGTTATGTGCTAGGTGAATGGGGGTTTTCCTTGGTCAAACCCTATTTTGGTAATTAAACGGTCTTGAAATGAGATAGAAAAGCATGAATGAATGAGAAAATTTATGTAATAACTCACCAAACCTTTGTTTGAACCTTGGATTGTAGATCTACAACTTGTATGAATTGGCTTCAATGGATGTGGATCTTGATCATGAAACTTTTCTTGAAACAATGCCTTTGAATACTTGAATATATATTGAACACTACATCACCATATTAGCTCAAACAACATGCATGATGTAAGAAATATTTAACATGGGGTCAACCCACATAAGTGGTGAACACTTTTGTGGAGGAAGGGAAAAGTCATTTTTTCCCTCTACACAAAGTGAAGGGGTTCGGCCAAACCAAATTGTTCGCTAGAACCCCTTTGAGATGTGAGCGGAAATATTAAAATAAAGGGGTTCGAGCGAATTAAGGTTCGGTCGAACCCCCTTTAATAAGGATTTTTAAAAACCCGTCATTTTCCCGGACCCCATGAATTCTTTTTATTATTTTAATGTGATTAGGTTCGGCCGAACCCCTTTAAGAGGTTCGACCAAACACCCTTTTTCCCCTATCTCCTAAAAAAAATGATTTTTTTTGTAAAAAATTGTCGTTCGAAGCTCAATTTGAAAATGAAAATGCAGAAAAATTCAGAAACCCAACTAGATAATGATAGTTCTCGGAATGAGCTATCCGTTGAATATAATTTTAATATGATTTGCTTTTATTATGTATTTTATTTTTTAGTTTTATTAAGCATAGGTTTTTCACTGAAAATCAAAATCTTTGGTCTGCACATGTGGAAAAATAGCAGATTATCAAAATAATTTTTTTTTAAATATGCTAAGGCTGGGTATTGATGTCCTTGATCCATTAAAAAAAAAAATAATAATTTCAATTCATACAGAAAAAGTTATGTTGTATATAGTCCGCCTATGTCTGAATTGCAATTGGTTTGACTTTGAAATTTGATTAAGGAAAAAATATTCAATAAAAAACTATGACACCAAATGAAAGTGCTAGATACCATAGTTAAAAATCTAAATTTGAAAAAATTATAATTTTATCCTTCATACAAAAAAGTTATGTTGTATACGGTGAGCGTCACTTTTTAAAAATGTTGTTTTCTGAAAAAAAAAAACCAGTTTTCATGGGAGATGGAAAAAAAAGTGCAATCTGATTCCAAAAATTTTGAAAAAAATATTTTTAGAATCTAGAGACAAAATATGATGAGACTCTAGTTTGCATCATTTCCAAATTCCTCACGGTTTAGCCGCTACAAGAGCCCGAAAGTGAAGATTTAGTTAAAAATAATAATTGCAGTGTCCAGTTTGCCCAAAAATTGTAAACCACTATTGTGGGATCACCCCATGATAATGGAATCTTGATTTCTGCAATAATATTCAGTAAATCTACCCTTGAATGCATTGAAATGCTCTTTATTAGGATAAATGTGGGTGTTATAAAAACCTCCTAGAGGAAAGTTTGACAATTAAAATATTTTATCATTTCAATGTTACAAAGATCACTTACATATCTCAGGTGTACATCGTCAAATTTTTCTCATGCATGTGTTTGGTGCTACATTTTCTTGATGATTCTATGCCAATTGGCACTATTATTATATCTTTCTAAAAGGTCCTATAGGTTCCAATCACTATATTGATAAATGAAATCCAAAGTAATGACATATCTCATGCCTTTGAATATATGTGTAGTAGAGATTCTTTGATTCATGTGCTAGCTCACATAACTAAAAAATATGGAATAATATGTGTGTGCATGAGAGAACCCCTTATTTTAAAACTTTATACTGTACAAGAGGGTGACAAGTTCCAAACATCCAGATGAGATGAGCATTATCACCTTCTATAAATATATTCTTCTCATATCTTTGTGGCACTATTAAGAGGGACTTTCATGTGATTGTGATTATAAGAAATGCATGTCATAGTAAGAATTTATAAATCTATGTATATATGTTTCTTGTGATTTGTGAGTTTCAAAATTAATTAATATAAATAATTATTTAGTTTAGTTTCAAAATTATCTCATGTAGTGTAGGAAAAAGTATCCCTTTTTCACAATTAATTTGGAAATTAGTATTAAAATGAACTAAATTATGCCTTAATCTAGTGTTGTAATATGTATTTTACATATTCACAATGATTTTAATGCCCTCTTAAAATTAAAATCAACTTAATTGTTCCTTATTTTAGTATTGAAGAGCGTACCTTTTTACACTTTCACACTTATTTAGGGTTTTATTAATTGATTAAGGTTAATTTGACTTAATTGGACCCTTTAATTCAAATCAAAGCCTAATTAATTACAATTTTTGAAGAGGAAAACTAGACATTCATAAATTCCTAAACATAGCACTTCTCATTGAGCAATGTGTGTCCTAGGCAAGTGACCTAGGACCTATTCACCCATGGGTGAATGGGTCCATTACTTAAACCAAGGACCTAAATTTAAATTATGTTTTTGGTGGTATTTTAATGATTTGAAATCTATATTCACATGTTGATTTGTGTTATTTGAATTTTGGGAAATTAATGTTATATACCTATAAATATAAGGTTATTTCACTAAGTTTCATCTAAGAAACCTAGAATTTTCAAGAGAATTAGAAAGCTTATGAGATCGAGAATTTCAAAAATATTTAAAGGCATTCAAGGGAAAATTTAGTGAAGAATTATTGCATCAATCAAGATCTAATTGTCATATCAGGGTATTTTTGCATCATGTATGTTATTGGAGCTAATATGTTGATGTCTAGAATTCATGATCTATTCAAGAATTCAAGGCATTGTTTAAAATCAAGTTTCAAGATCAAGATCCACATCCATTGAATCCATCTCATGCTAATTGTTGATCTACATTCCAAGGTTTATTGATGTAGGAGCATCCAGTGGTGTAAGGGCAATCCTACATCACCCAAAAATATATTTTACTTTCATTTATCTTTTTGTAGATGTTTTTTTGCATTTCTGGATACCCTTTTCGTCGAAGAAGAATTCCCAACTTTCAGAACTGCTTTTCTGCTTTTTCTGCTCAACTGCTATTTTTAGCAGGTATGAATTTGAAGGCATGAGGAGACTGAAATTTAAGGGAAGCTGCAAGATAGAATAATAAACACTTTGGTGAAAGAATCAGGTGAAGATCATTCCCGGTTCAAAATTTATTCAAGTTTCAGTATCTGCTTTTTGCCCTACAAAATCTTCGGAGCTAATTTTGAGGGACTTAAAGGCTCTGGATGGGCCCGAAAATTGGCAGAAAATGAAAGTGGTTAGCCTTTAGGCCCCACTTTCTGGCACTTCATTTTCGCAAGACCTTTCCGAAAAGGTATTATTATTGAAGATCCAACATTTAGATCTTGAGTTGGGGCTTCCGGAAGTTTGTGCATAATTAGAATGTTGTTTTTGGCTCCAAACAAAGAATTGGGCTATTTATGGGGTAGTTTCTAGTTTTTGTGGGTAGTTTTTGAGAAAGAAGATCGCATGTTGCAAATAGGGGAATTTCTGTAATTTATTTTCTATAATTTACATGTATTGCAGAACTCGAGGATTTGAGATCCTCTGCATGTAAGAATTTTGCACTTTGAAAATAATAAGATTTGTTGGTTTTCTATGTGATTGTGTCTCGAGTTGCACCCTCATCATTTATCCAAGGGTTTGGTGAGTTGTGACATTGCTTTGTTCATTCATCATTCCTTCATGTTTCATCATTTTAGTACAAGGTTTAATTACCAAAATAGGGTTTGACCAAGGCAACCCACTATTCACCAAAAAAAAAAAAAATCTCTTGATTTGTGTTTGCATATTTAGGTGGAAGCTATTTTGAAGATCTCTTGAAGAGAAAAAATAAAAAAGTTGTCAAAAATGCAAAAGTTGACATCTCATGAAAACTCAATTAAAAAAATTATTTCCAGCTTCCCAGACTTGAAACCTAGGAAAATTGAGAGATTCAAATATTTTTCAAAGGCTCTCAAAAGTTGGAATCAAACCCTAAACAAGGAACAATTCACCCCTAGGCGAATGAGTCCTAGGTCAGCTTCATAAAAGAACTTTTGGTGATTGGTACACACCTTCATACCCCTCTCAAATCTATAATATGATTTATGGTTTAATTAGTATTGAGATTAATCTTCAAGATCCAATTTTTAGGTTACATTTTTGAGTTAGTTTGCTATTTTAGTATTTCTCTGTAATTTTTTGTTTAATGAGGATCCCTCGTCCTTGCAAAAAAATGGAAATTTGTAGATTCACACTTTGACTTGACTCACCTAAAGGTTGCTAGTAATTTCATTTTTTTGATCTCATTTCCTAGTTAATTGAAGAATAATAGGTCCTTAGGTGGTTCATACCCCTATTTTGATGCGCCTTCCCCATTTTTCTTTATTTCATTTTGGTGAACCCGAATTTTGATCATAGAATTTTTTTTGATTTTGGAGTCCATTTTCACCCTAGATCTAGATTTTTCATTCATGTGTATTGCATTAAATTGACTTAAATCTCATTTAGGGTCGCTTAACTTGCATTAATTTATATTTCATTTAGGGGTTTTAGGATTGCATCTTTTCATTCTTAAAATCTAAAAAATATAAAAAAATCATTCATTTTGCAAATTATTTACATAGCATTGCATAATCCTTCACTTGCATTTGAAAAGTTAAACACAATTGCACCTTAAATTAGGTCTCCTAGTTTGTCATTTTGTCATATTTTTCATTTTCATTCAACCTTAATTTCATAGAAAATTTGAACTATAACTTACTATTTTAAATCAAAATCTAGAAACCACTAGAATCAACTCAAAAATATCTAAAAACATTTTTGAAAACCCCAACCTAGGACCCATTCTCACCTGGGTGAATTAGTCCTTGATCAAGGTCATTTCTTGATTTTCTGGTCATTAAAACGTCTATTTCTATGTATTCTATTTTGTTGTTTTCAGATTTTTTTTCTAGTTTACATAATTTTTGTTACTTGAAATTGATCATATTTAGCTTTATTTTATTAATTTAGTGCATTGTGTGATTTAAGAATTGCATTTACAAGACATAATTTTTAAGTTTTTGCATAGAGTAAATAGAAAATTACCTTGTTTAGAATTTGGAAATTACATTTACATATTACATTCTAGGTCATGCATTGCAGTTCACCCTCTTTCCATTTTGGGTTTACATTGAGTTTGTGAAACATGTATGAGCTTTAAAACTTGGTGCCCTATTAGCAATACTATTGTGATACACAATTTTAGACTCATGTCATCTCATGATACACCATTCACCATGGATATTGGGTTCTCCAACTCTTTCAATAATAGTGTTGATAATCAACCCTCTATAGATCATATCATACCTCATTTCCAATGACTTCCCTACCTACAAATAATGTGCATGATGTCGCTAATGTCCCGTAAGAAAACATAAGAAGGATAAATGAAGAATTAAAGTTTTTTTAAGACTTTGTAAGAACCAAACCTATTATTGCTAATGTCATTCCTCTCATAGGGAGCATACGAACGATGCTTAAGAATGAACAAGCAATAGAGTTTATATTTTCCTTGGTCCATCTCATTAATAAAAATTTGCCTCCTCCTCAACCTGCTTCCAATACATCTCCCATGCATAATAGAAAAGAAAACACAAATCTTTTTGAATAATAAAGAAGGTACCCTCCTAGTTTGTTGTCATTGATGCCAACATTGGTTGGTAACTGGCCAAGTAATTTTTTCATCCATCCTAATCTGGTATTTTGGTTCGAAAATCCTCCATGTAAAAGGAAATCCTATGAGTTTTTGATATATTTCTCAGGAGTGTTATTTATAGGTATAAACAAGTTTTTAATGAGTTTGTGTGATGTAGTTGAGTTATCCAAGTAACAGTATTCTTTTGGCCAACAAGGTTAACAACTATTTATCCTCTATGTGTTCCTTATTAGGTCTAGGCCAACCTAATGTTTGGATGACACGTTTTTTTATGTGTGCCAAAAGGAATTTTGTATTGGTTCGATAAGTCATTTTGTATTTTGGGTGTTCACATTCAATTAGGTCAACCTAATTGATGAAGGAAGAAATGACCATATATATATGCATGTGTATGATGGACAAAGAGTGAGAATACATAAAGATAGAGATATATATTTAGACATGGGCATGGTATACGAGTGATGTGACACATGTATTAGTGTGAATTTATTGATCTAGTGATTGTATATCTACAATTGGACCAAAATTTTGGTATTATCTAAGCTTAATTGAAACTGATTTCTGCACTTTGTAGGTGCTCTTCTATAATTCATTTTTGGCAGTGAACCACACCTTTGTATCTTGGCTATAAGCCATATTTTATATTCAAGCTATGAGCCTTTCAAGGAAAGTGAGCCATGGCAGTGAGCCCTATAATAACTTATAACTAGTTAAAACATATTGTGAGCTAATCCTCACTGTGATTTTTCCCACTTTGGGTTTTTCATGTAAAAATATTGGTGTCAATGTGTTATGATCTCTTTTATTTTTTGGTTCACTATTGTAGCTAGATGTGGATTGATAATTGGATGGTTAATAATTAATTTGGTTAGCAGAATACTAATTCACCCCCCCTCTCGGTATTTGATGTATTCAACAATTGGTATCAGAGCTTGGTTCCTCTAAAAAATCCTTATAGCTTGAGGAAGGTCCCAAAATTTGAATGCATGGCTAGAAAATTCTATTATGTTCCTTTGGAAGAAAAAATTGTATCTAAGGAAATCAATGTTGTTCTTGAGGAATTGGAAAAAAGAGAGGATGAGAAGGAAACTCTAAAAGGAAATTTGAAGGAAGCAAATGATTACATCAGGAAGCTGAGAGAGCAGATCAAAAATTTCAAGGAAAGAAATAGAGAAGTCAGTGATCAGTTGAAAAAGGATAATGATGGCATTACCAGACTAAAGGTACAAGTAGAAGAAAAGGAAAAAAATGAAGAATGTCAGAAAGCTGAGATCTAGAATAAAATTGATGAATGTAGGAAGCTTGAACAAGAATTAGTAACCCTAATAGATGATTTGGATAAAACGAAAGCTCATGAAGAAAGATTAAAAACAAGCTCTACAATGCTTGATGAGTTGATTATATCTCAGAAACCATCTAAGGAAAAAGGTGCCCTAAGACTTGAAGAAGGAAAAATCTCAAAGGCTAAACCGGTTTCCAACAAAGTGGAAAATCAAAGGAAATTTCAAGGCAAAACTCATAAAATCAAGAATCAAAGGAACAATACCAAAAGGATTCCTATTCTATAGACTAATGCTCAAAGGTACCCATATTTTAATGACTTGTTTTTCATGCAATAAATTTGAACACAAGGCAATAGAATGTAGAAGTAGGATGAACCAGAATAGAATGAGTTAGAATGTTGGATTCTTTATTAGACAATGATATTTTTACAATAAGTTTGGACATAGAGCTACCAAATGTAAAATCTAGATGATGATGAATAGGTTTAATGCTAGTAGAAGGATTCGATATTTTCAAGGTTACTATTACACATGCAACATATTTGGACATAAGGCTACTCAGTGCAGGTCAAGGATGAATGAAAATTAATTTGATGAAAGACATGTATTCTACACTTTCAACAAACCAAGATATATCTCAAAATTTTATAAAAGTAAATTTGGGAAGAACCCTAATCCGAAATAGAAGAACAAGACTATAAACAAAGTAGATCTCGAAGAAGTAAGGAGAGAAATGGAAAATATTTGGAGTAAAAAGGAAGAACCCAAGAAAAAGAATGAATCAAATACCTTTGTATCTACATTTGGTGCAAATACCTCTTCAAATAACTGAACCTGGTAATGGTTTTAGGGGGAGCAGTTACTAAAAAATCTAAAAAGCCACCGATATATGAAATGTCAAAGTATGACGCAAGATAGGTGATATGAGTCATAATTTTGAAGGCATTGGAGAAAATTTTGGTAGAAAATAGGCAAATTAGGAGATTTGTGGAACTCTTCTTGGCTTATAGTATGTTTCATAAAGTGTTGATAGCTTTAAAAGCTAAAAAGCAATAAATGTGAATTAGGGAAAAATTTGTAAGTAATAAAGCAAGAGATTAAGTTAAAGAAAATCACATTTGCACAAATTGGAAGAAGTTGTGCAAGTTGAAGTGAGTTTGAAGGTGACTCAAAGCATCGTGCATCAAGACCCTAGTTCTCGAGAAGTAGAAAAAGGTATTCTCTGTTATCTGAATTCTCTTCTTTTTAAAGTTGAAGTAACTATTTGTTAATTTTATTCAAGATAGTTAAAGGAATATAGACACTCTCACTTTTGTGGAAATCTTTGAGAGACCCCAATAAAGATTTAGAATATGGTAATGGAAAATGTATGAAAATGACCCCATGGGTGCATTATCGCACATCCAAATCCATGTTCTACCCACCAAAGATCCAAGAACATACATTCATGGGAAACTCAAATAATTCAATCACCGGGAGCTGAAGGATTTGTGGGATAATGAGTTGATGAGAGATGATATTTTTCTCAAGACATAATATGAAAACCTAGTTCAAATGAAGCTAAATGGCCCTCAGTAGAATTCATAGAAAATTTGTGTGGACAAATAAATTAGGACTTATCAACAAGGAAGAAATTTGGTCTATAACTGGTCTTTGTGAAACTGGACCCATTCCAATTCTAAAAGTAGTGAAAAAAGATGAAGTCACAAGGTTGACTAGTGATAAGTTTGATAGAAGAGATTTAACGACAAATTTTATTGTAAAACCTACCATCAAGTATGTTTCCATCATGATTGGGCAGAAAACCTATTCCACTAATAGAGAAAATTCAGTATTATCCATAGTAATCTGCACTGCTTCTAAAATGGCAGTGAATGAAAAGAAAATTGATCTTTATGAGTTGCTTGGGTTGTAACTTATATGGAAAAATTGAGTATGAATAAGGTGAAGAAGCACATTTTTAAACTTGGCATTCTAGTTGTTTATTTTTTATTTTATTTCTTGAGGGAGTTACTTAGAAGAAAAGGCATAATATGGGATAACGCAAGGTTGGTTTCTCGTCAGATTTTTGACCATATGTGTAGTCTAGGAGGCTTTAGGGCACAAAACAATGTCCTAACTTCCTTCATTATTGTCTTTCAAAATTAAATGCATGAAAGAGAAAAGATCCCAAGGAGTTTGGTGAAGAATTATGAGGAGATAACATTTATTGTATCTACAAATGAATGCATCATTAAGGTCGTAGAACTCAAAATTACATGGATTGAACCTCTAGGATATGAGATTGAAGAAAAAATGGAAGAGAGGTATATTAAGATTTTGTTGGATATCCCTAAGGACCCCTCTCTACCTATGCATGGTACATATGAGGAGAAATCTACTGAAATTAATTTGGAGGTGACTGTGTCTAAAATAAGAAAGAAGGTTGAAGCCTTCTTCCAAGTTCATACATACACTAAGGATGATATAGAAAATTTGAAGGAGGTTCTTGATGAAAGGAAAGCTGAATTTGTTGAACAACCCTTTAGATGTAGAAAATTAGGAAGACTATCTTCCAATGCTACACTAGCACCTATGTCTAGTATTGCCACCCCTAGTGGTGCCAATGTTGGAAAAGGAAAGAGGGAAGAAAAAATTCCTGGTATCTATTGATGTTGTCGCCCCTATCGATCATAGTACCAAGGCATCTAAGAAGGACATACCTGTTGTTGCACCATCTCTACTTCAAGAAGAATAAGAGTGAAACAAAAGGCTAATGGGAAAATAATTTTGAGTGATGTTTTTGAAGAAGAAATGGAAGTTGTCTTAAAAGAGAAGCAACAACTGAAAAGAAACAAAAATGTTAGTACCTCTAGTGAAGGAGCCAAAACTACTATTGAGATCTCCACTAATGAGGAGACAGGGGAAGAGAAGGATGCTTATTGAATTCATGTACATACAAATAAGAATGAAGAAGGCCCATCTAATCATATGGAGGACATGCATGTCTCTCCTCTGGTATGTAATCAACCACCCTTAAATCTTAGAGCCTTAGTGAACAATATTATTGACAATGACCTTATGCCAACTATTAAGTTATATGATAAGGTCAATAATGAAAGGAAAGAAACTATCATAAGTGCATTTACTCAATACATAGTTATCTGTAATATAAATATGGATACCATATAGTCCAAAGTTACTGAAAATGTATGGAAATAATTAGTACTTAGAAGGAAAGAGGCTTTAAGTGTTGAAGAAAAGATGATAAGTGTAGCCTTAAAATCTGTTAGTTCAACTTTTTCAGAAATAGAAGCTACAAATCTATTGAAAGAATGTTCTACATTATTTAATGTCAAGCAGAGATTTAATATGCTAATGACCAATGAAGATGGTCCTATGTTTAAAACTTAAGGAAAGAGATTCAGGATATGATCATTCAATTAGAAAGGAGCTATGGGACAAGAACTAGTTCATCTCATAATGCTCAGATATAGGAACATGCTACTATTGCAGAAGTGATGGATAAGCCAGTCTTGGAAATTGTTGATGAGACACTTGGTGCTTTAGAGACCCCTTCCCCTCTGACTAACACAAAATAAACTACTAGCAAGTGGTTTGATGACCATCATAGAGATCATTTTGGTGATAAGAGAGAAGAACGTCAAGAATCTACTGGGAACATGGAAGAGAAAAACAAAGATGAAAGTGAAGGGAGTAAGGAAAAAAAGAAGAATAATGACAAGGGTGATGAAGATAGAAGAGAGAAATAAAATAGAGATAAGTCCTTAGTTAATTCATCTGGAGAAGAAGAAGAAAAAGAATAAAATGAAAAAGAAAATGAAGAAGAAAAGAAGAAAGAGGAAGATAAGAAATCCACTTTAGCTGAAGGAGTTATTTTCAAAGGCCATAAACCATCAAATCCATTCAGAGAATCATCTGGAAGTACTCTTAAAGGTATTATTTTGAGGAAAACTGTATTTCAACCTGTGCTTCCATCTCATTTAGTTAAGCTACCAGCTCACCCAAGTTATGTCGATTTGACAAATATTACACCTAGTGATAGAATAAAATTAAGTGGCACTTTTCTTAGCTCTATCACACAAGAAGTTACAAAGTCATATCAAAAGGGAAATTAATTAATAAATGAAGCTATCAAATCTTTACAAGAGACATCCCTCAGTGTTACATCAGATAACTCTTTAACTCCAATTGAAAATTTGAGGCTTATAGTTGATTCAATCAAAGAGTACATGTATAATCTTAAGGTACGAACTACAAAAGAAGTGGAGTTGAGTCTGTTAGAGAAAATACTAATGTTTCTACAAGAGAATTTTACAATTTCTCATGACAAGGCTCTACAAACTTTGAAAGAGGTTAGATAATGTGATGAGGAAGCCTAGCTGCTATTTTTTTATTACATGAAGTGGTAGGAAGCCACTTGAGGTATCAAGGACTTAATGGACTCAATTGAGTCTCAACTTGTTGATGCCTCCAAAGATTATAAAATTGTAGATGATAGAAACTACATGTTAGGTGGGTTTCTATTACAAATATTCAAAGTAAAATTTTCATCTTGCAAAGGTAGAAATAAGATGTGATGAGATGATATGTCTAGATTGGAGACTTGGCTATGTCTAAACATGTCTCAATATCAAATGCATTGATAGAAGTAGAAAAACTTGATAAAATGAAGATTGCTCCATCCACTCCGGAAGAAGTGGAAGAATTCTTGGCAAAAATAGAATCTCTACATAAAAATCTCTCCAAGGCAAAAGGATTATGGGATGATAGAAATCCATCTTGGGAAGTGATTCTCAAGGAGCTAAAGGGTGCCCCCAATTCCTGATTTGAAGTTTTTTTCTTGGTCCTTTGTTCTTGATGTCAAAGAGGGATAAGTGGAGAATAGGATAATAGTATGTATAAAGTATGTTATGTTATGTACATATGTTAAGGGGAGTTGAGCACAATTTTGTTTTGAATTTTTATTTTTTGCACATGTTGCCATCAATGACAAAGGGGGAGACTATTGGAAGAATGAAGAAGGTACCCTCTGGGTTTTTTGTCATTGATGCCAACATTGGTTGGTAACTGGCCAAGTAATCTATGTGTCCATGCTGATGGATGGTATTTTGGTCCAAAAATCCTCTTTGTAAAAGGAAATCTATGAGTTTTTGATATATTGCTCAAGAGTGTCAGTTATAGTTTTCAATGAGTTTGTGTGATCCGATTGAGTTATCTAAAAAACAATATTCTTTTGGCCAACAAGGTTAACAACTATTTGTCCTTTGTGTGTTCCTTATTAGGTCTGGGATAACCTAATGTTTGGATGACATGTTTTATTTTGTGTACCAAAATTAATTTTGTATTGAGCCGACAAGTCATTTTGTATTTTGGGTTTTCACATTTAAGGACTACCTAATTGATGAAGGAATAAATGACCATATATGTGTGTGTGTATGGTATACAAAGACTGAGAATACATAGATATAGAGATAAAAATATAGACATGATCATGGTATGCAAGTGATGTGAAAAGTGTATTAGTGTGAAGTTACTGATGGTGATTGTATATCTGCAACTGGAGCAAGATTTTATATTATTTGAGCTTAACCAGAAATAAATTCTACACTTTGTAGGTGCTCTTCTACAGTTCATTTTGGGTAGTGAGCCACACCTTTGTATCTTGGCTATAAGCCATATTTTATATTTAGGTTGTGATCCTTTTAAGGATAGTGAGTCCTGGCAGTGAGCCCTGTAATATCTTATAACTGATTACAATATATTATGAGCTAATCCTCACTGTGGTTTTTCCCATTTTTGTTTTTCCACGTAAAAATCCTAGTGTCAATGTGTTATGATCTCTTTTATGTTTTGGTTCACTATTGTAACTAGATGTGGATTAATAATTGGATGGTTAATAATTAATTTGGTTAGCAGAATACTGATTCACCCCCCCTCGTAGTATTGGGTGTATTCAACAAAATTTTGATCACTTTACTACTCCATACACATCCTTTTCTAAAAAAGGAAAGAACCTGTAGTTAGAAGAGGAAAGAAAAGACCAAACTATTATAAAACCTAAGAAGAAGAAGTTGAAACTACTTTCACATAAAAAAATTCAACTACAAGAGATATTTGACCAGCCTGAATCCTTTGATGAACTATTAAAGATATCCAAGACTAAGAAGGCATTTTATACTCTTTTACATTAGGGATTAATAATCTTACTACCTAAACTTGAAAATGTACAACCAAAAATAAAAATTATCAAAATAGATGATATTGTGCATATCATAGATTCTTTGGAAATCACACCAATAATTATCGTGTTTTAAAGGGAATATTGGAGAAATTTAGATCCCCTAGGGATCCATCTTGACTAAAAGAACAAACTTTTATCCTTTATATGTAATAGTTGTAGGATCCTAGCATGCTCACTATTACATGTTTAACATTCATTTCAAATAATTTTCTTTATTGCAAGGATATCATTATCATCCTTTATTTTAGCTCATCCTTGTCCTACACTTAGTGGGGGAAAGGGGTTAGATAGCCTTGTCCTAGTTTGACACTTGATTTGTTCCCTTTGGATAGGTGTTTCACTTCCACATATATTGAACAAGATTGGGATGTGGACAACCTACTATAGGTTGACTCGCATGTGCCTTACTAGTATTTTTCTTTTCTTTCTCTCATGTTCTTTATGTGATTGCATGTGTGTAATCTGATTTCCCATACGATTTTGTTTGATGTATCTCTCTCTTCATGTGCATTCCTTTATTTTTACCTACATTCTTCACTATATCACAAACAATTTTCTTTTCATTTTTCTTTTGTTTTCCTTTTGGGTTTGATGCAAGGCATTGAGACAATTATGTCTCTTCCATGTTGACCTGAAAGCATTTTCTTTGTTTTCGCTCTCTATGTGCCATTCTTCCCATTTTGTGAGTATTTAGGGAATAATTATGTTTTTGAGCTCTATAGTCACATTATAGCAAAGATATACTAAATCTAAATCCATGAATCCCTTATTTGTTTTTATTTTGAGGGAAACCCCTTCCTCTTTTTCATGATGTAGTTTCATTTAGGAACATATGACTTGGCATAGGGCTTTCTGAATAAGCTTGCATGTCTTCTTCATTGGCTACTTTAAAGAAAATTTCTCACAACAATGGTGTTAGCAATTTCTTTAAAGTGGGGGCGTACATCAACACTCATATTTCATTGTGTGATTTTATTTCTTCTTGTGATACATAATTATATTGGTGGTTTCATTGGGTTTGATGTCCTCTAAGAGTATGACATTTCTTAGCGCATATGACTTTCCTCTTAATGGTGATGCTACGTGTTGCATTCCCTAAGTTATGATTCTCTTATAATGGACTTGTGCACTCTTGGAGACATTAGGCACGATGATCCCTAAGAAGAGACCTTACAATTATTAAGCAAGATCCCTTTGAATAAAGATTTATTTGCATTTTGTTTGTAATTTTTTAGAATAATACAACTTGTTAACCTTGTGAAGCTCAAACCCCTCCCTTCAAGGCCACCAAACATAACACACCTTTCTTTCCAGTAGAGCCTTCCCCTTGTTAATATTTTACTTAGCATAGCACAACTTGTTAGGCATTATGAAGTGTGAAGCATTGGTTGTGTGGCACCATATCAGATTTTTCAAAGGGATAACTTTGGTATGATTATTACAGTGAGAGCCTGTAGACCTGACATGACTTTCTCACTAAGCCACTTTCCTAGGGGCTCTCCTAGTGGATGGCCTGATATTCCATTCCCTAGAGTGAGCATGCTTTGTTTGCATAATGGACATCAAGTTCTACTTGTGAAAATTTTGGAAAAACAACTTGGATGTGTTCCACATTGAGTTGGACAGTCGAAGCTTGATTTGTCACACTTTACTTTTTACTTCTTTGATGTTGTATGATTGAGTATCTTTGTCACTTTTGCATACATATGTTTCTCGAATGTCTACTCTAGTTTAAGTTTGACACAGGGTCATCCTCTCACTAAAGTGGGGGCTAAATGTAGAATAGGAAAAAGTATCCCTTTTTCACACTTAATTTGGGAATTAATATTAAAATGCACGAAATTATGTCTTAATTTAGTGTTGTGATATGTATTTTACATGTTCACATTGAGTTTAGGGCCCTATTAATTAAAATGGACTTAATTGTGCCTTATTTTAGTGTTGTAGAGTGTACCTCTTTATATTTTCACACTTATTTAGGGAATTATTAATTAATTGAGGTTAACTTGCCTTAATTGGCCCCTTTAATTCAAATCCAAGCCTAATTAATTACTATTTATGAAGAGGAAAATCTGACATTGATAAATTCCTAAACATAGCACTTCTCATTAAGCAATGTGTGTCCTAGGTATGTGACCTTGGACCCATTCACCCATGGGTGAATGGGTCCTCACTTAGACCTAGGAACTAAATTTAAATTATGTTTTGGTGGTATTTTAATGATGTCAAACCTATATTCACATGTTAGATTGTGTTATTTGAATTTCAAGAAATTAATGTTACATACCTATAATATAAGGCTATTTCACTAAGTTTCACCTAAGAAACCTAGAATTTTCAAGAGAGAATTCCTATAGCAATTTTATGAGATCAAGAGCATTTCAAGGAATTAAAGGGAATATTTACTCAATAATTATTGTAGCAATCAAGATCCAATTGTCATATCAAGGTCTTCTTACATCGTGCATGTTATTGGTGCTAAAATGTTGATGTAGAGTTCATGATCCATTCAAGCATTCAAGGTATTGTTTCAAATCAAGTTTCAAGATCAAGATCCACATCCATTGAAGCCATCTCATGCTAGTTTTAAATCTACATTTCAATGTTTATGGAAGGGTTTGGTGAGTTGTAATATTTCTTTGTTCATTCATCATTCCTTCATATTTCATTGTTTCATTGCAAGGTTTAATTACCAAAATGGGGTTTGACCAAGGCAAAGACGCATTCACCCAAAAAACACATTTTCCCCTCTTGATTTGTGTTTGTAGATTTAGGTGGAAGATATCTTCGAGATCTCTTGAAGAGAAAAAATGGAGTTGTCAAAGTTGCAAAAGTTATCAAGAAAGTTGTCATCTCATGGAAACTCAATTACAAAATTTATTTTCAACTTTCCAAAATTGAAATATGGGAAAATTGAGAGATTCAGATCTATTGTAGAGGCTCCCAAAATTTGGAATCAAACCCTAAACAAAGACTCATTCGCCCCTGGGTGAATGAGTCCCAGGTCAGCTTCAGAAAAACACTTTTGGTGACTAAAACACACCTTCTTACCCCTCTTAGATCTGCAATATAATTTTTGGTTCCATTAATATTGAGCTTAATCTTAAAGATCCAAGTTGTAGGTTTAATTTTGGATTTAGTTTGCTATTTTTAATCTTTCTCCCCAAAGTGTTGTTTAATCAGGACCCCCATGCTTACATAAAAAAGGAAATTTATATATTCACACTTTGACTTGACTCGCCTCAAGGGTGCTAGTCATTTCATTGTGTGGATCTAATTTCCTAATGAATTCAAGAATAATAGGTCCTTAGGTGGTTCATACCCCTATTTTGACACACCTTCCCCATTTTTCTTTATTTCATCTCCATTATCTATAGCACACTAATTTTTCTCTAGATAATTTATTTTAATTTTTTATTAAAGGTATGTTAGTTTCATATATAAGGAATATTGTATAGTACTATGTTGAGAATTATGTTTCATGTAGCCTCTTTTGTTTTTAATAGTAGGATAACTAAGTACAATTTTGGGTTTTATTAATGGTTCACTTACGATTTTCATTCTAGAAGGTGTAGTCAATGAAAATATATTATACATTTCTTAGGTTATATAAAGTAACTATATTTAAAATTCTTGACTTTATACCTTATTGTATTAGCACAACCCATATTCCTCATCGTTCTTCATATGTTTTCACAACAATACATCACTATGTAATGACAAAAAAGAGCCCCCCTTTTCATTGCTTGATTTTGGAATAATTAATGAAAATTTTGACTTGATATCACCTTGATCTAGTGTTGTGATGTATTTTACACACCCCCATTAGGTTTTGGGCCCATCTAAGCTAAATAAACCTAACTCTACCCTAATTTAATGTTGTAAAGTGTATTTATTTATACCTTCACATTAAATTTAGGAGTCTTGTAAATAACATGGACCTAATCTAGTGTTGTAATGTGTTCTACAAATTCACATTGGATTTAGGGCTCTTTTAGCTAAATAAACCTATTTTTTCCTTAATTTAGTGTTCTAAAGTGTATTTATTTACACTTTCACATTGTATTTTGGTACCTATTGCATTTTTGACCTTAACATCATCATTAATGGGCTCTTAAAGCCCTATATTATGCATCCCAAGGCATATTTCAATCAAAAACCTGTCAAGATCAAAATTTATAAACTTAATTTACACACTCCCCGACCCTTTAGTAATCCAAATAGGCCTTGTGGGACCCATTCGCCACTTTGGGTGAATGAGTCTCATCCAAGTGGGACCCATTCACCCAGCTTGGCAAATGAGTCCCATTTGGCCTATTTTCAAGGTTTTGAGTGGGAAAAACTAGGTTTTAAGTTCAAATTTCATGTATGTCAGCCTTTGGGATCTAATACACAAGATATTAGATGAATTGCCTATATAAATAGGTTCTAAAACCATTATTTCATAAAGCATTCATGTTATCAAGTTAATCATTCAATAGTTAAGAGTTCCAAGGCTTCACAAGATCATCTAGAGAGCATTCAAGATCATTTTTAAGGCTTTCAAGTGCAAAATTCTTCATCAATTTTTACATATAAATTCAAGATCCATCATCATGTCAAGGGTATCAAGCATCAAGAATTTTATTGAGCTAGTTTCATGATGTAGCATTGAAGATCCAAGACCAAGCATTACATCCTATCGTCAAGATCAAGATCTACATCCTTCATGGCCATTTCATGTTGAGTTGCATACTTACAAGACACCATTTACAAGGCATCATTCAAGGTATTATTGTCCATGATTCATTATCTTTATTTCATGTTTCATGCCTTTGTTTCATTATTAATCATATGGTTTAATTACCTACAAGGGGTTTGACCAAGGCAAACCCCTATTCCCTAATAATCAACTCTCTCTCTCTCTCTCTCTCTCTCTCTCTCTCTCTCTCTCTCTCTCTGTGTAATTGCAGATCTAGGTGCTTTGGAGATTTGAAGGATCATTGAAGATTAGGTTACAAGCTTGGATTTTTTTTTGGAGTTTTCTCCATGTTTGCAAGGTCATAATCATCACCAAAAAGTCACCTGCAACCACAAAATCGGGATTTTAGATCTGAAAACAAAGAGGAACAAAAAGAGAAAACATTAAAGACCACATTCAGACTTTGAAATTCCAAAAAACCCTAACTGGACTTATTCACCCAGATTGGTGAATGAGTCTCAATTTAGGTCAATTTTAAGATTTTTCGTAGTTTCAGATACCCTTTTTCCAAAAACCTATTCATGTGCAAAAACCCAAATCTAGGATAGATTTGTCCAAATTAGTGAATGAGTCCCAATAGGCCTAAATTTCAATATTTTCAGCATATCTAGTCTTCATTCAGGCCTCTACAATTTTACAAGGGCACACTTTTGATTTTATAGCTTTTTATTCTAATTTATATGCATTTCTAGGTCATTTATTTAAGCTTCATGCATCACTAGGTTTAGACATTACAACTTGCATTTAATTTGTCTTTCCAAGTCATTACTTGGTGGTGAACCCCTCATTAGTCTCTAATCTAACCCTAGGATACCTTATTGTCAGATATCTCTCTCCCTTTTCTTCACTGGATTTAGATCTCTAAGGTGTCCTTGAGTGTAGCAAGTGTGAAATAGGAACCCTACCCTTGTGCTCTATTCCTCAAAGGTAGGCAATACTATTTCTCTTGTTACATTTTGTTGAATCTGACATGAACAAGAGGCTTATCCAACTTAACAATGTTTATATTTGTGGCTAAATGACAATGTTAATAGGAAACCACTAGGAATGATCACATTACCTATTGAGGTTGGACCTCTAGTGTTGCCTACCCCTATCCATATCATGCCAGGACCCCTTTCATACAATATTCTCCTAGGGAGAGCATGGATTCATTCTATGAAAGGAGTCTCATCTACTCTCCACCATACAATGAAATTTGAATACAACAGCAAGATACACACAATTGAAGAAGATTAATGAAGCTATCAATCATATGATCACAACACGTCCAACTCGCCTAATACTTCCATTCTAGAATCAAAATTTGAACCTATACAAGTCAATGTCAACCCTAAACTCTTTAGTGATAATTGGGGTTCATTACATTTTATTCCTCCTTTCATTAAGGAATCTAAAATCTCACCCTCAAAATCTAAAGATTCATACACAAATGATTCATATTTAGACACAAGTTCTAATGACGATTGGGGTTTCAAACCTTCCTTTATAGGGAGTGCGAAATCTCACAATCTAAACCAAACAAACATTGTGTTTCATTTGCTTATACAACATTACCCCATGGTGGTGATGGGGCCTATGTAACTCCCATCCCTCATGAGAGTACGATGCATAACTTCAAAAAGGAGTTGTGTTCTCGTGAAGAAGACATGGATACAATGAACACACAAAGCAATTTGACATGGGTACTAGCAAGAAGTTGAGTCCACTTTTTGGCCAAAAATTGGAAGTGTTTTCCTTGATTTTCAAAGTTTGACACATTTGACCTTAAAATTTGAAGCACTTACAGATGAAATCTTCAAACAAGTCACTGATTATAAAATGTATTACTCAGAGTCTAGTTTCCAAATATGTAATTTATTTCAATACCCACATTGTACAAATTGAGTTTCAATAGGCTTTTGTAAAAAACATTATTTAAAAGTCATTTTTTTTTACCATACCATGCACGTGTACGACATCCATATATTGACTTAAGTTATCATATTTTTCTAAATCCTTTTGGGAAAAGACTTGTCACTCACTGAAGCATGCCCTGGATATTTTTTTGTAATTTTTTATTGAATATTTTTTTTTTGTTAATTTTTTATTAGGCATATTTGTCGTTTAGAAAAATCGTCGTGTACGACACGCATAAGATGACCTAAAATTATCATTTTTTGCATTTTTTTTTTTAAATTGAAAATATTTGTCTGAAGTTTTCCCTTGTGCAATCCATTCATCAAAATACTATGTTGATCAAAAGTTATTAAAATAGTAAAAAACACTGATATTTAAAGTTTATGGACCAATTTCATCAGAAATTAATTGAAAAATAGAAAAAATAATCCAATTATAAAAAAAATTACATATTTGGAATCTACATTGTCTCATCTAAAATGGGTTTTAATTTCATCGAAAAATTCTGCAAAAAAAGGCATTAGCCATATGCCCAAACTCAATATTTTTTTGTGACATTGCTAGGACCTTTAACTTGTAGGTCAAACCAGGTCCAAAGCTTAGGTTCAGGTCCCCAAGCCTTTCCTTGAACCGAAAAACAAAGAAAAAACCCGACCATAAATTAAAATTTTAAAAAACGGGATCCCATTTCATAAAAGAATATTTTTTTTATGAATTTAAGAAACGAGATCCCGTTTCAAAATGGGATCCCATATTTTAAAAAGTGGGATCTCATTTTGAAAATGGGATCCTATTTCTTAAATTCATAAAAAATAGTTTTGTTATGATTTTAAGAAATAGGATCCCGCTTTTTAAAATACGGGATCCCGTTTCTTAAATTCATAAAAAATAATTTTGTTATGATTTTAAGAAACGGGATCCCATTTCAAAACGGGATCCCGCTTTTTAAGATATGGAATCCCATTTTGAAACGGGATCCCATTTCTTAAATTCATAAAAAAATAAAAAAATTATGAAACAAGATCCCGTTTTTGGCTCGGGGTCCCGAACCTAAACGGGATCTCGTTTAGTAAAAACGGGATCCCATTTTTTGCAAGCCGATTTCTTTCTTTTGCCTAAGGCAAAAACTTCCATGTTTCGTGGACTCATCTTTGTGCTTCTACCCACATACCATACTCTTTCAAGAAATATCTTGGTTTACCTCCCTTGTCTCCATTTTCATATAAAGCCTTATCATTTTGTGTGTATGACATCTTGTGCAAATAAAGGAACATCTTGTACTTTTGATCAAGAGATTACCTTGTTGAGACTCCTCGAAGATCGTTTGATATCCCTCCCTCTAAGAACATGAAATAAATTCTACTACAAGAGTTCATTTTGTCCATATCATAGAGTTTAGGGTCATGCTACTAATGAATGTAAGGCTTTGGGTAACAAAGTTCAACATCTTAAGGATCATGGTGCTCTTCCTTATGTTGAAGCACCTAGTTCCTCTAACTAATACTTAATTTTATCCTATTTGGCTCATCCTTGTCTTGCACTAAGTGGGGGCAAGGGGTTAGTTAGCCTTGTCCTTGTATGTCACTTGTCATTGTCTCTTTTGACTAGTTGGTTTCCTTTCATGTACATATAAGATAAATTTTGGCAAGTGGACAACATGCCTTAAGATTGGCTCTCATGTGACATACTTATTCATGACGTACAGTTTGATTCAGAAACATATGACTTGGCATAAGGCTTTCTAAATAAGCTCTCATGTTCTCTTCTACTTTAAATAAATTTCTCATAGAAATGGTGTTAGAAATTTCTTTCAAGTGGGGACATACATCAAAACTCATGTTCTATTATGTGATCTCTTTCTTCTTGTGATGTGTCCTTTTCTTGGTGGTGTCATTGGGCTTGATTTTCTCCAAGAGTATGATATTTCTTTGACTTGTCCTCTCTTTGAGACATTAGGCACAATGTTCCCTAAGAAGATACCTTGCATGAACTAAGAAAAATCCCTTTAAACATTTTATACTCTATTTTTCATTTACAACATCAGTTATATAGTTACCTTGCATAACACACTTTGCATGCTTGTGAAGCCATCTTTTTTGTTCATGAGCTCCAAGTATACAAATTTTTTCTTGTCTCATGAAGCTTGAAGATCATTTTTGCATGGTGCCTTATCAAATTTATCAGGAGGTATAACTTTGGTATGGTTTTGAAGTGAATTCAAACAAGGGTATGACTTTCCCTAATCCACTCGCACTTGTGTGTGAGAGCATACCAGCCATTTGTATATGTGTCTCACTGTATTGGATTTCTCACCCCGCAGATAGCCTAGAGTTCCATTGCCTCAGAGTGAGTGTGCATTTTTTGGACAAACAACCTCGATCTGATCCACATCATGTTGGAAAAATGGTTGAAGCTTGATCCACCTTTTTATTTTTCCTTATTTTTGTTCTTTTTTCTTCTAGTTATTGACATTGCATCTTTGTGTATTTTTATGTTGCATACCTTGTGTGTGTCCTTTTGCACTTATGTCGGTTTGACTTAGGATCTTGGATCTTGGTGGCTTGACTGCTTCCTCGATCTTTGTTATCCTATACCATCTACATTGGTGCACTTGAACCCCTCTTGATTGTCTACTTTAGTGTGAGTTTGAAGCAAGTTCATCCTCTCACTAAAGTGGGAGCTAGATGTAATGATGGAAAAGAGTCCCCATTTTCATTGCTTGATTTGGGAATAATTAAGGACAAATTGGACTTGATATCGCCTTGATCTACTATTGTGATGTGTTTTACACACCCACATTAGGTTTTGGGAAATTCTAAGCTAAATAAGCCTAACTCAGCCCTAATTTAATGTTGTATAGTGTATTTATTTACATATTCAAATTAAATTTAGGAGGCTTGTAAATTAAGTGGACCTCATCTAGTGTTGTAATGTGTTCTACACATTCACATTGGATTTAGGGCCCTTTTTAGCTAAATAGACCTATTTTTTCCTTAATTTAGTGTTCTAAAGTGTATTTATTCACACTTTCACATTGGATTTTTCACCCTCTTGCATTTGTGACCTTAATATAATCATTAATAGGACCCTAATTTTATGCATCCCAAGGCATATTTCAATCAAAAACCTAACAAGATCAACATATAAAGTTAATTTACACACTCCCTGATACTTCAACAATCAAAATTGGCCCTGTGGGACCCATTCACCACTTTGGTTGAATGATTCCTATCTAGGTGGGACCCATTCACCCATCTTGGCGAATGAGTCCCATTTGGCCTGTTTTCAAGGTTTTGAGTAGGAAAAACTAGGTTTTAAGTTCAAATTTCATGTATGTCGACCTTTGGGATCTAATACATAGGATATTAGATGAATTTACTATATAAATGAGGTGTATCAAATCATCATTTCATTAAGCATTCAAGATTTAAGAGTTCCAAGACTTTACAAGATCATCTAGAGAGAATTCAAGATCATTTTTAAGGATTTCAAGGGTAGAATTCTTCATCAATTATTACAATAATTCAAGATCCATCATCATGTCAAGTTTTTCAAGCATCAAACATGTTATTGAGCTAGTTTTGTGATGTAGCATTGAAGATCCAAGATCAAGCATTGTTCTACTCCTATTTTCATGATCAAGATCTACATCCTTCATGGTCATTTCGTGTTGAGTTGTAGACTTACAAGACTTCATTTACAAGGAATTTTTTAAGGTATTATTGTCCATGATTCATGCTCTTTGTTTCATGTTTCATTCCTTCATTTCATTATGTCATCATTTGGTTTAATAACTTACAAGGGGTTTGACCAAGGTAAACCCCTATTCCCTAGCAATCAATAATTTTTTCCTCTCTTTGTGTAATTGTAGATCTAGGTTCTTTGAAGACTTGGAGGATAATTGAATATTAGGTTACAAGCTTGGAGATTTTTTTTAGATTTTTCTCCTTGTTTGCAAGGTCATAATCATCACCAAAAAGTCACATACAACCCTAAAATTAGGGTTTCAAATCTGGAAACAAAGAGGAACAAAAAGAGTAGACATTGAAGACTAGATTTAGACCTTGAAATTCTAGAAACCCTAATTGGAATCATTCACCCAAATTGGTGAATGAGTCCCAATTTAGGTCAATTTTGAGATTTTTGCAGTTTCAGATAGCCTTTTTCTAGAAACCTATTCCTATGGAGAAACCCAGATTTGAGACTGATTCACCTAGATTGGATAATGAGTCCCAGTAGGCCTAAATTTCAAGATTTTCAAAATTTCCATTCTTCATTCAATCCTTTACAAGTTTACAGATGCACACTTTTGATTTTATAGCTTTTTGTTATTATTTATATCCATTTCTAGGTCATTTATTTAACCTTCATGCATCACTGGGTTTAGACATTACAACTTGCATTTCATTTGTCTTTCCAAGTCATTACTTGGTGGTGAGCCCCTCATTAGTCTCTAATCTGACCCTAGGATACCTTATTGTCAAATCTCTCTCCCTTTTCTTCATTGGATTGAGATCTCTAAGGTGTTCTTGAGTGTAGAAAGTGTGAAATAGGAACCCTACCCTTATGCTCAATTCCTCAAAGGTGGGGAGTACTATTTATGTCGTTACAAACTGCACCATAAATTAAATAATTTATCATTAATTGTTCGAGTTGACATGAATATTTTAGGTTGGTACATAGGTTTTTATCCTTTAATCTTGTGTTTTATTAGTTATTCTTTTACCTCTATTTAAAATCCTCTACATTATTTATAGTAGGTTGATTGGTCTACATTTGTGATAGTTAGTTTGGGTGTAGAATTAAGTTATTAATAATACCATATGAATTAATTCCTTACTTTCCTACCTTTCAAAGATATTGGTATTTAGTATTTATAGGAATATTAGGGAATATTATATGAACCCAACAAATCTCAAAGTAGAACAAGAAAGGATCTCTCTCATACATGTTAATATTGTCTAACCCTGGTTCTTTATATTATCTCAAAGTATGGTGATTATGAGGTTTAACATGTCCCTAGATTGCTTGTGTCAAAGTATAATTACAATTAGGTTGAGGTCTAAAATAATAAAAAATTCCTATAAATGGTACATCAAATTTCAAGTTTCTTTAAACTTCCCATGTCTTATTCCAAAGTTTCACATAATAGGTCCATTGCTTCATAATGAATGTTGAAGTATCTAGGAGGATGTGAGAGACTATATGCATAACTTTTCCAACACCAAGATTTGGATTCTATGGCTCTATGAGTACCCTTGTCATATCACCTACAAGATATGTAACATAAATAAGATAGTATAGAACTTCTCTTTATTATTTCACACACATTTTATAATATTTTATCTAATATGTATGCTCTAAATTTATAATTCTGGTGTAATTCTAAGGTCATGTTGACACATAGAAGTCTCATTGAAGCTAACAAATTCTTTAAATATATAATTAGTCTAAGCTCATAACTAATTAATTCTCATGTGTTATAATATAAAAAATTAATCTTTCTATAATGATTAACAAGAGATTTTAGTGTTCTATGAAAGTACAACTTAGGCATTCAATGCATCTAACCTTTCAAATCATGTACACAACTTTAAATGATAATTAACATTGAAGTGTCGAACTATTCTTCTTATTCCATTTTCCACTCATCAATTTAATAATGAATTTATTTTGGAATTTTTCATTCACCCTTATGCTTCTTCCATAACATATTTTAAGAGAGGAATGATGCAAAGAAATCTTGATGGTTTATTTAAAACTATGTAAATGCATTTATATAAATGTGCATAAGCAATTTGGAGATGAAATTGTTAGAAATAGTTTAACTGTTACAAAAATACCTACACTAATCAATTTAATATTATGCTAGCATTTCGCCCTTATTACATTGGTTTTATAAATGTTCCCTCGAAAAAATTCAAATTTTAGCTTGCCATGAGATTTGGTGAAAAGATTAGCTAGCTATCTAAGAATCTGTTGGGTAGTATAAATATGGTGATGTAGGACTTGTTCATGAATGAAATGACATTCAACCTCAATATGTTTTGTTCATTCATGAAAAATAGGATTCTTCACAAGATTTACCACCCCCTGATTGTCATGAAAAATGATAGGCGGTTGTGTCTCAAGTATGTCCATGTCAACCAAAATATGACGCAACCAAATTGCTTCACACACTACTCCTTGTGCAACACGATATTAAAATTTAGTGGAGAAAAGAGAAACAATAGTTTGCTTCTTACTAACACATGAAATAGGTTCAGATTCAAGATGAAATACATATCCTATATTGTACTTCCTATCATCAACATATCCAACATAGTCAGAGTCCACATATCCCTGCAAAAATAATTGATAATTTTTATTATATTCCAAACCATAATCAAGAGTAACCCGAACATTCTCAAAACGTGTTTAGCTGCAACTTAATGATATTGGTTAGGCTCCTGCATAAATATTGAAAGATAGCTGACAAAAAAGCATAAATTTGGTCTAGTATCAGTCAAGTAAATGAGACTTCCAACAAGCTGACGATAAAGATTAGCATCTACCAGAGGTGAATCCTAGAATCTAGATAGTTGCAAAAATTTCTACATTGGAGTGGATGTAAGTTTACAATCCAACATTTTAAACTTTTCCAAGAGTGTCTTGGCATATTTTATATGAGAGATAAAAATATTGTGTGGCTTTTGCCATATCTTTAAGCCAAGACATTAGTGATGAAGCCCTAGGTTTGGCATATCAAAAGATTGTTTAAGATCAATCTTTACATCATCAATGAGAATGTCTGAGCTCCCTGTGATTATAATATTATCCACATACAATATAAGAATTACAATCTATTTTTCTAACTTCTTAATAGATAAATTAGGATCCGAAGGGCTACAAATGAAACCATGTTGTAGAAGGTGACCATCTATTTTAATGTATCATGCTATACGAGCCTGTTTTAGTCCATAAAGAGACTTAATGAGATGACATACCTTTTGAGAATGGTGTTCATCAAGAAATCCTTCAAGTTGAGTCATGTACACATTTTCTTCGAGATCTCCATTTAAGAAAGAACTCTTGACATCCATTTGATAAAGCTTCCAACCTTTCTACACCACCAGTGCACAAACAACTCTTATTATCTTGAGTTTTGTAGTGGGGTAAAAAGTTTATTCATAATCAATAGCTTCTTGTTGAGCATAACCTCTAGCAATGTTATCCCACAAAGCTGGTTTACAATTTCTAAGAGGAACTAATTTTAGCTGAAATCGCATATTTTTAGAAAATATAATGATTTAAGTCTTTAAAATTTCCATTTTAAGTATTCCAATTGAAGAGGGTTTTATCAAACCATCTTAGATCAAACCCCCTTGGATAGAACCTCGCTAGTTTTAAATCATACCTATAAATGAGTCTCCTTTACACCTATCAAAATGCTGATAAAAAATCACTTTTGATTTACCTTTTGGGGGATCAAATGAATTCATTTAAAATTTATTTCAAATTATTATATCAGTCCTCAAAATGAGCCATCCCACAAATATAATTTTAATATGTTTTGGTTTTATTATGTATGTGTTTTTTTAGTTTTATTAAACATAGGTTTTTCACCGAAAATCAAGCTCTCTGTTTTTCACATGTGGAAAAATAGAAAATTATCAAAAAAAAAAAAAATTAAAATATGTTCGTGCTGGGTATTGATGTCCTTGATCCATTAAAAAAATAAAAAAATAATTTTGATTCATACAGAAAAAGTTATGTTGTATACAGTCCGCCTATGTCTAAATTGCAATTGGTTTGACTTCGAAACTCTATTAAGAAAAAAAAATTCAATAAAAAAATATGAGACCAAATGAAAGTGCTAGACATCATAGTTAAAAATCTAAATTTTAAAAAATTAGAATTTTATCCTTCATACAAAAAAAGTTATGTTGTATACAGTGAGTGTCACTTTTTAAAAATGTTGTTTTCTGAAAAAAACTAGTTTTTGTGGGAGATGGAAAAAGAAGTGAAATATTATTCCAAAAATTTTGAAAAAAAGATTTTTAGAATCTATAGACAAAATTTGATGAGACTCTATTTTTCATCATCTTCAAATTCCTCATGGTTTAGCCGCTATAGGTGCCCGAATGTGAAGATTTAGTTAAAAATAATAATTTTAGTGTCCAGTTTGGCCAAAAATTGTAAACCATTATTGTGGGATCACCTAACAAGGTGTTCTTTATGATTGTAGATGGATACATCTGCCTTGTATTTTGTCTTGAAGATCCATTTGCAGCCTATGTCCTTCTTTCTTGGGGGCAGATCAACAAGTTCCCATGTTTGATTCTTCATCAAAGAATCATACTCAAAATCCATTTCCTTCTTCCACTCTGGCTGACAAAGGGTCTTGCAAACTATGTTGGGTTCAATTTTATCAACAACAAAACTCATCAGAGCTAGATTTACCTCATTTATTGCTTGTCTTCTTGTTTTAACTCTTGAAGAAAGATATGGAAGAGAATCTAGATGATAATCTTTGATGGTTGTTTGAACCCATTTTGGACACTGATGTTGTGGTAGTTGCGAAGATTGATCTTCCAACAAACCAAGATCAACAAAAAACTCTCCTTATAGCTCATATGCTTTGGGAGACAAATATTCATTATCATTATTTGATTGTGATAGAAATTTATGAGAGGTGGTTGTTTGTATTGGAGTAAATGGTTCTTACCATTTACCATGCTTAAGTTTTACTTACGAAAATATTATTAGATGGTGATTATTTAGGTGCATAGTTAGGTGCATATAGTTTTTTCAGTTAATTCTTTTACCGACTTGCATCTTGTGTTTATAAGGCACTATTGTACATTATGTAAAATATCTCATTTAAATATATTTTCATCTTTGACGAAATAACATTATGCTTCTCTCGTTTATGAATATTTATTTACAGATTGTGCTCCTAGGAGGTAGTTGGCCATGGAGTCAGAGGATGACTCATCACACACCACATCATGACTCTCATAGACCTTATGTGTCTCAAGATCCATGAGATGGTAGGCTTTGGAAGTCAAGCTATAGCCTAGAAAGATACATTGGGGCATCTTGGAATCAGTCTTCTTTCTCCTGGTAGCTGGGACATGCATATATGTAGTACAACTAAACACTCGAAGATGAGAAATTGAAGGTTTGTAACCACTCCATACCTCCTCAACCGTCTTGTCTTGTAGTATCTTTGTAGGAGCCCTATTAAGATGATACACAGTTGTTTGAACTACTTCTGCCCAAAAACAATCCTCCAATTGTGCTAAGGAAAGCATGCATCGAGCCATCTCCATGACAGTCCTGTTGTGACACTCGGCAATTCCATTTTGCTTGGGTGTATAGGGAGCAGTCAAATTTTGTTTGATGCCATGATTCTTCGAGAAGTCCAACAAATCTTGAGATGCGAATTCCCCCCGTCGATCTGAGTAAAGAAGAAGAAGAAGAGGCTTACCAATCTCATGGATAACTTACTAATAGAATTCATGGAAGTGGGAAAATGCTTCACTCTTCTGTTTGAGAAAGTACACCAAGTCTTGTAAGTGAAATCATCCACGAACAATTGAAAATACTTGCAGCCCTGAAAGGAAGCAGGCAAAGTTCCGCACAAATCAGTATGGACAACCTCAAGATGGTCCTTAGCATGAAATGAGCTGGACTTGAACGAATCCCGATGTTGTTTTCCTGCAAGACATCCATAACAAAGAGGCAAAGAAGGAGAGAGATAAGGAAGTCCACGTACCATCTCCTTAAAACTTAGTTGATAGGGGCAGCCAGTCGAAAGGTGCCCAAACCGATAATGCCAAAGAACAGTGGAATCGACTGTAGATTAGGCAGCAAAAGCAACTTTAGAGGAAGAAATAGTATATTTCAAACTTGGAACATAGAGCACTCTGTTGAAGGGCATCTAAGAGGACAAAATAGAAACCAGTACTATCACGAACTATTCTGGGCTCCATGATTGCTGGCAGTACTGCTAGCATCATCTGGCAGGTTTGCCATTCACTAAAAAAAATAATGGATACACTCACAAAGAGAAAAGGTGGAATTCTGTGTACAAACTTACAGGAAGCTAATTGTGTTTGAGACTTTTGATCTTCAGAAATGAACATACACTTAGACCAACTAAAGATCTTCACACATCTACAGAGCATGCCTCTTGTAGGGGTTTGAACTTTGAATTGTATTTGCGCCAAAAGGTCGACCTCCTACCTAGAAGATGTGTTGCTAGAATTCAACTCGCACTCCAGATTAATGCTCAGCAAACAGAGATCATAGGCGGTGGATTATCTACGAACATTTGACCACTCAAAGACACTGACTGCCACTCATAATGCCAGACCAATGAAACCGCATAGGCACAAGAAAGAAGAACGCTCTGATACCAAATTAAGAAAGGAATGATGCGAAGAAAACTTGATGATTTATTCAAAACTATGAAAATGCATTTATACATGCATGCACAAGTAGTTTGGAGATGAAATAGTTAGAAATAGTTCAACTATTACACAACAACCTGCGCTAGCCGCTAGCCAATGTAATATTATGCTAACAATATTTAGCCTACTACACATAATAAGTACTAATCCTAAGCTTGCAATAACATACACCTTAATGTTTGGTTAGTCAATAAGGAAATATAATCAATGAACATATTATTTATCTTTTCAAAAAAGATATGCATAGTTTCAAATAGGAAATAATTAAGAAAATCAAATATTTTTAGGGTTCATCAAAATGTAGAGAAAAAAAGCATAATTTTTTAATATTAATTCAATTATCTAATCAATGATAAAATAATTGACACTAATCAAGCCTTCAATTATTATTTTTGAAAGATAAATGAAAAAAGGCTATAAAAATAGTTGCTCTTGTATTGAGTTAGAGTCATTAATGTTAAAGAAGACTGGGTTTTTTAATTTTTATCAACACTTAGATATAAGAATATTAAACTTTGCATACACTTGTAATACTATAACAATTCTACTTAGTACTTTCAAAATTGTTTAGGATTAAAGTACACACATGGTCTAGTTTAGGAACACCATTATGTTAAAAGGTTTCATCCTTCTATCATGATATTAGTCTACAATGCACATCCCTATGTGTAAAAAGGCACTAAGAGAAACCTTTAAGTATGTGTTGTAAGAGAATTGAAGTATAAAACCTTAGCTTTTAGTCAAATCAAGTTAATTATTTAACAATGTTAAAAATAAAAAAGATAGTAATATAATATAAGTATTTGTAATGTCTATTGTGGAATAGTATATGATATATAATATGTGTTTTCTTTGATTTTCTTTAGATTTTTTATAGATTATTTGATGTTTTATAGTATATGATATGTAATATGTGTTTTCTTTGATTTTCACGTCGATTCCTTGAATGAAACACATAACACAATAAACACAACAAGAAATTTGTTTACAACTCAGGCCCGGCTCATGGCTGAATTTGATACAATGAATAATAGCACTTCTCGTAGATGCAAAGATACAATCGAATATGCTTCTCCTTGAAATCAGCCTGCTGCTGCAAGATGAAGCGTTGTTGCTCAAGTGCAAACTTTGCTTGGATTGCAAATTATGTTGAATGAACTTGATTGAGGAAATGAACAAACATCACCTCATATTTATACAAAATAAGGTGACTCTTCAAGGAGGTTGACCTCTTTTGAATATAATAAATTACAAAATAATATCAAGGAAGGTCGGCCTCATTCATTTAAATAAAATGAGTATAGATTAAATAGCCATAGGCTATCATTTAATTTATTTCAACTTAATATGATCGCTATCATGTATGAAAAATGTGGTAGCATAGACAAGGCAATGGACTATTTGAAAAAAATCTTCAAAGAAATGTGGTCTCATAGAATTCAATTACAAACAAATGCAATTGACAACTGCTCACAGTTTTTAGTTATGCAATGTGAAGTAATTGTATAACTGCTTAGGTTGACTTTGTTAGAACTATATTGTAATTGAAAAAAATTTATCTATGAACATCTAGTTGTTAGTTATGCAATGTGAATTAATGATTTGAGTTTGAAAGATGTGTAATGCAATGTAATCACCGATATAAATATAAACTACATAATATAACCATTCAGTTTTAAGCTATTGTACATTGATATTTAACCATTGCTCAAGATAAAATTTTCAAAGAGTTTAATCATGCACATGAGGAACAAATTAAATTTTGATTGTCAACTTCTATATATCAAATTATCCAATAATCAAGTGTATGTCCATATACAAAAATGGCATCGACGCCAACTCAAATAAAGCTTTACAAAATGTGGCATATGCCATCTCAATATGTATTCAAAATTTACATGCCAAAATGTCTATCTCATCCTAAACTACTAGTGGATCATCAAAATGGAGCCTCTTTGAAGCACTCATTGGCTCTGAAGGTAGTTGCATAAGAAAAATTCAAACCACAATTGAGTTTAGTTATACTATGTAATTTAAAATCGAATAATTAACATCAAAATCAATATACATTGAGTTTTAATTGAACTCTAAAATTGAAATCTTGATTACCTGAAATATACATCTCTTCAAAGGGTCAGGAGTCCTAGAATATACCAAATCAACTTTTGAAATGTCAATCTATATATGTGAACAAAAACATAAAATTGATCCAAGTTAGCATACGATTATTGGTAATAGGAACTTATTTACCAAACACAAAATAAAATAAGCACATACCTCTTTAGGTTGATATTTTTCTTTATCTCCTTCAGGTGTTTCGACACCTCCTCCTTGAGGTGTTTCAACACCTACTCGTTGAGGTGTTCCAATAACTACTCCTTTAGGCGGTGTGTCCCTTGTCATCATATTTGTATAGCTCATAATTGCTTGTACATAAAATTGACAAGTACATATGAAACTACCAATCTATGTCGACGTATGTATAATCAATATAAGATCTTAAAAATATTAATTCAATCCAATTTGAGTTCAATTACCTTCCAATTATCTAGATTTGCACCTCCATAGTCTAGATGATGTTGCACCTCACTCGCACTAGGTATTTCCTATAGGAGGAAAATAAGATAAACATATAAATTATTATATAATTTCAATAATGAAAATTCAAATGACACGCAAGTATATAATATAAAATATAAATGAGTGAGTGCGAAAATATATACTATGTGTGTGTGTCCAAGCCAAATGAAATGGCCCTAAGGGTGCTATCAGTCACCCGTTTGAGATCCTCCTCAGACATCAACTGTTAAATAGACCATGTAAATAAATATTAGTACTTGATACTATCTCTTATTAATATTCATTTAAAAACAAATGCAATTTATGAAATTACAACTTAAATCTTACCTGTGTCACAATTCTAGCATCTCCCTCTCTAGTAGGAGAGGACTCTGTAGGGTGTGCTCCACTCCCCTACAAGTGATCTATAATGTCCACATCATGGAGGTCATAATCAGAAGTGTCCAAGGGATGCTCAACAGGCTATACAAGAGGACCCAAGCATATCTGGCGACACATAGTGCAAGTATGTGGCACACAAATATGTGGACCTGAGGAGGATGATGCAGCAACACTCAAGCCTTCACCAACATCACCAAAATGTGGCTGAGCTACTCTAGAAGCATGCAAAATCAAATGACCACTCAAAGAGTGAATAGCCTGAATAGTCTATGTGGATGCATCCTGGATAATATTTGGATGATATATTGGAGGTGGTGGAGGAAGGGGAGGAAGGGGAACATTTGGGCGTGGGACTACTCTAACTGCCTCCAGTCTATCCTGGGGCATACCTCCACCAACGTCCTAGAAGGGTTTAATGTCAAAGTAATTAACATGATGCCCTAACACAAACTCAACATATAATTGTTTAATAAAGTAAAATGGTATGTCGGAATTATTGTTCGGTGGTTTAACAAAAACCATACCAACAATACCAAAATTTAGCTACAATGTCCCTATGCATGCACCATTTTATGGAAAAAAATTTTGTATTAACATTCATTGGAAAACTGGTGCGGAGGTCAATGAATAAAGAGTCTATTTGGGCTTTGGTTATTTGGAGATCTTTCACATCATCATAAGACAATCCACATCGATAATATTCCCTCATGTCTTCTCACCACAAATAAAATGAATTATGTTGGGTGGAGAGGGTTTCTATATTTTTAATTATTTTCTTCAATGTGTTTGTCATATCTCTCAATTGAGGCATTGTCTGATACATTTCACAAATTCCCCTCAATTGCCCCAATTTTTCACTAATTAAGTCTTCAATTGGTGGTTGCGGAGGTGGTGGAGTGTTTGAAATTTTTGGATTTTTATTCGCAGCCATAATACCTGATTAAAGTTAAAAACTAGTTAAACTAATCGAAATTACACAATATAAATGAAATTATTGTAAAAAAACCATACTTTTTCACAAAAATCAATAACAAACTCTTATTTTTGATAAAAATACATCAACAACACTAATTTTTAATCAAGATCGATTTCAAAACATTAAGTTCTAATAAAAAATCAATGTAAACTCTAGTTTTTTTTAAAAATCAATAGAAAACCCTATTTTTGAAAAAAAATTAATAAAACCTACTTAAACTTAAGAGAATCTACTTGAAAAATCGATTACAAGATTGAAAAAACCAAATACATACCTTTGAAATCAGATAACTGATCAAAGCGGATATCGGATTTGGGTTTTTCCTTTTACGCCCGCGTCAAACTGTGAGAAATGAAGTTAAACAATTGGTTGTTCTTTTTATATACAATTTCCAGAAATCGGATATCAGATTTGTGGAAACTAGGTTTGGTTTTTGGTTTAGGTAAATGTACTGACACCCGAACCTAGAAAAGTCAACTCGACATTTCTGCATTTTTGAGCCGATCCAAAACGTGATTTTTTCTCATTGCCACTTTTTGGCCCGTCATGATCCTACACATACCCCTACCATAGCTCACATAGTCAAGAACATGAACTATCAAGGAAAATATTTAGGCCTTCATGAGAAAATTACTTTAGAGTCCATCTAGGTCAAAGAACATCCAGGAACACAAGGTCTTGGATATATCTCCCAAGAATCACAATCCAAAAATGTTGGTACAACCTCCATACATCCTAAACAATCCTCTTCCAGAGGAATGAGAGACACTTTCCACTGTTCCACCAAATTATTTGTCACCATCCCCCCTCCTCCATCATATTACCTCAAAACAATCATCCATCTTCCTCCTTCATCATTTAAATCCATTTTGGGTCCTTATGTCCCCTCATCCTCCATTGCTTATGCTCCATCTACTGCATCTATTTTGGGTCATTATGTCTCTACACCAAACTTCACACATCCTCCATATACACAGTCTATTTTGGGTCCTTATGTCCCAAATTGACCTTCTCCATCTCATCCTATTCATCCTTTCATCCATCCATCACTTGTCCATAGCATGCATTGTAAGAACCCTAAATTCATAAATCCTAATCAGGATCAACAAAGGCACCCCTCTATGCATACTATCTCACATCCTCCATCCACACATCATCATCAAAATCCTACCTCTATCACTCCATCCACGTCTTCTCCACATCATTCATTGCCTCATACCCATCCCATGACTATTAAAATCACTTTGGATGCCAAAAAAAATTGCATAAATCAAAACAACCACATGACTAGATAAATCTCGTCATATCCCCTTAAAAAGACATGTTGACGAAAAGAAAAATCAAATCCAAAATCCAAATCCATCTGAAAGGCCATCAAGGCCCACTAAAGCTAAAATCCAAACCATGTGGATCCCAAAGAAAAAGGAGGCAATGCCTTCAAATTATAAATCCATAATGACATCCAAAGTTTCTAATCCAACAAAAAATCATTCACATCCTCCATCTCTTAAATCTATTTTGGGTCCTTATGTCCCAAATTCACTATCCCAACTCCTCCATTATCACCACATTCTCCATCCATCAACCCTCCTATCATTTCACATCCACCACATGTGCCAATGTTGGTCCTGAACACCTTTCACCATCACACATCCACTCCATCATTCCATCCATACACTTTGCAACACCCCATCCACTATCCCCCATATCTCCCCTGTTAAATCCCTTTAATCCATCCTCTTGCATAATCCATCCATTCTAATAAGGTTGTACCAACATCCAATGGTTTATTTACACATGGCCTCTTATAACCTCATATAGAACTTGATGCTTGAGTCCTTCATCCATCCCCTTTGTCACATATACATATCCATCTTCATCCACATCCTAGTCCAAAAAGTGAGAAAAATCAAAATCAAAATCAAAAATTCAAAAAAATAATATAAATAAATAAATAGTAAAGAGAAATAATTTGTCCCATGGTGAAAACTTGGAAAACAAGCACCTTGGATAAGTATCGTGATGAAAACCTAGAAAATGGGCATCATATGTAAATCCCCCATTTAGTTTTACATCCATAATTGGGGGAAACTTCCATTTATGTATCTCCTTCCTCCATCTCTTGCATCCACCATATCATATACATCCTATCCATCATATCCCATTTTTATCCAGTCCCTCCATCTTCCTTTTGATCTCGATCAAGACACGAGAACATATAAATGCATGCTTTAGACACCTCTTGACATACATTTCCCTCATCCATATGCCGCCATATCCCTTATCCTCCTCCATCCTCCTTCCTTATCCATTCATCCTATCCCCATCTATCTATCTTCTATTGTCCACCATCCTAGTATCTACCATCCCTCTCGCTTCATCATGCATGACATATCTAGAGTAGGGCATCTACTTCTTTGTGACATAGTCCTTGGTTATATCATCCATCCATCCAAGGATTAATTGTTGGTTGATTTGAATTGATTTGATCAGCTACAAGTGCTAGTACACATACAAAAAATGTATGCAAACATGAAAAAAATCTCACATAACATATGAAATGATGCTTGAATGATCAAATGTTGTAAAAATCTTGATAATTCTACTCTTGACTACTCTTGAATTCTCTTAGGATGCTCAAACTTCTTAATTAGTCTTCTAGGATCAAATTGGTAAAAATATATTGTATTTGTATGTAATTCTTCTAATTTCCTAAAAATAAAATGCTAACAATTGACAATTGAAATTGGAAATTCAAATAATAAATTACCTATGCCAACATATTCAAATTTGGAGCCAAATATACTGCTCTAGCGTGCAGTGCCCCTTAGACTAGATTATTTCTCTTTAGGGATCAAAAGTGTCGATGCAAAATATTAAATCCATAATTTGATTTCCCATGTTTGATTTTTTAAAGATGTTTATAAAGTGCGTAAGTAATGCATAATTAGGTCTAAGCACATAGGGGGAGCTAAAGGTAACATAAAATTGTTAAGGGTGACAACTTTCAATGCTACAAATCTTTTTTAAGGCTAACAAAGAAGGGTTTCAAGAAAATACCACAAGAAGTGAGCATGTGGTGTGGAATTCACAAGAGTTTCTAGCATAACACTGAGGATTGTCAAATTTTCAAGAACTTAACGACAAAAGATACATGAAGAGGAGATTGAACCTAAAATTTTGCAAACAAACCCTTTTGAGGTAAAGGAAATTAATTACATAATTGAAGCAAACCCTTGTGCAATAGTTACTACAACCAAAATATTACCTTATAAAGGTGAAGAACACTTGTTTTGAATTAAAAAATATGGGTCAATGGAAAGGTTTTGCATTTGATTGTTAACAATGGAAACCAATTTATTTTTATTTCTATTAAGATAGTCAAAAGATTAAATTTTTAAATCTTACCACAGCCACAAGCATACTCCATGGGTTGTGTAAAGCAAGGGCAAGATATCTAGGTAAACAAACAATGTTGACTAACATATTCAGTCAAATCATTTAACGATGAAATAATTTATGATGTGCCATCTTTAGATGTATGTGGTGTTTTGTTGGGACAACCATATATGTACAAGATCATGGTATCTATGAGTCCAGGTTATGGCTCGTGTCATTGTTGAGTGAATGAAAATATCAAATACTTGACATAAACCTTGCAAAATCTATATCTTTGATTAGTGTAAAACAATGAAGATATTTGATTGCTCGTAATAGAACCTTTGCATTGTTGATGATTTGACCTAAGAGAAAAATTAACTCCAATATGAAAAATTAAAATATGAAAATAAAAATTCAAAATATACACTTTTCTCATCTAAAAATATTAAATAACTTAAAATTAATTCAAACACAACATAAATTTTTTGAAATAATTTATCATTTGAAAATTTGTATCTCAATTTAATTAAATTTGAATGGTCCAATCGCTAAAGATAAGTCTGTAGTTGTTTATTACCACTCACGATTCTACTTATAGGGGTAGAGGTTTTGAAATATATTTGTTTCTTATAAAATAATATCTGCTTATAAAAAATTTCAAATTCTTCCATAGTGTGTTGGCGTTTCTCGGCAGGCGAGACGATGCATACAGTTAACAACGAGACGGTTACCAGCCGGCGCGGTACGTACAACTTGCCGTTGTCATTGGCTAGAATCTAATATCGAGACAAGAGGATTCATACATTTGCTTCCAAACAAAATTAAGCGGAAGAAACAGAGAGAATGTAGTTCAGTAAGGCTCTGTCAGGCCCAGACGGATTCAAATAAATCAGAGCAGAACGAAAGCTTGAGAAGTACGAAATTTATGAGGACACAGGATTGTAGTTATAGAGGTCAAGATGGCTGCAAGCTGGAGTCTTTTTAATCCGCTATTAGTTTGCCTGATTTTCAGTTTCTTCTGTAAGTATGCCAGTTCGGTAGAGTATGCCTCAAATTACATTATTCAAATGGATAAGTCTGTCATCCCCACTGAATTTTCCACCCACGAGCAATGGTATAAATCTTTGATATCTTCTGTCAAAGGAGTTGGCGCTACCCAGAACTCCCAGACCGAGGATTTCCATCATTACACTTATGATACAGTCATGCATGGCTTCAGCGCCAAGCTGACCCAGTCAGAGCTGGACATTCTGGAAGAGATGCCCGGGCATTTAACATCGTTACCCGATCCAGTGGGACGGTTCCATACCACTCATTCAACTGCATTCCTTGGACTCACTCCTAATTTAGGTCTGTTGCCAGCTGCCCGATTTGGGCAAGACGTTATTGTGGCATTGATGGACAGCGGGATCTGGCCAGAGAGCGAGAGCTTCCATGACCATGGGATGGAACCTGTGCCGGCTAGATGGAAGGGAACATGCGAGAACGGCACGGCTTTTGATCCTTCCTTCTGCAACAGAAAGCTCATTGGCGCGCGCTCTTTCAAGAAAGGTGCAGTGGCAACGTACGGGAACATTAGCTCGACTGATGACTACGACTCGGCACGGGATTATTTTGGTCATGGAAGCCATACTTCGTCAACCGCAGGAGGCAACTACGTGGCTAATGTGAACGACCATGGTTACGCTGCTGGTACTGCCCGAGGCGTGGCTCCGGCTGGGCGAGTTGCTATGTACAAAATCGGTTGGTCGATTGGTATCGCCGGCTCTGACGTGCTTGCCGGCATGGAGAGCGCCATTGTGGACGGAGCTGATGTTCTTTCTCTCTCTCTTGGCTTCGACACGGCAACACCTTATTTCGAAGACGTATTGGCACTGGGAGCTTTCGCAGCCATCAAGAGAGGAATTCTCGTGGTTTGCTCTGCGGGAAACGACGGGCCATCGCGCCAAAGTATGTATAACGGTGCGCCGTGGATATTGACAGTGGGAGCGAGCACCATCGACCGAGCATATGGAGCTACGTTGAAGCTGGGCGACGGATCCGTTGTGAATGGCTCCTCCTTTTACCTCTCCGATGATATGAATGGCAAGTTCAAGATGTCAAGTGCTCCATTGGTTTACGACATCCAAGATACTGCATGCAAGAGAAAGCTTGTCGCTGAGAAAGTGAATGGAACGGTGGTTTTATGCATGACCAATAACACTGATATTTTACCAGCCGCCTTCGAAGCCGGAGCCGTGGCGCTTCTTCTGCTATCAGACCACCCATACCAATTAGATTTAGAGCCGTATAGTGATTTTCCTATCGTGTTCTTGAATCCTCAAGATGCCTCAGCCCTTGGCAAATATTCTTCTTCAGCCGCAAATCCTGTGGTGGAAATAGATTTTGGCATGACAGTCCTGGGCATTAAGCCTGCGCCCGTTGTGGCTGACTTTTCATCTAGAGGTCCCAGTATTCAGAGCCCCAACATACTCAAGCCAGACGTCACAGCGCCTGGGGTTTCTATTATTGCGGCCTGGCTTCCGAAATCCGATTACGGAAATTATTATTCTATAAGTTCCGGGACGTCCATGTCGTGTCCGCATGTTGCCGGGGTAAGCGCTCTGTTGAAAGCAGTTCATAGTGAATGGAGTCCTGCGGCAATCAGATCTGCACTGATGACCACTTCCTACACGCTAGACAATGCCAACTACACTATTACAGATGGCGATTATGACGGGCTACCGGCCACTCCACTGGAGTTCGGTGCGGGCCACGTGGATCCACAGAAGGCGGTCGACCCTGGTCTCGTATACGACAACAGCGTAGAGGATTACATCAACTATCTGTGCAGTCGCAACTACACAACCCATCAAATTGAACTCATCACCGGTGCCCGTGTTTTATGTCCCAGCGGCCTCGACTTGGGTTCCGACGCTCTAAACTACCCTTCCTTCACTGCCATTTTCAACAGGAATGCCACTTCGTCCTGGTCTTCGACATTCAAAAGAACATTGACGAATGTGGGAGATGGTACATCGTATTATAAGGCAGTCGTGGAGGTGCCCAAAGGACTGAAAGTAGAGGTAAATCCCCCCACTATTCAATTTACTGAGAAATTTCAGAAGCAGAATTTTACACTTACTATGGAGGCCGAGACAAGTACGGATGTGGTGTACGGGTTTCTAAGCTGGATTGATAACGTCGGGCATGTGGTGAAGAGCCCTGTCGTAGCTCTCTTTGAATAAGAAGAACAGATGCATGGCTTCTTGCATGCCCAAAATAAAACTTCAATGCTCACAGCGGCATTCAGATTGTAGCGGTTTGGAGTTCCCTTTAGTGAACGTCTTCTAGTTTCTCATTGCTATATGTAAGGATTTGCGCAGGCATTTTTATTTTTTTTCATATTACGAAAGTACTCTCTGATTATCATAGTTGAAGTATATCATTAAACTGCCGACAATTACACGCAAACAGTCGAAAGAGATTTTATTAATAACGATTTCAATGACAGTGAAAATAGCTTTTAACTATCTAGGAATTCAAATGCTCGTTAACATTCTACCGGTTCAATAATAAACGGTTTTGTGTTTTTGCTTTTTTCTTTCTTTTATTTTTTCCCTACATCATATTTTGTGTTAAAAACACATAATTAGGCAGTTTCGATTTGGCATGGTGACTTTGTGTACAGCACACTGCATGTTAGACGCAGAACTCCCCTGTTTCAAAGATTCTATCCTTCAACCAATACATTCACAGTAATTTCATTACAACACAGTATATCAGTTCAGTTCTTGTTATTCACATAGTGACTTAGAAAAAAAATAGAGAGACCAGAATTAAGATAAAACAGAGAGAATATCTCAGACAAAAGTTTTCATTCAAAAAAAAAAAAAGCCTTTTACATTACAGTGTGTTTTTACTTGCCACATTTCTGAAGGTGGACAGAGGCAGCGATAAAGACACAGTATTTTTTCTAATTAAAGCTTATTACAATTACCTTATCATATAGAGGTCTTAGATAGATATATAGTAAAGTTTCTCGATTAGATGGATATACTTGATATTACCTTCCATGCATGGTCTTAGGAAGGAGAGATTAAGAGTTGCTAAGTCCACCGCCAGTCCCTTACATGTTTGGTCATACTTTAGTAAGAAAACATAGTTATGTTCTAGAGGATACTTTATTCTTTTTCATCAGAAAAATATTAATCTTCTACATATTTGAGACAACCATCTTATAAATAAAAGATATTGTTGAAGAAATTATAATAACAATTATATTTGCACAGGTTATCAATCTATATAGCTATCATCATAAATAATAATACCTCATATCATGATTATCTTTTATTAAATTAAATACAAAACATAGAATTATTAATATTAATTATGTCAAATCTTTCAATTCATTATTTATATAAATAGTTATATATTTTTTTCCTAATCCTATTTATAATAGATTTTATACAAGCATATTAGATATACCTATAACCCATTTTATAATCAAAATATATTCACATAAAGACAATATGTAAATTATCATATCAAAAAAACTATTGCATTGGGATAGCTTCATATGAGTAAACATACCCATTCTCAATTTCATGTCAAACAAGAGTGTATAATAACTATTTAGAATGGTTTTGGGTCATGGTATTTTTGGTTGGCATTGTATGTGATGCCTTTTCTTTGCATGTGAGGTTGTGAGTTTGCAATTGCTTGGAGATCACATCTATATTATTTTTGATGTGTTATAGGTGGTGTTTTATTGATCTACATGTGTTTGAGTGTGGTGTGTTATTTTCTAGATCATTGGCATTCTTTATTTTGTGTTATGATCCTTTTTGTTGTTTGGCTTTGTATTTCTTATGTAGGAAGAGTTGCAAACAATGCATGCTTGTGCATACATATGCATTCTTGTGTATACATATGCATTCTACTTTTTTAGTTTAAAGTGTTCAATTCTAGATAGATTTTTGCCTAGTTTACTATGTTATTCCTCTCAAATCATTGGGTATACCAAGGGGTCCCTTGCCTTGTTATTTTAAGGATGTTGTTCAAGAAAATGGAGCTACAATATTAGGTCATGCAAATTCTCTCAACCTTCTCATACAAAGTATACATGAAGCTAGAGCTCATTAAAAGAATAATAATAATCCTTAATCTAATGGATGTCTACAAAAAAGTGAGGTTCGTTCTATTTTGGTTATCAAACTAGAGGTTATTGTTGATGATCTATTATACCTATCAAAATATTATTTGATATATGTAGTTATGGAATATAGAGATACATTATCTTTCCTTGAAAATCAGGCATGTCAAACATGATAGTTTGAGGGATATATTTTTGCAAAGATAATTGTCATTGCACTAAAAGATCGACCAATTAATGCCTGATACAACTACTAGATATAATGAATCCATGGGATGTCGTTAGGCTATGTCACAAACTCAAGCACTTTGCTACACAACACAAGAAGACCAAGAGAACACACCTTGCAACACTCCCACCCCCTAGCATAAGTGAGGGGTTCAAACCCATGACCCAATCTCTATTACCAATTGTTGTAAAGATAGTTGTCGTTGCACCAAAAGATCAACCTATTAATGCATGATACAACCACCAGAGTTAATGAATCCATGGGAGGTAGTTAAGTTGTGTCACAAACTCAAACACTACGCTACACAACACAAGGAGACCAAGAGTGCACACCTTGCAACAGACATGGAGGTAATATTGGTAGAAAATTATTTTTTCTTTATGTCTATCTCATGTGTTGATAATCAAAATATAGCTTTTGAAGGAGGCCTTATTTTCATAATTAGGTTGGTTTATTATTAAACGGGTTAGTATGTTGGGTTTTCTCCAATTAAGAAACTACCATCTAATATTATAGTCTAGGTTTATCTTGTTCATATTCCAACAAAATTATACGGACCCTATATTTTACATTATATTACAAGTATTCTTCAAATACTATGGACCCATCTCATCATACACTAGAGAGAAAGGTAACTTTGTATCCCTATAAATATGTCAAAATATATCTCAATAATGCTTGGCTTGATCCTATTGCAATTATATTAGAAATCATGCATTAAATTCAATAATTAGATTATGAGGATCTTCCTTTCTATTGTCATCTTTTTCATTTTTATGGGATGTTCAAATAAATTTCCCAATGAAACCATTAGATGTCACTCATTCCCCACCTAATATCTCTAAAGGCTAAAACGAACATAAAATGAAAATCTCTATTTTCCTCTAAAGTTTTTGAAACAAGTGGCTTTAGACATGCTAAGACTCATAATAAAGGGAAGAATGCCATTGATCAAAAAAATAATAGCTTTGGTGTATTCTCATAAAAAATAAATATTTTAGAGATTTTTCATTTTAATAAGCCTAATATAGTGGGTAAGACTTTAGGTAATAACAATTTGGTCCTTTTTTATTCCACCATGCTCCCACCACAAACCCATAAAATCACTTTTGAAGTGTAGGTGTCTCTAGGAGAAGTTACTCATCTCTCTCCTTCTTCTCCTACAAATGGTTTAGGATAGAATTAAAGATCTAAACTAAATATCATATTTCCAATTGTATCATTTGTTTCATTCTAAATTTCTTTAGTCTATGTGTTGCTAGAATATCTTCATAAAAATGATGGGTAAGTGCATAAAGATGAGGGGCCAAAAAGGGGTCTTATAGTGCCATTTTTTTTTTAAATCAAGAAATACTGACCTTGGATGAGAAATTGAGGATAGTTACACTCAAAATTTTAATATATCATAGTGGTTAGAATCTACTTTCTAAACTACTATGTTTTAAAACTGGTAGAGATTAAGGCGTTCAAAAATGGGAGCCACAAAAATTGGTCCTATTTTTCTCAATAAAACATAACATGGCATCTATTGTGGCTCCCTCAAAATGTCAATTTTTTTCTAGTATTTTTAAAATCGATTCAGTGAGAAATTAGCTAATAGTAGGTAGTGTATGCTTGATTTTTTTGATAATTATTCAATGAATATATAATTTTTTACTAATTTTTCAAAGTGGATACATCCTAAGACTAGAAGTTGTGTGTAGTGACATACAACGATGAGTTGATAGGCGGAGGGAAGCACAGATGCAAGGAATGCAATCTGAGAGAGAGCATGCGCATATATGTGTGTATGCTATAACTAATCGAAGCAAAATTGATACATATAAAGAGAGATAAAGTGACCACATTTAAGAATCCCTATGGCATGATTAATAACCATTTTAAGATATGTGTACACTAAAATGGTAGCACACAAAATTATTTGAAAGCTTATCTCAAAAGATTACATGTAAAAATTTTGGGTGCAAGCTTTAAAAATAGAGATTGTTGTCTCAATGTAATCAATGCTCAAAAAAATATTTAATATTACACTTAATATATAAGCTGTGAAACATATGAATCTTATTTGAATCTTATGTGAGAAACATACAGATCTGCACATAGGAAATAAAAAATGAAACACAACAAAATGAGGCCTACTCTCCACCCTACCAGATCCTCATGGGCTCTCACCAAACCCTTGAGCAAGAACATACATCATCCACCACCCTAGTCAATGGTGAAATCAATGTTCATTATTACACTTAATATAGTGTCTATGAGGATGTAATTGTTTATTTGACCATTGTGACTAATTTTGCAGTTACTATGATTATTCTGAAAGGTCATTTATAACACATTACTTCATCAAAATATACATTATGGATGTAGTATGCTCTAGAAGAATAACAACAAAATGTGAAGTTTAGTGCAGTGATCCCTTGTTGTTGGTAGACAATATCTAATTCAGGAGGTATAAAGAGTTCTATAATTTATAGTAGATAATATGTGCAATACACCTATAATAGAAGGGATGGAAGATATAGGCATACCTTGTGCACATGGTGGAATAGAGTATAAAGAAAATAAAAGAAGCCTACTCTCCACCCTACCATATTGGTTCATGGAGCATCATGCGCTCTCACCGAACCCCCAAGCAAAAAAATAAATTGTCCACCACTTTAATCAATAGTGAATTCAATGTTTTGGCCCCTGCTAACTTTATACAAGATCTAATGGAGTCAAAACATCCATGAAGGAGGATTGTTTGGCTTGAGTATGGTCTACAAATATGAAAGGATAATGTGAAGTTTAGTGCAATAAACATGTTTCATTGGTAGACAATCAATAAATAAGGAAATATAAATACTTGTAAAATTTATAACAAATAATATGCAATGCATCTGTAATAGAAAGCAACAATTAAATAAAATGTAGGCATACCTTGTGCATGTGATATTGTAGTATGAACACAAAAAATAAGGTCTTCTCTCCACCCTACTATATTGGCTCATGGAGCCTCATGGGCTCTCACCAAACCCCCGAGCAAAAACATTAATTCTCCACCACCTTGATCAATGGTGAAAGCAATTTTTTGGCACCTGAGAAAATTGGTTGTGTTCAAATCAATGCTATACATTTTTTAATAAATCAACATGCAGTTGTGAAATAAGAGATGGGATCAAAGATATATAGCCTTACATTGTATACAGATAAAATGTAGGCGAAGGCCATACACCATGCAAACATGCGATTGGAAAGCTATTTAGCATTTGGAGATTGCTACACCTTGTATATAAATTGAATGTAGTTGCAATCTAAAATGGTTTAACTTAGAAATACGCACACACAAGGAAAATGCAAACTTTAGCAAGGTGAACATGTTTCATTGGTAACCAATATCTAAATTATGAAATTTAAACAGTTATATAATGTATAAGGAAAAAATATGCAATATCACGATTACATCTCGCATAAAAAATGATAAGGAAGAAAACTTAGAAATGGTGGAAATTCTATATGCATGGAAATGAAGAGGGAAAGAGAAGAAGTACAATTACCGTTAAGAATACCAACATTTAATGATGGAAATGAACACAATTGTTGGAGATGAACCTCTTGTTTGGTTCATAGTGCACTGTAATTACTAGTATGTATCCTACAGTATCTAGCACAAAATAAAGATGGATCTACGCATAGAAAGAACATACATCATCCACCACTTTGATGAATGGTGAAATCAATGTTCCTTATTATAGTTAATAAACATTCTATCATTCAAGAAACTCTTTTTTGAGGCTGAAAAAATAGTAACATAGATACATATCTGCAAATAGGGAAAATAAAATAAAATGAAACGCAACAAAAAAAATCCTGCTCTCCACCCTACCATATTTGGCAGATGGACCATCATAGGCTATTACACATATATATCCATAATTAGTCTTGAAATATATGAATCTTGTCTACATCTAATTGTTAAAAACACAAAGATGTGCACATAGGAAATATAAAACCAAGCACAATAAAATGACGCTTGCTCTTGATCATACGTACATATATCAATGTAGATTTTGTTTTCCAAGTAGGTATACATGCATTGTACACATATACGCTCACACATACACGTAAACATTCAAATAGAGAACACCAATTGTGCAGATATAACACTATGTGGAAATCCAACCAGACAAGAAGCAAACAACCATATTCATATAAAAAACTCAACATATCTATATATAGATAAATGTGAAACCTCAAAGATAGATGTAGAAAATGTATATGCAAACATACACACTCACACCAGGTATGTTCCTTGGATATATATAGACACAAAAACAATGTGTGGAAATTTATGTATGTGGAATTACATATAAACAATAGGTAGGCGATGGGAAATAAAAGGTCATGTGACAACTAAAAGGGACAATCACCATTACAATAAACAAGGATGTGAGGACCATATATTCAGCTTTGACATTATTGATAGTGAGCAAGCAAAAAATAAAAATAACTTGTTTTGTGTTTTTTTGCATGGGTGGATGGTTGGTAATGCAATAGAAAATTCTTTGTGATGACACCATTGGTCGGAGTGATGGAAAATGGATTTACTATGTGTGTAGATATGTATGTATGTCATCATATATGCAAAGAACATTGATACATACTGATCCCTATGTTTATTTTGTTGGGACATTCTTGCAATGATAAGTTGTTTTTTAACTGTTATATGGAAAATTGATGCAACCATTCACCATAGTGATGAAAAATGTAATGTGAAAGTTTGGATGCATGTCATAGCAGATGCAAACAACATTGATACATACTGGAAAATTTTTGGAATGATAAGTTATATTTTTAGTGTTATATCAAATACTGATACCAACATTGTTCGTAGTGGTGGGTAATGTATTTCCCCTATGTATAGATATGTATGTATGTCATAGAATATGAAAACACCATTGATACATACTGACCCCTATGTTTACTTTATTTGACATTCTTGGAATGATAAACTTTATTTTTAAGTGTTATATACAACATTCATACCTAGAAGAAATGGGAAAAGAATTAGCACAACCGACACTTTTGCACTGCTTTTGCAACCATCGCCCCATGCAAAGAACACAAAACAACATCCAACCACCTTCACATAAATTCCACAATGGCTAATTGGACTTGAACCTTAACAAAAGCATGTCCTCGGCACAGTAGAGTGCTATGTTTCCCGAGGTTTGAAATGGCAGGTGTTACTTACGAGTGGTTGGTTGTTTTGGGAGAACATAGACTACAATATTATGGAAGGAAGTCTACATTAAACTTTGGTCAAGAATTTCATTAGCCTTCCTAGTTTTAAAGCGTTATGGGAGTTGGGGAAAAGGTGGTATTCGAGGAGAAGGTTGCGAGTGGTTTTTTTTTTAGATTAAAAGAATTTGGTGCGTCAATAGAGAGGGTAAGAGAAATGACATTAGAATTAATTATTGCATCTTTTCCATGTAGTGGTGATGGTTGTAAGTAACACATTCCTTTTAGAGCCTTGGAAAACATAGCAAATATCTACACACACCACGAATGAAACAAAATTGTAAAGGTTTTTTTTCGATATTCACCTTTTCCTGCTTGCTTCAAACACACCTCTTGCCACTAAATTTCCTACAATAAGTACGCAACACCTTTTCTTTTGCTTTTGCAACCATTGCCCCTTCAATAAACATAGAATAACCTCAAACCAACTTCAAAGAAGTTGGACAACATGTGATCGAACTTGCACCCTCATAGAAGCTTACCATCCTTACTCATGGCTCTGATAGAAGGTATAGCAACAAAATGAGACCCAACAATGCCTTATCAAAAAATTCATAGGCATTTGTTATGTTTCCCAAAGTTTTAAACATATATGTCTACATGTAATTTGACACATGTTGTGGATCATGCCCCCCCTTTTTTTCCAAAAAGAGCTTGAAAATCCAAAGCCTGAGACAATTAATTCACACAAGAATAGGTACAACATGTTTCAGTTGTTAAAAGCAATTTAAATAAATGCACGATGCGAGTCTCAAACAACAAAACTGCAACTATCAATTGAAACATATGTATCTATTATTTTGTTAGATGTCACCACAATTCTCAAAGAATAGAGGTAGGGGTACGTGAAGGCAATTAGCAATTATTTTTTTCTAGATAAGTTTAAGTATAGACACACAAAAAGAAAAAAAGTAGTTATTGTTATGCCTTGCATAACCACCCCATCTTTTGCCTTGGTCAAAATGGGTCCCCCTTTATTTATTTATTTTTATCTCTTGTTGTTTTTAAACAAAGTCTGGAGTCTTTCTGCTTTCAACACTTTTTTTATTTTGGTTTAATCTTTCGGAATCAGAGCCGGAAGCAAATCGGGTTCTGAAACCACAATCAAAACTCGTCCTGGGCCCCATCCCGATAGTCTTTCTTTTGGCCTTTTGTTTTATCTTCATCAGACCCAGAATCGGAGTGGGCGTTAAGTTAGTCTTTATCGAAAATTGCAAAATCATAATCGATTCTGCCTCCGCCTCCACTTTTTGAACTTGTTGTTTTATTCTAAGTCCTTGTGTTTAGTTTTAACATGTTAGTCTTTTGTTTTTCTTTTATGTGTGGTTTCGTTTTGTGCTTTATCGGTGGAACCAAAATCGGAACGGGAATGAAGTTAGGAAATTTCATAAGTTTCTAAATCAATTTCCATTTCGATTCTACCCCTATCACTTTTGGGTCATTGAATTTTTGACTGCAGTCGCACTGTAGTGAAGTGTTGGTTCTCTTTCAGTTCTGACTCCGCTTTAAACTGCATTCAATGCATTAATGACAACTGCTCGCGTAGGTAGAAATCCTCATTTTTACCTTCATTAAGGATTAAACGAATCATTATTATCATTGTTAAGAGATTAAAGAGCAAGAAAGAGCAGCGGCGGAGTTCATCTGAGCGAATCGATTGAAGGAGGAGAAGATTATTGCTTGTGAATCAATTCAAAAGGTTAGCTAGGTTCTTTTGGGTTCGAGGTAGGGTTTCTTATCGTTGTTGTTCTTCGTTTATTTAATATTGCATTTTTTATGTTTGCTCATGCTTTGAAACATTTCATTTTAAACGAATTCATGATTCTTGGTATGTTTGTTTGAGTAGATTCTTGCTTTATTTTGTTTGTCTGGTTATTTTCTTCATTTCTTTTTCTTTTGTTTCTAGTTCTTTGTGTTTTAGGGCACGGTCGCTTTCACGTTTTAGTCGTGATCGCGTCGCGCTATTTTAATTTGTAGTAAGATTAGATTTAAATGGCGTTAGTTAAAATTAGGGATTTACAATGAGTTAGGGTTAGTTTAATTTCAATTTTACTTAGGGTGTTCTTGTGCATTCAATCTGGTAAAAATGGCAAGGGTTAAAATCCGTGCCCTAGTTTTATTGTTGTTTTTTTTAGATTAGGGTTTCGTGTGTTTCTGTGATCACATTTAAAAGATTAAAATATGATGCCCTAGAATACAGTCGTTCCCCATGGTCATATGAGTATAGTGTTTTTAAAGCCTCTTTTCATTTGAATATGACCTTAGTTTTAGTCATGGAGTTATGCGTTAATTCGTGAAAAACCTTTTGATGACATCATGGTCAATACAGTCAGAAGCGGGATCGGAATTGATTTGGAGTTTTGGATGTGTTTTTATGTTTAGTGTCAACTCCATCTTTCATCTCATCTCCGACTCCGCTTATGGTAAGGAGTTTTTTCTTTATGCAAATGTTTACCTAACAAAAGCGGGAGCGGAACTGAATCCGAATATGAGAACAGAAAATCTGAAGGAAACTAAATCAGTTTCCATTTCAGTTATGGTTTCGATTACCATTCCATTTCCAACTCCAAGCCCGCCTCTTGTTAGTAGAGTCACCATTCCATTTCCGACTCCAAGCCTGCCTCTTGTTAGTAGAGTCACCATTCCATTTCCAACTCTGGTCCCGGTAGTATGTTAAAAAAGATTGTTTAGAATATGTTTCTGCCTAGTTTCGCCTCCGATGTATACATGAAAGATATAGTTTAAGGCATGTTTTACGATGATATTCGAAGATCTAATTAGAGGTTTTCGTGGCAGGAAAACTAGAAAATGTCAGGAACATCAGGAGAAGCTGCCCAAAGGAATCGGCCTGCAGGAACATCAAAGGCAACGCCTAAACCAAAGAAGATCAAGTCTGAACAATTGCCTTATACCTTGAGGTATAATCATAGGATTTCTATTGTGAAGGTGAGCAAGGTGGAATCCAACTGGTCAGACATCACCGATAAAAACTTGGGCCAGTACAACTTTGAGGAGCTACATGCAGAAACCTTTGCAGAACGGGAAAATCTAACAGGAAGGACACAAAGAATTCTTGATTCTGGCTTGGCACATATTATTGTATTTCCTTTATTAATCCAGTGCCCAGAGTTAATCTTGATAGCAGCTAGTTCCTACAATCCTGCTACAAGACTATGTATGGATTCACAAAACAATGTGATCGTTGATCTTACTCCTCAAGCATTTCAAGATATATTTAATGTCCCAGAACCTAAGAGCTTGGTGCAGTTGGATGAGGCACAGGCCTTGGAGAAATATAGTCAGTATAAGGACTCCAATAAGTCTCATCTAAACAAAAAGTGGTTGAAGAAAGAAAAGAAATCTTTAAGCAAACTTGCATACTAGCCAAAGAGGGCAGATTTCTATAAGGAGGTAGCAAATCTAATCATGATGTTGTTTAGGGCCTTTCGGAAGAGAGATACGTTTCGGTTCAAGGAGTGGATGTTTCCTTTCATCCAGACTATCTTAAATGGAGCTCAGCAATTTGATTGGCTGATGATTGTGTCAAATTTTATTCATGATCAACTGACTAGCGTCAAGTAGACTAAAAGCTTCTTTATGACTTCTTACGTTGTGTATGCAATCGCAAGGTTGGGTATTTTCCCAGTTTTGAACAGAGTGGGCATAATGGGAGCCTTGGATGGACATAAGAAAATGTGGGAGCATTATGACTAGTTGTCTCTTCAGGTTGCTGAGACTCATTTCAGGAGAGTCAATGATGCATTCATATATGTAGTCATCAATCAGTTGAATGGGGATGCAGGGTACCATTTGAGTCAAGAAGCCATGGCATTCATAGCCAAATGGGGATGTTGGTACATTCAATACCCTAATTCACATATTTTAGGTTAGCTAGTTTTTAAGGCCATCCACATCTGCTTCCAAGGTGCTGCAATAACAAGATAGTGCTAATGGATTTTGTATATTAGGCTCTTGGAGTTAATGCTCGGTTTGGAATAAAGCATAAAATAGGATGTCACAAGTTCCCCATGAAGTTGGGTGAGTATGGTTGCCAACACTTGGTAGGAGCAAAGGTGGTCTGTAGTGAATTGATACAATTTAAGTTAGGTTTATACATAGCCTGTAGGCACTTTAATCCAAAGGGTGAGATGTATGCTTTGTTGCCTTCAGTGTTTGACAAGCATTTTAATGTATTAGAGGACTTCTGGAGTGACCAACAAGATGAGTATGATCTAAGAAAGAAGAATTATGAAATATTGTCTATCTCACTCATGTTAGAGCTTGGTATTAAAGATAATATTCCTGACACATTGGTGGATGATGGAATTGTATTGGATCCATCTTATGAAGCTTTGAACATTGGCACCAAGAGCTTGGATCCAATTGATTGGGATGCTGAAGAAACCATTGAAATTAAACAGATTAGGACAGTATTGGATAGGACTGTGCAATGGTTAGTTTTAAGAACCAAGACTCCTCAAGGACCAACCCCTAAAAGGGGTAAGGGATACAAGAGGATTAAAAGGAAGACACCTCCCAAAGAGCCATTGGAGTTCTTTCCCCCAGACATCGAAGAGATAGAGCTTGAGGCGATAGATGATGAAGAGGAAATGCAAGAAGAGGATGTACAAAATGGATCAACCGTTTCGACACCTACATTAGGTGAATCATCCGCACAAGTCCCACTTACAAGGAAGAAGAGTAAAGAAGTTCAAAAGGGAGCTCTTCATACTATGGTTGAAGCTGAAAAAGGGAAAAGCAGCCTTAGAGAAGGAAATTCATGAGGTTGGGACAGATTTAGATGAGACCATGTCAAAAAAATATATGCAAGAGAATCTACCTCTGGAGGAGGATATTGAGCAGATTTTGACACAGGAAGATCAATGGAAGTTGTTTGAAGATGCGAAAAGAAATTCTGATGCAAGGGCTACAGCCTTGGAGAAACAAAAGGAAATTGAAGCTAAGGCAGCAGCTGATGAAGCAAAGAGACAAAGAATTCAATAAGAACATGAACTCAAGGTAAAAGAAGAGAATGAAAAGTTGGAACTAATACAGAAGATTCATGACCTTGAGGAAGAGAAGGCAAGGAACCGAAGGGAAAAAGAAATCTTGGTTGCCAAGTTAAAACTTGTAGAGGAAGCTCGCCAAAAGGAAGAAGGAGCAGAAAATTTAAGGAAGGAAAAGGAGGCCGAAGAGCTGGTTAAGAAACAACAACAACAAGAAGCAAAGGTAGAAAAAATTAAGGCTTTAGAGGCAGAAAGATTAGAAAAGGAAAGACTAGACGCTTTAGAAAAATAGAAACTAGAAAAAAAAGCTCTAGAGAAGGAAAAATCAGAAAAAGAAAGGTTGGAAAAAGAAAAAGTGGAGAGAGATCGGTTGGAGGAAGAGAGGTTGAGGAAAGAAGAAGAAGATAAGAAAAGGCAAGAATAGAAAGATAGGGAAGAGGCTGAAAAGCTTGTGTAGATGCATATAGTGCAAGAACAACAAGAGAAATCAAGGGTTGACTCTCAATCCCAAGTGAATATGCAGCCACCTTCTACCATTATTTCTTCTTCCTCTACAATGACTACTGCTCCATGTGCTCCCACTTGGTTAAAACTAGATCTGCAGAAGAGAGCAATAACACCTTCACAGCCTCTTAATTGGGAGGATATGATGAAGGAGATCGATCAAGAGAGGCTTAAAAAGAAGGCCAAAATTTTACATTCTACTAGACTCACAGACAAAGGAGAGAGTATTGTTGAATGTGCCATGCCAATGACAGAGAAGGAGGTAGGGGACATGCAACTAACAGATTATCAGTTGAGTATTGTCAACTTGGGAAGGCCCACTAGAAGTCAGCAGATGAACTTAATTGATGTGGTGGCTTCAACAACCAAGTCAAGAATGATAAAGGATAAACAAAAGAAGGATGAGCTTAAGGCTCAGTTGGATCAATTACATTCATTTTTGAGAAGTGTCTCCTCTCTGAGATCACAATAGGTAACAACCATTGAGACTCCTATTTTGTTGATCAAAAAGGAGGTAGATGATTTGGTGCAGGTAAAAGGTAAAGCGGAGATGGTAGACAGATGGGTAGACAGGTTGAATCAGGAGTTAGGTAGATGGTGCAGGAGCACCTAGGAAACACTAGGCAATCTAGTTTTGATTCTTGTTTTTGGTATATTCCCTTGAAGGTCATGTTGACTATAGAGTAGGTGAGAAAGAATTGGAGGCTTAGGGACATGTCTTGATCGTTAGTGATCATTAGGATAAGGTGTGGAAAGGCTTAATGAGTCTTGGAACTCTTTTACAAAATTTTGCTAGAAATTGGCACAAGTTGCAAAATGGTGCATTTTTGCAAATTTGCCACAAGGTAACTGCAATGTCCGACCAAGGGGAGGCATAACTGCTTTTTTTGACCTATATAGAGTTTTCCTCGACCTGAGAGCAAGGTTGGAAGGTATTGGGATGATTGGAAATTTTGAAATTCAAATAAGAACAGTGGTGTTAATGTGAGATTTTCTAGTTTTTGGCATTGCATAGTGTTTGAATGGATTGAATTGGATACTGTAGGTGATGTAGAATGTGGTTTAGTTGTTATTGAAGCTTTTTGTGGCATTATTTTGTTAGTGTGTTCAATTTCCAAGCATTGTTTTGTAGTTAGTTTGTTTCTTTTAGTTGTTGTTCTGACAAATAGACTGTGAAGAATGGAGGTTTAGTTCACATTCCCACTGTACATAGTGTACGGGCCTTTGGGAATTGTGACTAGACCCCATGACTGTAAATATGGTAGGGTTAGGAGTTGTTAGGAGTTAGGGTATCACTGTGGAATTCTTCTCCTAGACGAGCCTGACAGTGTCCGACTAGGAAAGACAAGAAGTGTAGAGCACTTGACTTGCAGGGGTGTCCATTTCCTAGCAAATCAAGGTGTGGAGAGGGAAGGTGTATGCCTTGCCAAGGCATAGCAAGGGGGAAGAAGCTCCATCAAACTATTTGGTGAGAGGATTTCTTAACAGTCTATAGAGAAGACAGGAAAGACCCTCAATAACCTAAGGTTTTGCTCATTTCCAGTTTGGGGTACTGTACGGGCAGTGGAGGCTTAAGATCTCAAAACTCATTGAGAGGTGGGCATAGGCACCAAGAACCTCAAAGAAGGATTGGGTGTTCTTTGGAGAACTTAGAAGAAAAATCCTGATTTCTCGGAGATGGAGACATAATTGGGGCTCATAGGCTAGTAGCCTTTTTAACCCTAAAGGAGGGTTTGGTGGAAGCGACTTGTAAATGGAGCTTGGTGGACCTTCAAGAACCCTAGGAGGATGGTTTGAAGCTATTGGAAACATCTCTACACCCCTACAAAGCTGAGTTTTAGTTCTTGTAGTATGTTAGCCTTTAGGGTAGATTAAGGGCTAAGGAAGAGTTGAAGCATTGCACCAAGGTTGGCCTGTTAGGTAGGATTTTTCATGGTAGCTAGGTTGGCAAGGTGAACCGGGGATACCTAAACAAGAAATAGGTCATTTAGGTTAAGGTGGTGGAGTGTGACACCATAGGGGTCTTCCAAGTAAGATCCAGAGCATGGAACGGTGATTGTTCCATCCAACCCTACCCTATCAAATTGGTATCAAAGCAAGTTAAAGATTTGGGATAGAACTTTAATGTCAGACCTTGAATCCAGTGGTTCCACAACCATGGTGACAAACATTGAGTTGGAAAATAAGGTCGAAGAACAAGAGGAAGACAATAGGAGATTGAGAGAAAGATTAGCACAACTTGAGGAGACATTAAGTAATGTGCAGATCAAGGCCGATGAGGTCAGTGATAGATTGGAAGGCAGGGTACCAAAGAGTGAAGAGGTTGCAGAGGAAGAAAAGACCCCTGAACCTAACCTTGTTCTACAAGAAGAACCTTTCTTGAAGGCATTGAAAGCTTTCAATGGAAAGGCACTTGAAGGCATACCATTGTTAAGTGGCAAATTGGAAGTTGATCTAGTCATGGATTGGATAGAGGGTATGGAAAACCATTTTGAGTGTGATGGAGTCACTAAAGCACGGAAAGTGAAGGTGGCCAAGTCTAGATTGAGAGGATCTACCTTGACATGGTGGAAATTCATTCAGATAGAGAGGGAAAAGGAAGGCAAGAATCCTATTTCAACTTGGAAGGGTATGGTTGCAAAAGTGAGAGAAGCATACATACCAGATGATTATGAGATCTAGTTACATAAGAAGAGACAAAGCTTGAGGCAAAGAGACCAAGATGTGAACACTTATACCGAGGAGTTTCAAAAACTTTGTATGAGGTCTAATGTTTTAGAAGATGAAAGTCTCAAAGTGGCTAGGTATCTTAACAGCTTGAAGTGGAACATTCAAGAGGAGATGACTCTTCTAAGTCCCAAGATAGTACACCAATGTTACCATTGGCTATTAAGATTGAGGAAAGAAGCAAGAGAAAAAAATACCAAGCTTCTAAGAGTAGAGGCAAAGGCAAAGATCAAAGAGGACATAGAGGTGGCTACCAAGGTAGAGGAACTGAACAAAGAAACCAAGGATAATCTAAACTCACAGAGCATGGAAGTGAAACACCTTCTAGAGGAGGTTATGGAAGAGGTAGAGGATCTCAAGGAGGATCAAATAGAGGAAGAGGAGCAGGCAGAAGCAACTCATACTTTTCTAATATGAAGTGTTATCATTGTGGTCAAGTAGGACATCCAGATTATAGGTGCCTAGAGAAAGAACCTTATTCAAACACTGAGAAGAGAGTGGCATATGCTCAAGAGGACACCATGAGTACCAAATCACCCAAGGTCAATCACATTGAATCAAAAATGGTGGAGAACCTGATGTTTAGGAGAGTTTTGATCAAACAATTGGTCAAGGAAGAGCCAAAGCAAAGAAGAGATATATTTAGAGTGAGATGCAAAATACTTGGGAAAGTATGTAAGGTTATTGTGGATTCAGGTTCAACAGATAATATCATCTCAGAAGAGGCAGTAAGGAAGTTGAAATTGAAGAAGGTACCCCACACTAACCCTTACAAAGTAACATGGTTGAACAAAGGGCAGAGTGTTCTTGTCAATTAACAAACAACGGTGGAGTTCTCCATTGGAGGTTACAAGGATAAGTTGTTATATGATGTGTTACCCATGGATTCTTTCCATCTTCTATTGGGCAAACCATGGCAGTATGACAGAAGTGCCATGTATGATGGAAAAGAGAACACCATTTCCTTCAAAAAGGATGGTAAGACATTTAAATTACAGTCACTGTCAGATGAGGAAGAAGGACAGTCAAAGACACCTAATATCTTATTGAGAAATGGTAAAGAGTTCATTAACAACCTACAACAAGGAGGTGAAGGATATGTGGTTATGTTGCAACCTAAAGGAGAAGACAAGGCTAAGAAAACAGTCATACCCGAAGCAGTCCAGAAGTTGTTAGAACAATTCAAAGATATAGTGAGTGATGGAACACTTGCAACTTTACCTCCAAAGAGAGCCATTAGTCATCAGATTGACTTCATACTAGGAGCTTCATTGCCAAATAAAGCAGCTTATAAGCTTACACCAGATCAAAATCTAGAGGTAGCTAGACAAGTGCAGGAGTTATTGGATCAAGGATTGATTAGGAAGAGCATCAGCCCATGCATAGTACCAGTGGTCTTAGCAACCAAGAAAGGAGGCAAGTGGAGGTTATGCACCGATTCTAGTGCTATAAATAGGATCACAATCAAGTATAGGTTCCCTATTCCTAGGATTATAGACTTGATGGATTGTCTTGGAGGAGCTCAGTACTTTACCAAGTTGGATCTCAAAAGTGGATACCATCGGATCAGAATTAAGGATGGAGATGAGTGGAAGACATCATTTAATACAACTGATGGGTTGTATGAGTGGAGAGTTATGCCATTTGGCCTCTCTAATGCCCCTAGCACATTCATGAGGCTCATGAATGAAGTACTCAAAGACTTTACAGGGATATTTGTGGTGGTATATCTTGATGATATACTCATCTTTAGCAAGACAGTAGAAGAACATCTAAAGCATGTGGAGTTGGTTCTTAGAAGATTGCAGGAAGAGAAGTTGGCCATCAACCTAGAGAAGTGTGAGTTATTTAAAAAGGGTCTTGTGTATTTGGGGTTTGTAGTATCCCAAGGATCATTGAAGATGGATCCAAGCAAGGTGGAAGCTATCCTAAATTGACCTACACCAACCACAGGGACAGAGGTAAGAATTTTTCATGGATTGGCTCAATTTTATAGAAAATTCATAAGGAACTTTAGTGGCATATGTGCACCAGTCCTAGACACAATAAAAGGTGGCTTAAATACTAAGTTTAAGTGGAATCAAGAAGCTGAGAAAGGTTTTGAGAAACTAAAACAAGAAGTGGCAACTCAACCTATACTTTTATTACCTAGCTTTGACAAGTTGTTCACTGTGGAATGTGATGCCAGTGGATTTGTAGTAGGAGGAGTGCTAAGTCAAGAAGGTAGGACCATAGATTTCTTTAGTGCTTATCTCAATGAAGCTAAGAAGAAGTATTCTACCTATGACCTAGAACTTTATGCTTTAGTTCAATCACTTAGGAAGTGGAGGCATTACCTTCTACCCAAAGAGTTTTTAGTCTTTACTGACAATCAGGCACTTAGTTATATCAACACTCAAGAGAAGTTGAGCAATAGACATTTGAAATGGATGGAGTACATCCAAGCTTTTACTTTCACCATCAAGCACAAGAAGGGATAGTTGAACAAGGTAGCAGATGCACTAAGCAGGAGATTGCTGACAGTGCAATAGATATAGATCAAGAGCATTAGAATAGAGAGTTTCAAGGATCTCTATGGGGAAGATGAAGACTTTTCGGAGGCATACAAGGTATGTTCTGACTTTCAGAATCATTTTCATAGTCAATACTCAGAGTATACATTGCAAAGTGGATTGTTATTCAAGGGGAATCAGTTATGTGTTCCAAGAGGATCAATGAGAGAGAATCTCATCTAGGAGAAGCACAATGGTAATATTAGTGGACATTTTGGCATCAACAAAACAATGGAACTAGTGCAAAGGTTCTACTATTGGCCTAAGTTGTCAAGGGATGTCAGGATGTATGTGGAGTAGTGTGTAGTATGTATGAAAGCCAAGGGAGGAGCTAGTAATGCAGGTTTATATCAACCCCTATCCATTCCTAATAGACCATGGGAGTATGTTAGCATGGACTTTGTGGTAGGACTCCCTAAGACCAAGACAGAGTTTGATAGTGTCTATGTGGTGGTGGATAGATTCAGCAAGATGAGTCACTTTATCCCTTGCAAAACCACTCATGATGCTAGCTATATTGCTCACCTTTTCTTCAAGGAAATTGTCAAGATTCATGGATTGCCATTGTGCATTGTCTCAGATAGGGATGTGAAGTTCATGAGTCATTTTTGGAAGACTCTATGGAGCAGATTAGGTACCAACCTGTCTTTTGGATCAGCTTACCATCCTCAGACCAATGGACAAACATAGGTGGTTAATAGGGTGTTAGGTAACCTTCTAAGATGCCTAACCAAAGAGTATGGATAGGCATGAGACATGGTTATATCACAGGATGAGTATGCATATAATGACAGTGTGAACCGAACCACAGGGAAGAGTCCTTTTGAAATAGTGTATGGAATGTACCCAAGAGGTGTATGTGAGCTTAGAGATCTAGGAGCTATGGAGCATAGCAATGGACATGCAGAGGATTTATCTCATACCATGAAGGAGATTCAAGAGCAGGTGAAGAATACAGTCACCGAGGCTACTCGAAAGTTGAAAGATAAGGTGGATAGGTCTAGAAAAGATTTACAATTTGTAGTAGGAGACTATGTCATGGTCCACCTGAACAAATCTATATTGTAGAAGGGTACATCAACCAAATTGCATATGAAAAGAGTGGGACCATGCAAGGTGTTAGCCAAATATGGGAAGAACGCATACAAGGTGGAGTTACCTGCAGATTTAGGGATTTCACCAGTGTTCAATGTAGTTGATTTGATCAGATATAAGGGAACAGTCAATGACATGGATCAGAACAGTAGGGATATCTTCAAGGATGTCAGCAACATAGCCTTACCTACTCAAGACAAGCTACAAGCAGAGAGCATCTTGGAGTCAAGAGTGAAGAAGTCTACAAGGCATAGGGTATACATGGAGCATCTTATAAAATGGAAGAACAAACATGAATCTGAGGCTACATGGGTGGATGAAGCTCAGTTCAAAAAGTAGGGCATTGATGTATCACTACTCTCTCCTCCAGTTCCTTAGTGTTTGTGTAGAGGGGGGGATAATGGTCCAGGAGCACCTAGGAAACACTAGGCAATCTAGTTTTGATTCTTGTTTTTGGTATATTTCCCTTGAAGGTCATGCTGACCATAGAGTAGGTGAGAAATAATTAGTGTCTTAAGGACATGTCTTGATCCTTAGTGATCATTAGGATAAGGTGTGGAAAGGCTTAATGAGTCTTGGAACTCTTTTACAAAAGTTTACTAGAAATTGGCACAAGTTGCAAAATGGTGCATTTTTGCAAATTTGCCACAAGGTAACTGCAATGTCCGACCAAGGGGAGGCATAACTTCTTTTTTTGACCTATATAGAGTGTGCCTCGACCTGAGAGCAAGGTTGGAAGGTATTGGGATGATTGGAAATTTTGAAATTCAAATAAGAACAGTGGTGTTAATGTGAGAGTTTTTGGTTTTTGGCATTGCATAGTGTTTTGAATGGATTTAATTGGATACTGTAGGTGATGTAGAATGTGGTGTAGTTTTTATTGAAGCTTTGTGTGGCATTATTTTGTTAGTGTGTTCAATTTCCAAGTGTTGTTTTGTAGTTAGTTTGTTTCTTTTAGTTGTTGTTCTGATAGACAGACTGTGAAGAATGGAGGTTTAGTTCACATTCCCATTGTACATACTGTACAGGCCTTTGGGAATTGTGACTAGACCCCACGACTGTAAATATGGTAGGGTTAGGAGTCATTAGGATTCAGGGTATCACTGTGGAAGTCTTCTCCTAGGCGAGCCTGACAGTGTCCGGCTAGGAAAGACAAGAACTGCAGATCACTTGACTTGCAGGGGTGTCCATCTCCTGGAAAATCATGGTGTGGAGAGGGCAGGTGTATGCCTTGCCAAGGGAAATCAAGGGGGAAGAAGCTCCATCAACCCGTTTGGTGAGAGGATTTCTTAACAGTCTATAGAGAAGACAGGAAAGACCTTCAATAACCTAAGGTTTTGCTCATTTCCAGTTTGGGGTACTGTACGGGAAATGGAGGCTTAAGATCCCAAAACTCATTGAGAGGTGGGCATAGGCACCAAGAACCTCAAAGAAGGATTGGTTGTTCTTTGGAGAACTTAGAAGAACAAACCTGATTTCTCGGAGATGGAGACCTAATTGGGGCTCATAGGCTAGTAGCCTTTTTAACTCTAAAGGAGGTTTTGGTGGAAGTGACTTGTAAATGGAGCTTTGTGGACCTTCAAGAACCCTAGGAGGATGGTTTAAAGCTATTGGACACATCTCTACACCCTTGCAAAGCTGAGTTTTAGTTCTTGTAGTATGTTAGCCTTTAGGGTAGATTAAGGGCTAAGGAAGAGTTGAAGCATTGCACCAAGGTTGGCTTGGTAGGTAGGATTTGTCATGGTAGCTGGGTTGGCAAGGTGAACCAGGGGTACCTAAACAAGCAATAGGTCCTATAGGTTAAGGTGGTGGAGTGTGACACCATAGGGGTCTTCCAAGTAAGATCCAAAGCATGGAACAGTGATTGCTCCATCCAACCCTACCCTATCAGTAGAGTTTTGGTTGAGGGTTTTGAAGCCTACAAAGGCACTGAAGAGTTGATAAGGAAAATGCAACAATATATTGAAGCATTGGAGAAACAAGAAGAGGAGTCTAAAGAGTATAGTCAGAAATTAGAAAAGGTTAGTGCATTTCCTTTAACTACCCTTCTTGAACAATCAATACTTGAGGAGGACAATAAGGATTTTGTGGAGAATACCTCTCGTATACTCTGATTTAGAGCAGATTTCTTATGTAAGCATAGGAACGAGGTTCAAGAGGCTATTAATAATCTGATTGAGCAGTTTTAGGAGCTGGAAGCAGTCATTGCTATTATTGTAGATGTAAATGTGCTAACAAAAGAGGGCATGCCTTTGGACCAGATAAAAGAGAAACGGGATGAGAGATTTAGAGGACTCATGCAGAAAGAAGATGATGGAGAAGATTTGATAATAGATCGACTAATGGATGTCAAGGAAGAAGTAAAAGCTGCTAGAAGAGAGTTGATAAAGATAAAAGGTATGAGGGAGTTTGCTGCAGTAGAATTGGATCAGATTAAATTTGAAGATAGTTGGATTGATGGGCCGGAATCAGATACATTACAGCAAGTCTTTACCAGCTACGATGAGTTCATTGCAGACCCAGCTTCACATGCATAAATCCTCTGCATGCATGATTTCTCTCTTCTTTGCATGTTGCATGCAGTACTGACAGTTTTGAAGCGCATGACCTTATTTCTCTTCTATTTTCTATTCTCTAGTTAAACTGGATGTCTAATGTAAGAACTCAAGATCAAATTGATCTAAGTTTCCAAGAGAATCTTAGTTCCTAAAAGGGTGGATGACCTAGAATAGAAGTGGAGTTTGAATTTTTGTATATCTATAAATACCCTGTGGGTATCATATTGTAAAGGTCGGCTAATTGAGAATAGAATTGGCTTACCTAATGTTAGGAGATAGAATTTTGTAGTGATTACTGAGATACATTGTTACTAGATTCTTTACAGTTAATAAAAATTATAGGTTTTCTCAAAATATGGTGTTAGAATTAAATTGTTTTGTGTGGTAAGGCTGATAAATTATAATCTATCTGTATGTAGTGATTGTGCTGAAACATAAAAGTTTCTTGAGTGATGAAAGTCATTTGAAGGAATTAGATTTAAGGATTATCTTTTTAGATTATCATTGAATTGAAGTTATTAAAGTCTGTTGATCTAGGACCTTGGCAATGAATGGATGTGTGTGTGTTCTTTTGAAGTTGTGGAGATAGTTGTGATATGCAAATAGTGGAATTAAAGTAAGCACCTTAGATGCATGAAATGGTACAATTTATTCTGTAAATTATGTCATGCTTTGGTTTTGTGATCTATTAGAAAACATTCATTGTTGAAGGTATATGTCCGGATATTAGGTAAAATCTGATTCATACTTACTGGTTTACCCTTTGATCTATCTTTTTGTTTTGTTTGAAACCCCCTTTATTTACAAGAACGGTTTTGATAAAAAACAAATGAGTCATTGCTTGAATCTTTTGTTACCAGCACAGACCCCTTGAATATTACAGTTGCATGAACTAATTGAGTGACACCAGACTGTTGAGAACCAGCTACCAGGACCTTGGGAGTTAGGCTACTATATGTTGTCTTTCTTTTTCAAGAGAAATAGAGTAGAAATATTATGTTTTAACATTGTTTGTGTCATTTTCACCATCAACAGAAATTGGCGCTAGAAGGAGGGCCTGAAAGAACAAGCTGGCTCACATAGGGTCATTCTCACCGGACAAATATGGAAGGATTCTGAGATCTTCTACTGATCCAGAACCTTTACAAGAATTGCAAACTCTGGTTAGACCAAGACCTCATGCTCATAGGGTTTTGATATCTACACTACCACCACCACCTACTCCACCTAGATTTCCTCCAAATCCACCTACACCACCACCAGTTCGACCTACATCACCACCTCCAATTAGGCCTATGTCACCACCAATTCGGCCTATATCACCACCTGCCCAACCAATCCCACTGATGGCTTACTTTGTGAATAATTCCTCCCCGTTAGGGACTATTCCTGGGGGATTCCATGGTTTACCAAAAAACCCAGAGAGGTTTTGTCCGAAATACATGCATGGAGAATCGAGAAGTGTTGAGGAACATATACAAGCATTCAAAGATGTTTGCACATGAGCTCAAGTTGCTCATCAAGATGTAGTATGTAGATTGTTTCCTTATTGTTTAGGAGATATGGCATATAATTGGTATCTAAATCTGCCCCAGGGATCTATTCTGGGTTGGACAAATTTAAAAAATGCTTTTATTAATCAATTCAGGGTTTATGTAGACCCTGCAATATTATATCACCAGTTTTCCACCATAAGAAAGGAGCATCATGAACCATTTCCCTTGTTCAACACTAGGTTCCAAAGGATGTATCATAGGCTCCAAGAGCCTTACTTAGTGCCAGAGGGTATGGCCATACAAGCGTATTTGAGAGTTGTTTATCCTTTGATTGGCATGTTCTTACAAAGAACTTATCAACCTACTGAGATTGACTCACTGTCTAAAATTTATCATTTGGCTATCAAATTGCAATAGCAAATAAGTCTACAATTTGGAGGTTTGGGAGCAGCTCTGCCTCCCATGAATAATCAGATGCCTAATCCACCATTATACAACACTATCCCAGGGATGTCTTATTCCCAATATGAACTTGTATCTGAGTTGCAAGCTCCACCCACTATGCCCCTTTTTGGCAATAACATACAATATTCCTCCCATCAACCTCAACAACAACAACCTCAAAATCAACCACAACAAGGGGGAGCATCAACCCATGTCCATTCCCCAGCCATAGTCCAAAATGTGTAGAATGAACAAACTGTTCAACTCACAAGTGAGTTAGAGACTCTCAAGAAGACTCTCTCTCAAATGTCAAATGACATGGCACAACTCAGGAAAAACCCTCCCCATAATCAAAACCAGAATTACAACAACCAGGGAAGTTATAACTATCAGGGAAATTACTCTAATCAAAACCAAAATCAAAACACCAATAGGAACTTCCAAGGTTATAACTCCTCAAACCAAAATTATCAAAATCAAAATAGAGGATATAATCAAAGGTTCAACAACAACAACAATAATAGGCAGTGGAATACTGGACCTAACAATGGGGGAGTTCGTCATAATTATCAAACAGGTGAGGAAAGACCACATACTGCTAATGTTGTTGATTTGAATTTTATGACCAATTGGTGTAGGCTGCATGATACAGTAGCACATTCTGAGGTCAATTGCCTAGAAATGGAGAAAATTGTGAAAATTGCACAGGTTGATGCCCATCCTCCAGCAGGAAATTCCAATCAAGATAATGGGCTAGTCAGCATTGCCATGACTTATGAAACCATTGAATAAAAATATCAATTCCATATGCAAGGAGATAATGAGCCAGAGGAAGATGTCTATGATGCTCAAGCTTTCCAATCTAAGGGTGGTCACTTTCTAAGGAATTAGAATAAGGGGCCATTCAATACATCTGCACCCCTGAACAATATGGTTCCACCAAATCAGAATGCAGATAACATTCCACCTCCACCAAAGGGACCTTTTGATTCTCAGAATAGAGGTAATCAGCCTTCTTTTCCTAAATATCAAGTTAGGAATGATTCAGAGTTTGATTTTGTTGCAGAATTACAAAGGCAAAAGACATCACTGTCTTTCTTTGACATCATGAAGTGGTGCCCAGCTCAACAGGAGGTGGTATTAAAAGCTTTGGAAGAGGTAGATTGCCTAAAAGGAAAAGGTAAGGTGACTCCAGCAAAGGAAACAAATGCAGCTATGTATAAAGGTAAGACCAGTACCCCACCTTTTCTATTAAGCCTAAGAATCTTTGGAAAGAATTTGCACAATTGTTTATTGGATTCTGGAGCATCGGGAAATGTCATGCCTTTTTCAATATGTAAAAAGTTAGGATTAAGTCCTATTCCAACCAATAAAAAGGTGATTCAGTTGGATAAAACCGAAGTCAATGTGGTAGGTGAGTTGAAGAACATGCATGTGTAGGTTGGATCAAATCCAAGGATCCAGACCTATATAGATATCCAAGTAGCTGATGTCCCAGAAACTTATGGTATGCTCCTAAGTCGAGAGCTAATGAAAAGCATAGGGGGATATCTATCCTTGGATTTCTCTCAAATGTGGTTACCATGGAAAGCAGTTGCAACCCAGATAAGAATTGAAAGTGAACCTAGGCTCAAACACATGATCACAAAATATGATGCTTCAAATGAAGTAGCATTCTTTGAGATGGAGATAGGTGTTTACAAGCAAGAGGAAGTTCTTACTTTATTTGTAGTTAGTCCTGATGATACATTACCCTTAGATCATAGTGACCCGATGATTCACGTCAACCAACAAGTTGTGATAAGGAAATTGCAACAAGATAGGTTGGTTTTAGGAGCAGAAACTGGTTTGAGTAGTTTGTTGCTTTCTAATTGGTGTAGGATTCACTATCATAATCATTTGGAGTTAACATTTCAGTCATGCCTAGATATTCGAAGTCATATAGATCAGCTACAACAAAAATGTCAGGAGGAATCTGAGACTCCCATCAAGGAGTTCTCTTTCAAAGTTAAGGATGCTACCATTCTTACTCGGGTTAACCTTTCTCAGAAAGAAAATTCCTCATCAGTAGAGCAGACTCTGGTTTTATGTTCTGAAATTCAAGAAGAGGTTCGGGAAGTAATTCCTGGGCAGGCTGAAAACATGGGAAAATCCTCAACTCAACTTTGTCTCGAGTTACATTCTAACAAACAGCTAAAGTCTGAGCCACCACATGCCTCAATTAAGTTATCCCCCATTAGCCCTAAGAAGAAAGAGCTCCCAGCCAAAGATCAATTATGGACTCTTAAATTTGATGGTTCTAGATCTAAAGTAGGAAGTGGAGCAGGGATTGAACTAACTAATCCGAAAGGAAAAACTTACTTTGCTTCTTATAGGTTGCAGTTTGGTTGTACTAACAATGTGGTTGAATATGAAGCACTAGCTCGTGGGCTTATGTTTGCTCATAAGAAGAAGGTTACTGCTCTTACAGTGATGGGAGATTCTGAGGTAATTGTGAAACAAGTACGTAGCAAATACACATGTCATAACAAAAGATTGGCTGCATATAGAAACAGGATTTGAAATTTAATTGAAGATTTTGATGCCTTTGGGATTACTCTCATCCCAAGGGAAGTTAATCAAATTGCAGATGCTCTTGATGTTGTTGCTAGTACATTAGAGCCTATGCAAGACTCAAATCTTAAGAGGTTTTGAGTTGAGTTGATTTCGGTCCCAGTTGTTCCTGATAATGTCAAACACTTCCAGGTATTTAATGATGATCAGCACATTTTAGCCTTTTTGGAGAGTTCTGATGTATTTCAAAGATGGATAATTGATGAATTTGACAGAGATCGGGGAGATTGGGATCCGAAAAATAACAGTCCAGAAGGGATATTGGATTTAAAGAGAAATAACATCCCAAAAGGGATGATAGCATTAGAAAGAATATTTGATTCAAATCCACAAGCTTATCAAAAAGTGCCTACAAAGAGTGAGGGAGGCAAGTATGAATCTGTTAATTTGACTCACTCAGGCCTAGATTGGAACGTTCTTATAGGGAAGACCTATCCTCAGGAAATTAAGGATGAAATGATCAAAGTCTTGAGACAAAATATTGAAGCCATTGCTTGGAGCTATGATGACTTGAAAACTTTTGATACATCTATGATCACACATACAATTCCTCTCAAACTAGAAGCTAAGCCGTTTTGCCAAAAGCAATGCCTGGCTAATGCATTAATTGAGCCTTTAATTCAGAAAGAAGTGCAGAAACTTTTGGATGCAAGAATAATCTTTCTAGTTAGACACTCTACTTGGATGGCTAATTTAGTTCTTGTAAGGAAGAAGAATGGTGAAATCGGGTTATGTGTGGATTTCAGGAACTTAAACAAGGCCTCTGAGAAAGACAACTATCCATTACCTTCCTTTGATGAAGTATTGCAAAAGGTTAATGGATCTTAGATGATGTCTTTCTTGGATGGGTATTCCATATACAATCAGGTCCTTGTAAGTCATGAGGATAGGATGAAGACTGCTTTCACTATAAAATGGGGCACATTTTCCTACAGAAGAATGTCTTTTGGTCTCATCAATGCTAGTGCTACTTTTCAAAGCATGGTGGATGTAGATTTTAAAGATCTGATAGGGAAATGTATAATTATCTATGTTGATGATTTCACCATCTTCTCTAAGAATAGAGAAGATCATGTTGCTAACTTGGAAAAGGTTCTAAAGAAATGTATAAGTTATGGTGTCTCTCTTAACCCAAAAAAATGTGTATTTGGAGTTTCTGAAGGAAACCTTTTAGGTCACATTATATCAGGGGAGGGGATTTCCATAGATCTTGACCGAGTGGAGGCCATCTTGAAATTGACAAAGCCAAGAAGTAAGAAGGAAATGAGATCTTTCTTTGGAAGGATCAATTTTGTTAGGAAATTTATAACAAGGTTCGTAGAGATTGTCAAACCACTCAATGAAATGATGAAGAAGGATGCAAATATTGAATGGAGTGAAGAGGCTAAGTCTGTTTTCATGCAGATTAAACAATCTATATATCAGGCACCTGTTTTGACAAGCCCAAATTATCTAAAACCCTTCTACATTTATTCTTTTGCTTATGAACATTCATGTGTAGCAGTTTTAACATAGAGAAGAGAAGAGAACGAGGAGAGACCTATCGCTTGAATGAGCTCTCCATTTAAGAATGCAAAAGTAAGATATTCATCATTAGAAAAACAATCCTTTGCATTGGTATGAGCAGTGAAGAAGTTCAGGCATTATATAATTCGAAGTCAAGTTATGGCCATAGTCCCATATCTAGTTGTGAAATCTCTTCTGATGCAAAGTGAATTAGGGGAACGAAGAGGAAAATGGATGGCCATTTTACAAGAATTTGACCTAGAGATTCACCCAATGAAACTTTTTCGAGGCCAAGGTTTGTCAAAGGAAATGGCTGAAGTATACAGAAGTATAACTTGTCAACAGTACATTGTCCAATCATTCACAAAGGATCCCTGGTATATAGATTTGGTCTTCTTCCTCCTCAATAACAAATGTCCAGAAGGAATGAATGCTACTCAAAGGAGAGCATTGAGGATGAAGAGTGCCCATTACATGCTCAAAGGGGGATCAATAGACAGGAATAATTTTCAAGGAATTTATCTACATTGTTTGGATCAGCAAGAAGCTAAGCATGCCATAAATGAATTTCATGGAAGGCATGGAATAGGACATGGATCTATTGATGCTTTGGCTCATTAGATTTTAAGATCATACTATTATTGGCCTTATGTGTTTAAAGATGCACATCAACACTGCAGGACTTGTCATGTTTGTTAAACCTTCGCACCTATAGAAAGAAATCCCACAATGCCCCTACAACCAGTATATGAGGTAAGCCATTTGCTCAATGGGCACTTGATTTTGTAGGTGTAATTAATCCAAATTCTTCTGCAGGTTATAAATTCATTTTGATTGCAACTGACTACTGCACACGCTGGACTGAGGCACAACCTTGCAAGAATAGTACCGTAGAGGTGGTCATCAAGTTTCTAACTGAGAACATCACAACCAAGTTTGGAGTTCCATTTTCTCTGGTATGTGATAATGGCCCTGCTTTTTCTTCTGTTGAGTTCATTTTATGGGCCTATGAACATAAGATTGTGTTGAAATATTCTTCCAATTATTATCCTCAAGGAAATGGAGTGGTTGAGTCCACAAATAAGAACTTGTTGGAAGTTATAAGAAATTTGCTAGAAAGTAACCCTAGGGACTGGCACACCCAGTTGAGATTTTCCTTATGGGTAGATCAAACCAAAATCAAAGCAGCCCTAGGGAATTCACCTTTTAAGTTAGTCTATGGCCAAGATCCAATCTTCCCCATTCATTTACAAATACCTGTTCTAAATTTTATGTAGGATTTTTACAACAAGGATGATAGGATTGAGGTTAGACTGCTTAGTTTATTAAACATGGAAGAACAAAGAGATGCTTCTTTGCAGCAATTCTCTAAACATCAGGCTGTTGTCAAACGCTAGTTTGATAGAAGAGCCAAGATAAAATCCTTTAGAATACCAGATCTTGTGTTATTATGGGATAAGGCTAGAGAAAAGAAGGGAGATCACTAGAAGTTTGATAGACTTTGGTTAGGTCCTTATCAAGTGGCTGAAATATTAGGCGAGAATTTTTTTCGTTTGAATACCTTAACAGGGGAGCCTGTTCCAATACCAGTTAATGGTTAGTTTCTCTAGCACTATTTTGGTGCATAGAAGGTCTAATGTTTTGGAGAAGGATGTACTATACTGTATCATATATAATTGAGTCTTTGTTTTAGTTATGTTTTCTTACTGTTGTTGTTTTGTTTTTGTTTTCTTTGTTTTCTTTATTTTGTTTTTGTTTGTTTTGTTGTGTTTTGTTTCGTTGGGGATTTTCTTTTTTGTCCATCTCAACACTTAGGGGGTTGTTATTCAAAGTATACTATTGGTACTAGGAGAGAAATTGGTTTAGGTATTTTCATAATCATCATTGAAAGGGATGTCGTTCTGAAACTCATGTCTTATGATCATTCTAGTTTGGGTTTGAGAAGTTATTTAAAGATAAGAAGATACATTGTGAATATCTCATGAATTATCATCAAAAATCTGTCACCAAATTAGATAAAACATCTGCATAAGTAGGTGCCTATCTATTTTAGAATGACTCTACCTTTGATTCAAGTGAAAAATCTGATTCCAAGACTATCATGAAATCCATTGTAGTTCTCAACCCACATTTTAGATTCATTGAATCTGAGTATTGAGAAAGATGCATAAAAGAATTTCCACAAGTGAAGTAAAAAAAAGAGAGAATGAAAAGAAAGAAAGAAAAGGAAAGCTATATATCAAGTGGGTAATCAAGTATCTCTATCGGGGCTATGGACGCCTGGCTAGCAGTAGAGCAATGCTTTGTGAGAACTAGAGGCATCTTCGTCAAGGCTATGGATGCCTGTTTGGCAGCGGAGCAATACCCAGGATTTTACTACACGATAGTTAAAAGACTCAACTCATGTAGCTTGAATTTTAGGTATGGTGGTTTGAAGAGTAGAGAAAGTATCTATGAATAATGATGCACAATATAAGCACACACTTATATTCAGAAATAAATCATGAGCACATACATCTAAGATTCTAGCTCAAACTTATCCTACATATATCCGATCTTATTCAAGTTAAAGTGTTTATACGCCAAGTAGTTTTTTTTGGTGACTGAAATTTTCTTTGGGTATCTTGAAAATGGGTAAACCATTTTCCCAGCCAAGTCGCCATTTGTTATGCCTTGCATAACCACCCCATCTTTTTCCTTGGTCAAAATGGGTCCCCCTTTATTTATTTATTTTTATCTCTTGTTGTTTTTAAACAAAGTCTGGAGTCTTTTTGCTTTCGAAATTTTGTTTATTTTGGTTTAATCTGTCAGAATCGGAGCCGAAACCAAATCGGGTTCTGAAACCACAATCAAAACTTGTCCTGGTCCCCATCCCGATAGTCTTTCTTTTGGCCTTTTGTTTTGTCTTAATCAGACCCGAAACCGGAGTGGGCATTAAGTTAGTCTTTATCGAAAATTGCAAAATCATAATCGATTCCACCTCTGCTTCCGCTTTTTCAACTTGTGGTTTTAGTCTAAGTCCTTGTGTTTAGTTTTAACATGTCAGTCTTTTGTTTTTCTTTTGTGTGTGGTTTCATTTTGCGCTTTATCGGCAGAACCGGAACCGAAACAGCAATGAAGTTAGGAAATTTCTTAAGTTTCTAAATCAGTTTCCATTTCGATTCCACCCCCGCCACTTTTGGGTCATTGAATTTTTGACTAAAGTCGCACTATAGTGAAGTGTTGGGTCTCTTTCAGTTTCGACTCCGCTTTAAACTGCATTCAATGCATTAATGACAACTGCTCACGTAGGTAGAAATCATCATTTTTACCTTCATTAAGGATTAAACGAATCATTATTATCATTCTTAAGAGATTAAAGAGCAAGAAAGAGCAGTGGCGGAGTTCATCTGAGTGAATCAATTGAAGGAGGAGAAGATTATTGCTTGTGAATCAGTTCAGAAGGTTAGCTGGGTTCTTACGGGTTCCAGGTAGGGTTTCTTATCGTTGTTGTTCTTCATTTATTTACTGTTGCATTTTTTATGTTTTCTCGTGCTATGAAACATTTCGTTTTAAATGAATTCGTGATTCTTGGTATGTTTGTTTGAGTAGATTCTTGTTTTATTTTGTTTGTCTGGTTATTTTCTTTGTTTCTTTTGCTTTTTTTTTTAGTTCTTTGTGTTTTAGGGCACGGTCGCTTTCACGTTTTAGTTGTGATCACGTCGCGCTATTTTAATTTGTAGTAAGATTAGATTTAAATGGCGTTAGTTAAAATTAGGGATTTATAGTGAGTTAGGGCTAGTTGAATTTTGTGTTTACTTAGGGTGTTCTCATGCATTCAATCTAGTAAAAATGTCAAGGGTTAAAATTCGTGCCCTAGTTTTATCGTGGTTTTTTTTATATTAGGGTTTTGAGTGTTTTTGTGATCACATTTAAAAGATTAAAATATGATGCCCTAGAATATAGTCGTTCCCCATGGTCATATGAGTATAGTGTTTTTAAAGCCTCTTTTCATTTGAATATGACCTTAGTTTTAGTCATGGAGTTATGCGTTAATTCGTGAAAAACCTTTTGATGACATCATGTTCGATATAGTCGGAAGCAAGATCGGAATTGATTTGGAGTTTTGGATGTGTTTTTATGTTTAGTGTCAACTCCATCTTTCATCCCATCTCTGACTCTACTTATGGTAAGGATTTTTTGCTTTATGGAAATGTTTACCTAATGGAAGCAGGAGCGGAACCGAATCTGAATATGAGAATAGAAAATCTGAAGGAAACTAAATCAGTTTCCATTTCGGTTCCGGTTTCGATTACCATTCCATTTTTGACTCCAAGCCCACCTCTTGTTAGTAGAGTCACCATTCCATTTCTGACTCCAAGCCCGCCTCTTGTTAGTAGAGTCACCATTCCATTTCCGACTCCGGTCCCGGTAGTATGTTAAAAAAGACTATTTAGAATATGTTTCTGCTTGGTTCCGCCTCTAATGTATACGTGAAATATATAGTTTAAGGCATGTTTTATGATGATATTCAAAGATCTAATTAGAGGTTTTTGTGGCAGAAAAACTAGAAAATGTTAGGAACATCAGGAGAAGTTGTCCAAAGGAATCGGCCTGTAGGAACATCAAAGGCAGTGCCTAAACCAAAGAAGATCAAGCCTGAACAATTGCCTTATACCTTGAGGTATAATCATAGGACACCTATTGTGAAGGTGAGCAAGGTGGAATCCGACAGGTCAGACATCATCGATACAAACTTGGACCAATACAACTTTGAGGAGCTACATGCAGAAACCTTTGTAGAACGGGAAAATCTAACAAGGACACAAAGAATTCTTAATTCCGGCTTGCCACATATTACTATATTTCCTTTATCAATCTAGTGCTCGGAGTTAATCTTGACAGCAGCTAGTGCCTACAATCCTGCTACAAGACTGTGTATGGATTCACAAAACAATGTGATCATTGATCTTACTCCTCAAGCATTTCAAGATTTATTTAATGTCCCAGATCCTAAGAGCTTGGTGCAGTTGGATGAGGCAGAGGTCTTGGAGAAATATATTCAGTATAAGGAATCCAATAAGTCTCATAAACAAAAGTGGGTTGAATACATTAAAGAAATCTTTAAGCAAACTTGCAGACCAGCCAAAGAGGGCAGATTTCTATAAGGAGGTATCAGATCCAATCATGATGTTGTCTAGGGCCTTTGGGAAGAGAGATATATTTTGGTTCAAGGAGTGGATGTTTCCTTTCATCTAGACTATCTTAAATGGAGCTCAGCAGTTTGATTGGCCAATGATTGTGTCAAATGTTGTTCATGATCAACTGACTAACGTCAGGCAAACTAAAATCTTCTTTATGACCTCTTAGATTGTGTATGCAGCAACAAGGTTGGGTATTTTCCCAAGTTTGAACAGAGTGGGAATAATGGGAGCCTTGGATGGACAGAAGAAAGTGTGGGAGCATTATGACCAGTTGCCTCTTCAGGTTGTTGAGACTCATTTCAGGAGAGTCAATGATGCATTCATATATGTAGTCATCAATCAGTTGAACAGGGATGCAGGGTACTGTTTGAGTCAAGAAGCCATGGAATTCATTGCTGAATGGGGGTGTTGGTACATTCAATACCCTAAATTCACATATTTTAGGTTAGCTGTTTTTGAAGGCCATCCACATCTACTTCCAAGGTGTTGCAATAATAGGATAGTGCTAATGGAGTTTGTATTATCAAGCTCTTGGAGCTAATGCTCGGTTTGGAATAAAGCATAAAATAGGATGTCACAAGTTCCCCATGAAGTTGGGTGAGTATGGTTGCCAACACTTGGTAGGAGCAAAGGTGATCTTTAGTGAATTGATACAATTGAAGTTAGGTCTATACACAGTCCGTAGGCACTTTGATCCAAAGGGTAAGATGTATGCTTTGTTGCCTTCGGTGTTTGACAACCATTTTAATCTATTAGAGGACTTCTGGAGTGACCGACAAGATGAGTATGATGTAAGAAAGAAGAATTATGAAAGATTGTCTATCTCACTCATGTCAGAGCTTGGTATTAAAGATAATATTCCTGACACATTGGTGGATGATGGAATTTTATTGGATCCATCTTATGAAGCTTTGAACATTGGCACCAAGAGCTTGGATCCAATTGACTGGGATGCTGAAGAAACCCTTGAAATTAAATAGATTGGAAGGATAGTATTTGATAGGAGTGTGCAATGGTTAGTTTTAAGAACCAAGACTCCTCAAGGACCAGCCCCTAAAAGGGGTAATGGATACAAGAGGATTAAAAGGAAGACACAGGCCCAAAGAGCCATTGGATTTCTTTCCCCCAGACATCGAAGAGATAGAACTTGAGGCGATAGATGATGAAGAGGAAATGCAAGAAGAGGATGTACAAAAGGGATCAACTGTTTCGACACCTACATTAGGTGAATCATCTGCACAAGTCCCACTTACAAGGAAGAAGAGTAATGAAGTTCAAAAGGGAGCGCTTCATAGTATGGTTGAAGCTAGAAAGGGAAAAGCAACCTTAGAGAAGGAAATTCATGAGGTTGGGACAGATTCAGATGAGACCATGTCAGAAAAATATATACAAGAGAATGTGCCTCTGGAGGATTATATTGAGCAGATTTTGACACAAGAAGATCAATGGAAGTTGTTTGAAGATGCAAAAAGAAATTTTGATGCAAGGGTTGCAGCCTTGGAGAAACAAAAGGAAATTGAAGCTAAGGTAGCAGCTGATGAAGTAGAGAGACAAAGAAGTCAACAAGAACATGAACTCAAGGTCAAAGAAGAGAATGACAAGTTGGAACTAATACAGAAGATTCATGAACTTGAGGAAGAGAAGGCAAGGAACCGGAGGGAAAAAGAAATCTTGGTTGCCAAGTTAAAACTTGCAGAGGAAGCTCACCAAAAGGAAGAAGGAGCAGAAAAGTTAAGGAAGGAAAAGGAGGCCAAAGAGCTGTTTAAGAAACAACAAGAAGAAGAAGCAAAGGTAGAAAAACTTAAGGCTTTAGAGGCAGAAATATTTGAAAAGGAAAGACTAGAGGCTTTAGATAAAGAGAAACTAGAAAAAAAAAGCTCTAGAGAAGTAAAAATCAGAAAAAGAAAGGTTGGAAAAAGAAAAAGTGGAGAGAGATCGGTTGGAGGAAGAGAGGTTGAGGAAAGAAGAAGAAGATAAGAAAAGGAAAGAACATAAAGATAGGGAAGAGGCTGAAAAGCTTATGTAGATGCATATAGTGCAAGAACAACAACAGAAATCAAGGGTTGACTCTCAATCCCAAGTGAATATGCAGCCACCTTCTACCATTATTTCTTCTTCCTCTATGATGACTACTGCTCCATGTGCTCCCACTTGGTTAAAACTAGATCTACAGAAAAGAGTAGTAACACCTTCACAGCCTCTTAATTGGGAGGATATGATGAAGGAGATCGATCAAGAGAGGTCGAAAAAGAAGGCCAAAGTTTTACATTCTACTAGACTCACGAACAAAAGAGAGATTGTTGCTGAATGTGCCATGCCAATGATAGAGAAGGAGGTAGGGGACATGCAGCTAATAGATTATTAGTTGAGTACTGTCAACTTGGGAAGGCCCACTAGAAGTCAGCAGATGAACTTAATTGATGTGGTGGCTTCAACAACCAAGTCAAGAATGATAAAGGATAAACAAAAGAAGGATGAGCTTAAGGCTCAGATGGATCAATTACATTCATTTTTGAGAAGTGTCTCCTCTCTGAGATCACAACAGGTAAGAACCATTGAGACTCCTATTTTGTTGAGCAAAAAGGAGGTAGATGATAGACAAATGGGTAGACAGGTTGAATCAGGAGGTAGGTAGAGTTTTCGTTGAGGGTTTTTGATGCAGAGTTAGGAGGATTCAACAACATATCTCACAATCCTTCAAAATTAATCCAAATCAATATTTGTATAATACATTCTATTATTCATTCTATGTCACATTGGAAACATAACCATGGTAGCCCAAAAGAAGTTATTTCATTTTTCCCAAAACTGCAAACCCTAGATAGGGTTCAAACCTGCCGTCACTAAAATGATCATAACTTATTCAAATCTTAATGAAATTTGATGAGAATTGAAGCAAATGAAAGTAGATTCATATAGAAACAACATAAAATTGGTTACAAACCCAAAATATATACTTTAAAATCCGTACCATCACATTATTTCAGACTGTAAATTCTGCACAATATTGTTAAAATAGGCAGTCTCACCAAAATAATCATATCTTCCACAAAACTCAATAAAATTGAATGAGAAAAAAAGAGTTGGAAACTAGAAATACAGATATTTCCATCAATATATGATAATACATTATTTGAATGCATACCAGGCCGTACAAATCACAACTTCAACCTGGAAACAATGTAAAATCAGAAAATGCACACAAACTTGAGGTTGCCATTTATCAAACTTCACAAATAATGTCTCCAACCTCCCCAATTCGAGTTTTGGAGGGTGTAATTATACATTTACAACCAAAACCAACTATTTTCAACCACCTTTTAGATATTTTGTTGACAAAACACCTTAATGACACTTTTGACAAGTTGCTTGACAACTTTCTTGAGCAACTTTTACAATTTTTACAATATGGAACAACTTTAAACATTATTTGACAAATGACTTCAAATATTACTTCCTAAGACTCAAAAACCTATAAAATGGTTTTATAAACCTTATTATAAGACCCAATACACAAAATAGATCAACTATTTACAAATGGCCTCATGGAGGCAAGAAATCAAATAAGTGCTCCTGCACCAAACTCCCGAGGGCAAAAGAATTCAAGCCCCTTTGAATTGGCTTCTTCTTGATCTTCCAATTCCTTTGCACTTTTTCCATTTTATTTTCAACCTGAAAATTATTCTTTGTCCAAAGAATTAGTAACATAATGAAATGAAACAAACTTTCTACCATAATACCTCCATCATTCATCAATCCTTTGCAAACCTCTATGACCAATTCATCCATGATCATTCCCTTAATCAACTCAACGTCTTCAAGTCCTGAAATCAGGTTTCTTATCTCAATGATACATTCACCTTCTTGCCTTGGAATGTCTACAACAACTTTAAATTCTTCATCTTCATGCTTAGGAACATCTTTGTCTTCATCTAGGAATTCTTCATGTGCATCTTCATATGCTTCTTCTTCCTCTTTCATCTTCTCATTTCTTCTTCTTTTCACAATCTTCTTTATAGGCCAAACCATCTTCCTTTTCAATTTCAAATTCCAACTTGTCTCTTTTTTCATCATTTGTTCTATCCTCTTCATAGATTCTTGGAACTCTTCCTCAATTCTTTTCAATTCTTGCTTCAACTCAGCAATTTCCCTATCCATCTTTGCTTGTCTTTTTCTCTTCTTTCTCTCCTCCTCTGCCTGCAGATGCCTTCTCAAGTTCTCCATCTTTTCTAGATGGTCTCAGAAAGTATCTCCTTTCTCACAACTCACTTTCCTCTCGGCCTTCTCAATGGCAGCAATCAGGTTCTCACATAACCTGCAACCAACCAAAACACAACTACAAAACCAATTTCTTTCTCAGCCCAGACCTTTTGCTGAGCTCTGATACCAATCTGATGCAGAGTTAGGAGGATTCAACAACATATCTCACAATCCTTCAAAATTAATCCAAATCAATCTTTGTATAACACATTCTATTATTCATTCTATGTCACATTGGAAACATAACCATGGTAGCCCAAAAGAAGTTATTTCATTTTTCCCAAAACTGCAAACCCTAGACAGGGTTCAAACCTGCCCTCACTAAAATGATCATAACTTATTCAAATATTAATTAAATTTGATGAGACTTGAAGCAAATAAAAGTAGATTCATATAGAAACAACATAAACTTGGTTTCAGACCCAAAATATATAATTTAAAATCCGTACCATCACATTCTTTCAGACTGTAAATTCTGCACAATATTGTTAAAATAGGCAGTCTCACCAAAATAATCATATCTTCCACAAAACTCAATAAAATTGAATGAGACAAAAATATTTGGAAACTAGAAATAGAGATCTTTCCATAAATATATGATAATCCATTATTTGAGTGCATACCAGGCCGTACAAATCACAACTTCAACCTGAAAACAATGTAAAATCAGAAAATGCACACAAACTTGAGGTTGCCATTCATCAAACTTCACAAATAATGTCTCCAACCTCCCCAATTCGAGTTTTGGAGGGTGTACTTATACATTTAAAACCAAAACCAGCTATTTTCAACCACCTTTTAGTTAGTTTGTTGACAAAACACCTTAATGACACTTTTGACAAGTTGCTTGACAACTTTCTTGAGCAACTTTTACAATTTTTACAATATGGAACAACTTTAAAGATTATTTGATAAATGACTTCAAATATTACTTCCTAAGACTCAAACACCTATAAAATGGTTTTATAAACCTTATTATAAGACCCAATACACAAAATAGATCAACTATTTACAAATGGCCTCATGGAGGCAAGAAATCAAATAAGTGCTCCGCACCAGTTTTTAAGCCTACAAAGGCACTGAAGAGTTGATAAGTGAAATCCAGCAGTATATTGAAGCATCGGAGAAACAAGAAGAGGAGCATAAAGAGTATAGTCAAAAATTAGAAAAGGTCAGTGCATTGCCTTTAACTATTCTTCTTGAACAATCAATGCTTGAGGAGGACAATAAGGATTTTGTGGAGAAGACCTCTCGTATACTCCGATTTAGAGCAGATTTCTTGTGTAATCATAGGAACGAGGTTCAAGAGGCTGTTAATAATCTGACTGGGCAGTTTGAGGAGCTGGAAGCAGTCATTGCTATTATTGTAGATGTAAATGTGTTAACAAAAGAGGGCATGCCTTTGGACTAGATAAAAGAGAAATGGGATGAGAGATTTAGAGGACTCATGTAGAAAGAAGATGATGGAGAAGATTTGATAATAGATCGACTAATGGATGTCAAGGAAGAAGTAAAAGCTGCTAGAAGAGAGTTGATAAAGATAAAAGGTATGAGGGAGTTTGTTGCAGAAGAATTGGATCGGATTAAATTTGAAGATAGCTGGATTGATGGGCCGGAATTAGATACATTACAGCAATTCTTTACCAGCTACGATGAGTTCATTGCGAACCCAACTTCACATGCATAAATCCCTTGCATGCATGATTTCTCTCTTCTTTGCATGTTGCATGCAGTACTGATAGTTTTGAAGCACATGACCTTATTTCTCTTCTATTTTCTATTCTCTAGTTAAACTGGATGTCTAATGTAAGAACTCAAGATCAAATTGATCTGAGTTTCCAAGAGAATTTTAGTTCCTAAAAGGGTGGATTACCTAAAATAGAAGTGGAGTTCAAATTTTTGTATATCTATAAATACCCTGTGGGTATCATATTGTAAAGATCGGCTAATTGAGAATAGAATTGGTTTACCTAATGTTAGGAGATAGAATTCTGTAGTGATTACTGAGATACATTGTTACTAGATGCTTTACAGTTAATAAAAATTACAGGTTTTCTTGAAATATGGTGCTAGAATTAAATTGTTTTGTGTGGTAAGGCTGATAAGTTATAATCTATCTGTATGCAGTGATTGTGATGAAACATAAAAGTTTCTTAAGTGATGAAAGTCATTTGAAGGAATCATATTTAAGGATTATCTTGTTATATTATCATTGAATTGAAGTTATTAAAGTCTGTTGATCTAGGACCTTGGCAATGAATGGATGTGTGTGTGTTCTTTTGAAGTTGTGGAGATAGTTGTGATATGTGAATAGTGGAATTAAAGTAAGCACCTTAGATGCATGCAATGGTACAGTTTATTCTATAAATTATGTCATGCTTTGGTTTTGTGATCTATTAGAAAACATTCATTGTTGAAGGTATATGTTCGGATATTAGGTAAAATTTGATTCATACTTACTGGTTTACCCTTTGATCTATCTTTTTCTTTTGTTTGAAACCCCCTTTATTTACAAGAACGGTTTTGATAAAAAACAAATGAGTCATTGCTTGAATCTTTTGTTACCAGCACAGGCCCCTTGAATATTACAGTTTCATGAACTGATTGAGTGACACCAGACAGTTGAGAACCAACTACCAGGACCTTGGGAGTTAGGCTACTATATGTTGTCTTTGTTTTTCAGGAGAAATAGAGTCAAAATATTATGTTTTAACGTTGTTTATCATTTTCACCATCAACAATTACCTTATGAAAAGAATAAACATGAGTAATATATGAATTTTCTTTGCATCTTAGCTCACATACATACATATCTACACATAGGGTTGAATGTTGGGTACGGCATGGAAAAGATCAAAAAAAATTATCTTTGCAAGTTTTCCCATGTGGGTCACTATTCGTACGAATATTGTTCCATTTATGGCTTTCATTTTGTGGTGATGGTTGTAATTCTCTAGCTTAGGCTATATCGTATCATTTACTACCATCGTTGTGTGTGTATGGTTACAAAATAGTTAATATCATGTGTTTTGTGTGGTTTTTTTCACCTGGCTTGTTGTTCAAACCAATATTGTTTCACTTATGGTTCGCATTTTGTGGTAAAGTGAAGGTTTTGAATCGGTTTATTACTGTGAGATAAATTTAATAAGTAGAAAACACACATATATAGCCATGCATGGACCTTTCAATATAGAAATCACAATGGGAGCAAAGGAAATAAACATCACTTGGCATGGGTTGAGAGATTAACATCACTTGGCATAGGTTGACATGGCAATATCACTTGTTTGCATCTGATTTCACATACCTACACAGCTCCACATAGTGATAAATGTTGTCCATGGCTAACTTCACAAATATACATATCTACACACAGGAAAAGTAAAATAGAATAAAACAAAAAAATGCATGCTCTCCACCCTACCATATTGCCTCATGGAGCCTGATAGGCTCACACCAAACCCTTGAGCAAGAACATACACTACCCACCACTGTGATGAATGGTGATATCAATGTTTCTTATTAGGCCTAATATAATCCATATTATTTTAAGAATTCTCTTATGAGGAGGGAACAAATAACAAATATCTTCAAAAAATAATAAACATAGGGAGCAATATATGTTGTCTACATCTAATCTGGCATACATACATATCTGCACACAGGAAAAGGATCTCGTAGACATTTGCTATATTTCCTGAGGTTTTAAATGACAGGTGTTATTACAACCATCGCCAATACACAGAAAATATACAACAATTAATGTTGATACGGACCAACATTTAATTTTGATATGAACCAACATTTAACTTTGGTGGCCTTCTCTATCCACGTGGCAGGAAATCCATCAACCTACTCCCAACACATCTGCCACCTTTTTCACGACCGCCAAAAGACTCAAAAACTAGGGAGGTTGATTCCTATATATGCATCGAACGCATCCAATAGATAAAGATGTGGGTGGAAAACAAAATGTACACCAATATATATGTATGCAAAGGAAGATGCAAATATATATGCATTGTTGATTGCTTCCCAATATCTTAAAACTAGGAAAGCTGATGAATTTTTTTTCCATAGTTCACACATATAGCCTATTGGCTAAAAGTTTCCATATAGAGGAAATCGTTGCAAAGCAATCAATATTATTTCATTTGTGGTTTCCATATACATGTGATGGTTGCAAAGCAATAAAATAGACCAATAACAACATTGTTTGATATATGGTTTCCATATAGTGCCAATGGCCACAATAATATTTAGAGTTCTAAAGTTACCAAAGCAATTGAATAGTTGATGTTATTTTCCATAAGGCATTGTTGACTATTGTTATGTAGCTTTACTTGCTATGAAGATTGTGAGCCACCACATTGACGAGCGTTTTTGCAAACAACATACATACATATGCACACCCAAATTTGCCAATACATGTGAAATAAATATAGATAAGTTTAAATGCACATATATGTGTATGTTGGCTGGGCATAGGAAATAAACATCACTTGGTACAGCTTGTCATGGCAATATTGTTTAATGTATAGGTTGCATATTGTGAACCAGATTTTTGCCTATGCTAACATGATCAACACAAAAGAGAATTAGCCAAGTTAGCAAAAACAATAATCGAGCTCCCTATGAAATTCTTAATCACATTAAGACAAGGAAACATGATAAAAAGAATACAAAGAAAGCATATAAGAATGTAAACCTATCTAAAATGGATCAAACCATATCTCAAAGGGGGATTGGTGCTACTTTGATGTGGAAAGTAGCCCTTTCCCAACCCTTTTTTAATAAGCTCTTGGATAATGGATGAAATGCCTTGAAGATGCTATGTGATATGATGAACAAGATGAAGTGAAAGATGAATGTGTATCAAGTTGTGTCCAAAATGAGAAGAAAAGCCTCTTATTTATAGATGATATTGAGAGAAGATGAGGCAAAATGGATGAATGTGGGATCATTCAACATCCAATGGCCAACTGCCACTTGTCAAGATGTGAATGGAGGAAGCTTGAGCACATTTTGATGAATGTGCACGATAAATGATATTAGGTGGATTTTGAAATTTTGAAAGTTGGCTTGTTGGAGGGAGAAGAAAGAGTCTTAAATATCAAGTGGGAGACATGTAAGAGACAATGTAAGAGGATTTAATTCCAAGTTGGAGGGGACAAGTCATTTGGAGGGATTTTCAAATTTGGAAGAATATTCCATCTTGATGCCCTTTTGAAAGTAATTAGAAGAAATAATAAATCAAATAAATTGATTTATTGTGCAAGTGGCAAAATCTCAAGAATTGGAGTGATTAGATTAGCATTAATCATGATTTGATTAATTTTAATGGAGGTTACTTGATTGTGGCATTCAACTTAAATATTTGGATTTATTTAAATTAAATGAGAAGATAAAGGACATTAGAGATTTAATTAAATATTTGGATTTATTTAATTAAATGAAGGAACTTTAGGAGATTAAAATAAAAATTGATTTGTTTAATTACAGAGATGGATTTAGGCTCGTTTATTTAAATAAAATTGATCTATTTAATTAAAGAGATGAATATGGTGACTTAATTAAATAAAGATTGGTTTATTCAATTAAAAGAGGAAATATAATGAATTTTAATCAGATAAAGAATATTTGATTAGAATGGTTAGGAGAGGGATAATTAACGAAAAAAATTAATTAGTGATTCTGGATCAAATGAATGTATATTTTATATGCCTACATTTTTTCCCTCTTTGAAGCAATGTACCTGTTGCATTGATTCAAAGAATGATGTTGCTAAGATCAAAATTTTAAAAAAAATCTTATTTTTTCGGATGCCCCAACGGAAAGAAGTATACTGGTACATTGCCCCCTTGATAGATCAAGTGAAAAGTTTGATTTGAAGGTTGATCTCGCAACAAAGAGGTTCAAGGTGGACATATGGATGGTTATGATGATGCAATGAGATGGTTTCAAGGTGCTTAGAATAACCAATCTATATTATCCTAAACAACTTAAAATGATGATTGAATGCATGTGAAATGGATGACATGGATGATGTGATGATTCCTATATGATTATGCAATGGACTTTTTATGCAAATGTATGATTTATGAGATGCTTAGACTAACATATCTATATTATGCAATGATGAAAATGCATGTGAGATGATCAGTGTTTCTTATATGATATGATATGATATGTAGTATGTTGATGGTTTGTGGATGTAGGATGGATGCAATGGTGATCATGATTAATTGTCCTAGTATGATGTTAGTGCAGAAAAGAAGAAATGAGATGATGACAAGAAGATTCAACAAGCCAACATTATTAGAGATGATGATGAGAGATGGATGGTTTTCTTATCAGGAATTGGGATTTTAAAAGGGCTACTTACCTTATGTTTGATAACACGCATAGGCACGATGCATCAAGGTATAAAGAACCAAGATGGTGTTGCACCTAGTGTGATCGACTTTGACTCGGCAATGAGATAGGAGTACTCTTGTTCACACTTGACATGCAGAACCTTATTCAGAATGTAGTTCAGATATTTCAAATATCTCATACCAAAACATAGAAAAGAAAGCCTTCCTATGTGGTCAACAAGACACCTAAAACACCCTCCCTACAAACCAAGCAAAGCACGCATGACCACGTTATATTACAAGAATATCCATCAAGCATAGTAGATAAAAAGATAATGATTGTTGCCCCATTCCTTTTTCTCTAAACCCCTTTATTTGGAACATCATCGAGAGGTCATTGGAATGAGCACAAAATAAGATAAGTCAAGAAGACAAATATCAAGCAAACAAACAAGGTAATGTTCTTCGTAACGCTAGCCAAGACTAAAATATGATGATGCATAATGTTGATGTCCATTGTAGGAAGGATGCATCCTAGGACATGTTGTGATTAGGTGATGATGAGATTAACTAGATGATAAGCTATTGATACTCCGATTTGACCAACTTGTTTACCTACTGACCTAGACTTGAGACTTTGACAATTGAGCTTTTACTTTTAAACCTGCTAGACTTGCTTCTGATTGGTTCACCAAGGGGTGAAAATGGCGAATGATTTATTATGAATGATGATTATTGTGGGTGAAAGCAAGATGGAGATGGATGCACCACTTTGGATTTTTTCAAATATTTGGATGTTTTTGGTGTTTTTTTAATGTTTTGAGGTTGTTTTGATTTTCGGGTTTTTTAATTTTTTTGGATTTTATGAGATTTTATGAATGTTTTTGGATTTTGTTTTTATTTTTATTTTTTTTGGATTTTGATATGTTTTGGAATTTTTTATAATTTTCACATGATTTTGACGATTTGGATATGGATATGTGATAATATCAATGCTTTGTTTTGGGATTTTTATTGAAAACCAAGTTGAGGTTGATTGATCAGATTGATGGATTGATGATGATAACATCATTGAGGATACACAACAATGAAAGGATAGTGTTAAGTAACATGAGGATTGGGAAGGATATCCCGAGATGATGATGGATTGGTTGGATTTGACTGATCAAGATTGATGATGATAATATTGTTGAGGATAAACAACAATGCAAGGATAGTGTTAAGCAACACAAGGATTGGGAAGGATATCCCGAGATGATGATGGATTGATTGGATTTTGATTAATCAGAATTTTGAAGCTCGATTTGGAACAAAATTGTTTTGATGATTTGATTTGACACTGAAGTACACATTAGATGTAACTCATTGATTTTTTTAGATTGATGTTTGACGAAAGATAAAGCTTGATAAGGAACATCATCTTGTCAAAATATGCCATGAGCTAGTGATTTGGCTTTTGACTCACAAATGCTTTGACCAATTTGACTTTATGTTTTCCAATGTTCAGATCACCACATAAGCTGGAAGAGATAGATCAAGATTTATTCCTGAAGCAAGATGTAAATATTTTCCCCCAATGTCTAGAAATGTTTGAAAGGCCATGGGTGGATGCTTGGGTAGGTGGATGGATGGATGGATATGGTAAGCATGGAAAGGATGCCAAGGATTATCTTGTGATAAGATTACAAGTTTGGATAAAGGATTCTCATTTGGATAGTGCTTCAAGGCTTAGATAACGTTGGATTGGATAGGATCGATGAAAATAACCCATGTCAATATGACTACCATAAGCAAGTGTAAAGTGTGCACCAAAAATTTTCAAGATCAAGATAAGGTAGATAGATGGAAATGGGTTGGATAAATGGTCATGGATTTGTTATGGATTTTGATGGATGGAATGTTGGATTTATTATGGATGGGATAAGATGCTTCCAACTGAAATGGTGCACGTAGATGCTCAATTCTACACATGTCGCCTGTTTTCCAAGTTTTCATCATGGTACCTGTCCAAAGTGCCACCAAAGTGGTTTTCACTAGAGGATGATTTTTTTCTTTACTGTTTTCAATCCTTTTTCTGATTTTTTTTGGATTTTTATATTTTATTTTTTTTGGATTTTTTACTGAAAGATTTTAAGCTCATGGTGAACCACCTATTATTGTTGAAGTTGATGCTTTTTTCATAATGTGTCACTGATATCCTTCTTGAAAATTTTTATTTTCCAAGATATGTGCACTTGAATGCAACTTTTGAGATTCCTGTTCTACTTTGTTGATACCGGAGTTAACTTTGTCTTTGTGTGCACATCGCAATAGAGTGCCTTTTGAATCCTTATGATGAAGGGTTGTTGCCAATACATGGTCAATGTGATAATTTGATGTCTTACATGGAGGCGGGGATGGTGTTGTATGTTTAGGAATAAAAGATGGATTGGTTGACAGTTTGGAACCTTTGACTCTCCAAACTTGGGAAGATGAGAAATAATGGGTGGATACGGAAGTGTGCATGAAATTAAGACCAACAGCTTGATATACTTTGTACATTGCTTGAGAAGCTTTATTTTTCCTTTGTGGACACCTTTGATGGATAATTTTCCCTTTTTTATTTTTCCCCTTAGTTTCTTTGACTAATGGATTTTGATAGGGATAATCATTCTTTGTATTATTTTGTTATCCACTTGTATTTGATTTGTCCTTCGTTCTTATTAGCCTATTTTTCTTTGATAATTTTCTTTGTGCTTTGATTCAAATCTTTCTTTTGATGTTGGTCTCAATTTTTCGATGGGGTGATGGGTGGATAAATATTCATGACTTGGAGGGTTGTAGTACTGGCATTAGTTTCATCATAACAATTCTTCATACTCCCTATGTTGACATTTTCTTGAGACAAACTTGCTCCCAGTTTTATAGAGGTATCACTGATATGTTTAGATCCCTTAATTGTTGCATAACCAAGACCTTGATACTTACGATTGCCATTAATCTGTATTGGTTCTAGGATACCTTGTTCATGCGGACCTAATCCTTTTCCTTGATAATTCATCTGCTCAAAAAATTTATCTGTAGTAGGATATGTTTTACCTTAGAAACAAGTTGTTAATCCTTCTCTTCTTTGTCATAGATCTTCAAAGGTGATAACTTCTTCATTGATAAGATAATTTTCCATTAAAAAGGTGAGTGATCCAAGTTTATAAGTGATATGACCCTCCATCTATGGGATAGCTTCATGATTGATATCTTTGGCTTGATCTTGTGAAATATCAAATTTTAATGTTTCTTTAAGAGGTATTGATGATTCACTATCCACGTAAAAGTCTTCCTCATAATTCATTCTTGATATGCTTTCACATGATGTTTTTGATTCACAACTTGTATAGAAGCCTTCTTCATGACCTATTTTTGATATGTCTCCACATGATGTTTTTGATTCACAACTTTTGTAGAATCCTTCTTCATGGTCCATTTCTGATATGTCTCTAGATTTTTCTATATCTTGATCAGGTGTACAAATGTTAAGAGTAGGAGACCCTTGTTCCTTGGTAATGATATCAAGAGTATGAGATTCTTGTTTTGAATGAAGATCATCTACATGTCTGTCCATAGAAATCATATCATGGGTAGATGGAGGAATGTGTGTTATATAATCATTTGTGACATCTTGTATAGATAGGAGAGTGTCCATTAGATCATTGTAGTATCTTAGAGATATGAATTCTTGATCTTGATTAATGCTAGAATTTCTTTTGACATGCTTTGGATCACGTTCTTGACATGGGTCAATTTCAAAGGATGGACTACTTATAAAGGGTTCTTGGATATCTTCATTAGGCATGGGAAGTGGTTCAATATCCTCTTGATCTTTGAGTGGACTTGGATCAAATGTTGAGTTGAGGATTTTTTCAATATCTGTAACCCTGAGGTCGAAGGATTTCAATATGTCTTGGGGAGGACCATTGCTAGACTTTGGTGAAAGATGTTGATCATGCTTTGGGGTAAAATCTTGAGGTATGTCCTCTAGTTCTCATTAGGTGATGTAGAGACACTTTCAACATGATCATTGGTGGAAGGATCACTAATTATAGGATCAAATAATGTTAACACTCCTTTGAGTAGATGATTGTTGGATATTGTTGAGGGGTAATTATCATGATCAAAAAGTGACTCTTGATGTATATTGAGTTGATCTTTGGATGAGGTAGAAACATCTTCAAGGTTCTCATTGATGGATAGATCTTGATCATAGTTTTCAACAATTGTGGGGGAGAGATTGTCATTGCTATTGCTAGTGGTTGAATCCTGATCATTGTCCCCAATAGTTATTATTTTTTATCAATAAGGTCTTGGACAAGATTTTTAAGTTGAATACAATTTGATGTTGTGTGTCCCTTTACTTTGTGAAAATCACAAAGGTGCTTCTCATTATACCCTGGTGGTTTCACCATGGGCTCTTGATAATTCACATAAATAGGGATTTTAATGATATTTTCTTGTATCAACCGTTGCATGATCGATTCGATTGGATCCCCAAGTGGTGTGTATTTTCATTTTTTACCTTATGAGATTTGTACTTTAAATTGACCTTGTGGTGATTGATTTTGGAGATGTGGTGGTGATTGATCTTCGAGATGTGGTTATTGAGTTTGTTGTTGATGTTGTTGATCTTGATATCCAGCTTCTTGACATTGGAGATATTGTTCATGATTTGGTTGTAGAGACAACTCAATGCTTTGATGACATGGTTCAACCAATGGAAGAGTGTATTGATTTTGGGGTGGAGATGTCTCTTGGTGATATGAATCAATGAGTTTTTTGAGTGTAGCAATTTTGTTTCACAAGATTTGACCTTGACATTCTTGATATGGTTGACTTGGTTGTTGAGCAGGAAGATTTGGAATGCATCCTTGTGGTGCTTGCCTAGGATCATGGACAAGTTGATTCTGGATAATTTATTTGATTTGGTGTGATGTTTAGATCTGGAATCATAGGTTGACTTTGAACATTGTTGTGGTTGGGAATCATATTGCCTTGATTTAGGTAACTTTGATTTTGCATGGTGTTACTTTGACTTGGATCAATACCTAGAGTTGTTAACATATTACTTGGAATTTGAACAACATTAGTCTGATTTGCAAACATATCTATCCCAAAGTTCACCAAGTGTGAATTTGAAATGCTCCTATTTGGTAAGATAGGATTTGGTATAGTCACATTTGGCATGTAAGGATTAGGTGGGATAATATTGTTTGGAAGAAGACTCATGCATTGAATTTTTGGTTGATAGATTTGTAAGTTTTGACTTTGATTTAAATCTACCATAGGAAAAGGTGTTCCAAAATTTAGATTGGGAAAATTCACATTTGTTGTATCATTGAGATTTGTAGGAGATAATGATCCCATGTGTGGATTGTATAAATGTGAGTTTTGAAAATCAATTGGTATTGTAAGGCCTTGATAGTTTGGTTGAATTGGATGACTCATGATGTATGAATCAAGTTTATACTCCATGTTCCTCTTATGTTTTGACCTTGTTGCAAAAGTGAACCTATAAGGTGTTTAGGACCAAAGATGAGATGAAAGATGAAAGGGTGAGTGATATGGGTGTTTTAATTTTTGAGAACTTCATCATCAATGCTAGACTTTAGGATTTGAGTTTGATTGGTTTGATTTGGATGATGAACTTGTAAACCCTAAGATGTTGGATGTTATCTTAGGATGAACTTGTCCAAGAGGTGCTAATTTAACTAGAGGTATGAGAAAAGATTCATTCTCACACACCTAACTAAACAAAGTGATTTTGATTTGGTTTAATGATGTACCCAAGTCTAGATAATGATGTTTCCAAAGCTTTAAAATTTGTTTGTGGGATGGAGATGATAAATTTTTGGGGATGGATGAAGTGTTTGATTTGATCCTGGATGAACCTAAGAGGACTTTTTTTTATAGGACCAAGCTAGTGAAGAACATTATTTTCTCTAAGAGTAGTTCAAACCAAAAGACCAATGTTTGCATGGAAAATCATATGACTAGAAGATACCAAGCACTGTGTGAGGTCCAATTGGAGTTAATCTTGATTAATGAATTGCTTCTACCACATCCACTTCTTGCTTAGTTTTTTAAACTAAATGTCTATGTCTCAATTCATTCTCATCCCACAAAGTCTATTATGTAGAAATCAAGGATTCAAGGGAATAGTTTCCTATGTTGACTTTAGAGAGGAAATTGTGATTAAGTCCAAATACATAGAAGCCTCTAAGGTGAAATCCCTAGGGCAAGCATGAGAAATTGAATTCGTCAAAGGTATTTGCTTCCCCTAAAGGGTTTGAAATTTGATGATCATATTGAATTCTTATTTTCCACTATTTTATATTTTAAGAAAAGTGTTTTGATTTTGAAACAATGCACAACCCTATGGATAATGAAGGAAATATTTTTTGAGTTCCACTTGGATGAATCTAGCTATGCTTACTCTTAGTGAATGATTAGATGCTTGACCACACAGGCTCCCCCTTATAATGCACTCACTTCTTGGGTCAGCCAAGCAGTAGTACCCATGAATCTCCCATGGCATACTTCTCATCTCTACTAAAAGCTAGAAGAATGTGGGATGGGTTCAGAACAATCATTCTTGCATCAACAAATAGATAAGGATTTTGGTCTTTCTAAACAAGGGGTTTTAATGTGAGTATTTCATTCATGGGGGACCATCCATTTCACAAGAGACCATTTCTACCCTTCTTGTCAAAATTATCCTCGTGATACTCAAACTTCCCTCGAGTACCTACACTTGTATACTGGTTGGAAGTCACTTGGCTTTAGCGTGTTACCGATTGGGTCTTTCCCGGACGTGATTACTTTTTCCCAACAGGCAAGCCCTCTATGGATAAACAAAAGCAAACAAGTACATCCGTAGTTCGATCAATATATTTTGAGAAAAAAGAAAAGAACACACGCGATATACCTAACTCACACTCACAAACTTCATTCAATTTTAAACCCAAATCAAAATGTTGAGGCAATCTTTTTGATAACTTAATATCACAAAAAGACTTTTGATTCTCAAGATCATCGTAAGATGTGAGAGAAGCACATATGTCTTTTATATGATATTACTTTGTGAAAAATATTACAAAACACCAAATGCACATGTTCATTTTAGTTTCCAAAGGAAAAATTGAGTTCTTTTTAAAGCCTTGAGATCAAAGTGTGAGAGTTCTTTTTCAAATTTTTAGAACCCAAATTGAAGTTTAGTAAGTATCTAATGTGATTTTTAACCCTTTTTAGCAAAAACGAAAGCTTTTGTGGTGTTCTTTTTAGAATCCAAAAGATGTGAGTTGACCTAAAATAGAAAACAAAAGCATAAAATGGAAGATCTAAGCATTTAAAAACACTTTTTTAACTTCAAATTTAATGCTCAATTATCTTTAACTCCAAGATTCTTCAAATATTGTTTCTTATGCTTTAATGTCGCAAGTCCTTTGCATGAATGAAATCCCTCATTCTACCTATAAACAGTAAAAATTTATCCTAAATTAAAAAGTATGATATTTAAGGAATCAATGATATCATAATGAAAACAATTTCAAACCAATAAAATTCCTAAACTTGTCAAAACAAGAAAATGATCATGTGAGAGATAAATATCTATAGTACAGCGGTGCTTGGGTTTTGACAAGAAAAATAAAATTTAATTTCAGTCCACAATAGGTCCTTCTTGCATATCACACATCCTTAAATCATAAAGCCAACATAGTATATTACCTTCTAGTGCACAGAAACAAGAATATAAATTGTTGGATGATAGTAAAGTTGTGTAATGTTATGCTAGGATAAATAATACTAGTCTTCAATTGCGTTCTAGCTACTTTGATTTGATATTTTTCTATGACAATGACAGTTACCAACCACTCCCATTACGTCAGCTTCAAAATAACACATTGAATGCTCTAAGTATATTCAATCACCCTCACTCACAACTCACAACATTTCAAATTTGAGTATTTTGTTGTTCAGATGATCCCATTCTACTTTATTTTAAATTAGAAAACCATAACTCGCAGTGTTGACATCTTGGACATTAATAAATATCAGTAAATGATTTGATTGAATCCAATTTAGACAAATCTGTATCTCTCCAAGCAATGATACATTTCAAAGATAAATAATGCACATGAGAAACCCATTTTTTCCACCATAAATAGAGAGAGATCCTTTCAAATCAAAAATAAAGTCTGAAAATAAATGAAGCTCTGTCATACACCAAGATCATGTGTCAGTGATTTTCCTACAAGAAATAAATATATTAGGTCATACTTGATTGCACCCAGCCAATTGTAATCCCCCATACATAATCTCTTGGCAAAATGTGTGCTCCTGACGAAATGAACAGTTCACAGAAAAAAGGTGATATGCATCAGTCACATTCCAGATATGCATTATTCATATTCTATTAAGCTTATCACTGCTAGAATCTAGTGATTCACATTCCAGAATGGTTCAATTCCCATGGAAATAAATACAATTTGTTTGCAGGTCGGTGGAGTATATTCTCAACATTGAAGATAAAATCCAGTTTCAATTTGAAACACTCACATGAATATCAATAGCGAAATAACAGTTAAAGATTTAAGATGTATTTAAGGCTTTTGAAAGTTCGATGTATCATTCACAACCACATGAATAATTTTTTTGGGGAATCTCATAAGATTTTTACAACTAATGTGTGGGTATGTGTAGGATCATGATGGGCCAAAAAGTGGTGATATGTAAGTGATATGATGGCCCATGTGGCTGATGAATTTTTTTTACCCAAAATTGATGAAACAAAAAGGGTTTTTAAAGGATATTCTCAGATTTCCACCAATATAAATTATGCTTTACTTTGAATTTAATAAATTATTATTATTCATTTTCTATTTGAATTACGACTAAAGTCCAAATTAATGGGCTAATTGAAAAAATTCTATAGATTTCAAATGGTATCACATTTTTTGAATAGGAAACATGCGTCACATTCTATGTTTCACATACTATAGGGTTTAAAAAAAAAAATGAATTTCATGAATTTTTGACCAAGTTAACGTGGTTAGATAGATGAGTTCTTATATTTTTTAAAATTTGTAATAAAAATTCATAATTAATTATTTACATGGAAAAAAATTACAAAAAAATATGCATCACATTGGGACATGAGTCCTCTACTTATATCTAAAATCTTATAAAAAAATATTATTATTTCATTGTGGTTAGGGTGGTCAGACAGAAACCTACTTCTTATTTTTTCCCTGAAATTTAAGTAGTACTACGTTGAAATTTCAATTTTTTACCAAATAAATTTTATTTTAAAAAAAAGAAACCTAGTAGTTTAGAAACTACATTCAATTTGCTATAGATTATATTCTTACATATTTTTGAAATAATATCTAGATAACTTATTCAAATTTTTATGTCAAGTTGCCTAACTCTGATTTTCTAAATTTTCATCACCACTTAAGGGCTTATTTTTTCCATGATGATCCTGCACATACCTGTGTGTTGTGGAAAGAAGCTCATACATGTGAATAATTCATCATGCATTCAATCCCTTTGGTAACCAAATTCACAGCTAGGAAAGATAGGTGACATAGGTAAGGTAGAACGTTTATGAAAGATCATGGAGACACCAACAAGACAGGTTATAAAATGCAATGAAAATAAAATAATATTGAATATCATTACATTTCCATGTAATGAGATAATGAATTTTGAGGAATATCAAATCCAAAAATTTTGTACTAGATTAAATGGAAATAGACGTCAAATTGGTTGGAAATACTTAGAGTTGGACTCAAGCTTCCTTCCACATGTGACACATTTACCAGCAGGCTTCCACCATAGCACGCGTACCTCAAATCTCCTCACAAAAATGGTACTTCACATGTAGCATTCTTTACTCCACAATACAGTAGATGATTTTCATTGAAGAAAGGGACCCTAAAAACATACCCAAAAAGAGTGATTCAAAGAGAACACAAACATTATCAAAAAATATTCAACAGAAAAATGAAAATCTACTACTGTTTGTAAATAGTTGGCTGTGAAATAACTATTTTCATGTGAAATGGGGCACTTTTTGCTCAAAGTGACCACCACATGAGAGTGGCTTGGGTGCAATAGAAAGACAAATGTACTACAATGGAGACCAAGTCTACAATATTAAGGAAACACATACTTTTTGGTGTGGAGATGTGGCATTGACCAAGTGTACATATGCACATATCTTCTAAGAAAACTATTGGAATCTCTTTGAAATCATTAGCAACAATGTGACTAAGAATCCACTTTTATATCAACAGTTCAGCAGATGCAATATTTGCATGATACACACAAGATGGATTTAAATGCTAAAATCTAAAAAAAAAATGAGATAGTGAATGAAAATACTGCCTTATGTGTTATGAGTGCAAATGTAAGTAAGTAATGGTAAAAGTAAAACCAAATTCAAGATGCCAGTCGAGTGTAAGTAACAAATTAAAGATGCCTTTAAATCTAGATATTTAGATATTACTTTACAAAAGTATTTTGACCTGCAAAAGAGATATTTAAAACAAAACAAAAACATACTGATTTCCTTCTTAGCCAGTTGTTCTTGCTTTCATTTCATCCTATTCATTAGAAATCAAAATAAGATTAAAAAAGATGAAATGGAGGCTATTTCGAGCCCCGTGGTGGGCGCCAGAATGTGAACCAGATTTTTTCCTATGCTAACATGATCAACACAAAAGAGAATTAACCAAGTTAGTAAAAATAATAATCCATCTCCCTATGAAATTCACAATCACATTAAGACAAGGAAACATGATAAAAATCATACAAAGAAAGCATATAAGAATGTAAACCTATCTAAAATGGATCAAACCACATCTCATAGGGGGATTGGTGCTAATTTGATGTGGAAAGTAGCCCTTTCCCAACCCCTTTTTGATAAGCTCTTGGATGATGGATGAAATGCCTTGAAGATGCTATGCGATATGATGAACAAGATGCAAGATTATGATCAAGATGAAGTGCAAGATGAATGTGTATCAATTTGTGTCCAAAATGAGAAGAAAAGCCTCTTATTTATAGATGAGATTGAGAGAAGAAGATGCAAAATGGATGAATGTGGGATTATTCAACATCCAATGGCCAAGTACCACTTGTCAAGATGTGAATGGAGGAATCTTGAATGTGCACAATAAATGATATTAGGTGGATTTTGAAATTTTGAAAGTTGGCTTGTTGGAGGGAGAAGAAAGAGTCTTAAATGCCAAGTGGGAGACATGTAAGAGAAAATGTAAGAGGAGTTAATGCCAAGTTGGAGGGAACAAGTCATTTGGAGGGATTTTCAAATTTGGAATAATATTCCATCTTGATGCCCTTTTGAAAGTAATTAGAAGAAGTAATAAATCAAGTAAATTGATTTATTGTGCAAGTGGCAAAATCTAGAGAATTGGAGTGATTAGATTAGCATTAATCATGATTTGATTAATTTTAATGTAGGTTAGTTGATTATGGAATTCAACTTAAATATTTGGATTTATTTAAATTAAATGAGAAGATAAAGGACATTAGAGATTTAATTGAATATTTGGATTTATTTAATTAAATGAAGGAACTTTAGGAGATTAAAATAAAAATTGATTTGTTTAATTACAAAGATGGATTTAGGAGATTAATTAAATAAAATTGATTTATTTAATTAAAGAGATGAATATGGTGACTTAATTAAATAAAGATTGGTTTATTCAATTATTTAAGAGGAAATATGATGAATTTTAATCAGATAAAGATTATTTGATTAAAATGGTTAGGAGAGGGATAATTAAGGATGAAATTAAATTAGTGATTCTAGATCAAATGCATGTATATTTTGCATGTCTACACATATATTGGAATTAATTGCAATAATACCTTTCATTTAAAACTTACAAAAGTAATTGAGGAGTTTATGTTATTTTCAATAAGGCATTGTTCAGTGCTAGGCTATTGATTGAGCTGCACAACATATGCAACAAACATTATAACCCTAAACCATTTGATATCCATATCCAACATTACATTATGATTAGACATGGGAAAGTAGTAGGGAGAACATTTAAGAAGCATTAGATAAATATACGGACATACACACTCACACATACAAATACATCATAGACACATATATCTACATAGAACTGTATCAAGATAGTGTATGCACTAAGAACATTCAAAACAAGATCAGAACGAAAAAAATCAATTGATAAAATTTCTATTACATTTTGTATTTTAATCTTGTGCAACAACATATTTTAATAAGTTGGATCAAAGAAAAATCAAAAAATCATTGCAGAGGTCGTAGAGGATATTCATCATTAAACATCACATAGAAAATATTATAACAAAAAACAAAGTTCTATGCAACTGCAAGAAAATGGAAGATAACCATATGTGATGTGCTTTTATGAATGCAAAGGCAGAACAACATTAAATATCCATGCATTCAAGGGAGCCAACATTATAGCTAAGAATGATTGTGAAGAGATAAGACTAAAAGGCAATTGAACTAGACAAGAAGCAAAAAACTATATTGATATTAAAAAAAAGTCACAAATGGGTATGTGCAAGATCATGATGGGCCAAAAAGTGGTGATATGTAAGTGATATGATGGCCCATGTGGCTGAAGAATTTTTTTACCCAAAATTGATTAAATGAAAATGGTTTTTAAAGGAGATTCCCAGCTTTCCACAAATATAAATTATGTTTTACTTTGAATTTAATAAATTATTATTATTCATTTTCTATTTGAATTACGACTAAAGTCCTGATTGATAGGTTGATTGAAAAACATCTATAGCTTTCAAACGATATCACATTTTTTGAATCTAAAACGTGTCACATTCTATGCTTTGCATACTATAGGATAAAAAAAAATTAATTTCATGAATTTTTGACCAAGTTAAGGTAGTGAGACATACGAGTTTTTTATATTTTTTAAAATTTGTAATAAAAAATTCATAATTAATTATTTACTTGGAAGAAAATTAAAAAAAAATGTCCATCACGTCGGGACATGAATCCTCTACTTATATCTAAAATCTTATAAAAAAAATATTATCATTTTATTGTGGTTAGGGTGGTCAAACAGACACCTACTTCTTATTTTTTCCCTGAAATTTAAGTACTATTGCATTGAAATTTCAAATTTTCACCAAATAGATTTTTTTTAAAAATAAACCTAGTAGTTTAGAAACTACATTCAATTTGCTACAGATTATATTATTACATATTTTTGAAATAATATAGATAACTTATTCAAATTTTACGTCAAGTTTCCTAACTCTGATTTTCTAAATTTTCATCGCCACTTTAAGGCCTATTTTTTCCATGATGATCTTGCACATACCCAGATATCTATATATATTGAAAACTTCATGCATATACGCATACAAATCCATTATAGGCACATATATCTACACACATATGTATCAAAATGCTTTTGATTGAGGAAAAAATGGGTTTTACAAGGACTTGAAACCACAAAGTTTACAAACCAATAAAAGATAGATCAAAGAAAGTCCAAGATAAGATAGATTGCACACCAAAGATAAACATGAAAGAATAGCAGCCACTGGCAAAACCCAACAAAAGGACAGCAAAAAACCAATGACAACAAAAACACAACCACACCTAACCCAGAGACTTTAAGGTCTCTGCCACTTCTGTTTCTAGGATTTCCAAATCCTGAGCCACCATCTTCAGATCCTAGGTCTCCAGAGGCGTCGTATCCAGTCTTAAGTTTCTTCATGTTGGATCTAGTTCTCTTTGAAGGGCCCAATTCCTTTGCCTTGTTTTTGTTCTTCTCAGCATCTAGATCCACAATCAGAAGACCCTGTTGAGTGTTGTCCATTTTTTTCACCAAATCTCTCAAGAAAGTAGAGTTGTTTTTAAAAATTCTATGGTTGTGTTCAATAGTGGCTTTCAGGGCTTCCCTGATCTTATCAATGTCTTTGCCAAGGTTCTTGCCTTCCTTCTTAAGGTTTTTTGTGAAGTCTACCTCTTTCTAGAGGTAATCAGTCATGGCTATCTTCTTGTCTGTAGTCCATAAAGCCTTAGCCAAGTTCTGCTCTACCACTTTAGCTTCCAGGATTTCCATTTTACTTGTGATAGCTTTGTTTTTAAGATTTAGGTCCTTAATTTCATGAAAGGCCCACTTCAGGATTTTAAAATTATCAATCGCCCCCTTTCTGGCCAAAGAGATGATATCACCATAAAAGTCCCTTTTTGGTTCAAAAGAAGGGTCATCAAGATTCAATTCCACATGATGGCTAGGCCTATCATCTCTATCAACATAGTGGAAAGAGTCAGAGGAGACCTCCTTCCTAGAAGGTTTTGTAATGTCATCATCTGAAGAATCCTCCGAGTAGGCCACCAGTTTTTCCACAGGGGGCTCATCCCTTATCTTGTCCTTTGACACAGACGCTTTGTGAGGACTTTTTTGAGGAAAATCTTTTTTATTTGAGGGCTTAGCAGAAGGGGCATTCTTCCTTTTTTTACTAGGAGGAGGAGTAGTCTCTTCCACCCAATCTAGGTTTGAACCCTTGATATCCTCAGGCGAGCTAGACTCAGTGTCGTAACCCTTCGAGGCCTAGGCAATGATGGGGTTAGAGACAACCGGCATATTTTTGAAGTTCTCATAAATGATTTGAATAAGGCCAGCATGCAGGACCGGATTCTTATCATGATTTTTCCTAAACTCCTCAATACTATTGTTCAAAGAACACAACAAGTAGTAGAAGAAAGAAACCCTAACCTTATATCTCAAGTGGTTGAGTAAAACAAAATGATACCCGTATACCCTGGTAAATCTCCCATCCAACATAATGTATTCCATTAAGACTCTGAGCACCTCCCTCCAAATTTTCTTGATCCTACTTGACTCGAAATAGCTATTAGAGACTTTAACTAGTCTCTTTTTCACCTCCTTCGTCTTCGGAAATTTGATAGTTCAGCTTCGTCCGAATATTTCCTATCCTGATAAAATTTCACACTATCAATTGAGAGACTAGTAACTTCTCCAATAAGCACCTCATCCACCAGCACCTTCCTCCCATAGATGATAATCTCTCCTTTATTCCAATGTTTTGTAAAATAATCAGTAGCTCTGAGGTCTGGACCATGAAGTCTTTCAATGAACAGTTGAAGCCCTCCCTTCTCAATTTTCTTCCATACCTTGGAATTGTATTTATTATTTGTACACATAGTAGGCTCAACTCTTTTCTTGCTTCCTCCCATTTTCATCAATCTCTTGTCTTGATAGCCTGCACCATGAAAATACAGACTTATGAGTTCGCAGCAAAACCAAAGCACCCACAAAATGTGCAAGCTCAACCCATCTATCATATTCATTACAATTCTACCATCAAATCTTATTATATCTCGGCACTTGGCACCTTTCTCTTTAATCATTTTTAAATGTGGCTTCTCTCCCATGAGTGCAATCATAGTTGATTAGGTCTCTGACGTTAGCAGGAAAATCTTTGTAATTTTTCCATGTCACCTTTCTATTATGTCTTATTCCCTCATTGGCAAAGAATTCTGCCACACCATTCCCTTCCCTATAGATATGGAAAATTTCAACTTTCTCAAACTTGGATAAAGTGGCCCTAGCTTCATCAATCTATTACTTAATAGTCCAAGATGGGGGGGAAAAGCCAAGGAGGAAATCAATGATATTTTTGGAGTCACCCTCTATCCAAATATTTTTAAAGTTCATACTTTTAGCCAAAATAATGACCTGGTAGGCTCCTATAGCTTCAACTAGATGACTTTTTTGTTTCCCCAAAGAGACAGCAACCACAGCAATGAACATGCCTTTGTCATCACGTAACACACCTCCACTTCCTACTATTCCCAGATTCCCTTTCACTACTCCATCAAAATTGGCTTTAATCCAACCCCTGGGAGGGTGACACCATAAGACACTATCACGATTATTTTTAGCTTGTTTAGAAGCAAAGGACACATTTCCTTTAATCTCCCAAACTTTTTCCATTTCAATGTCATAATTCAAACAAACCACAGAGTCCATCAACACCTCATGATAAGGAGCCATATTGAAGTTTTCCCCAATGAGCCATATTGAAGTTTTCCCAAACTCTATTGTATGCACTCATAAATTTGAATTACATGCATATATATTTATGTATATGCATACGTAAATATATACATGCATACAACCATGTCCACAATTATATATAAGAACAGCTATAAATATTGATACATGTGTTAGATAGGATGACATAACTATATAGCCAAACAACATAAAATAAAATGAGAAACATACACTTAAACTGGAACAAAACTATAAGCAACATTAAAAATATAGAAGAGAACAAGTGTATCTTTTTTTTTTAAGATTATAAGTTAAAATTCATTGTCTTAATATATAACCAGTTAAATGAGCAACTAAACAACAACAGGAGAAAGGAAAGGTCTTTTGATGTGACAAGCACTACAAAGAAAGAAAGGGAAAAAAATGTCCAGTCAACATAAACTATAATAAATATTCAAAGTCACAATTAGGTATGGTTGTTTGTAATTCAAGGAAGTACGAAAAACTATCTCTGGAGACTCTTGAACGGCAGGGGAAATTGTAGACAAATCTAACAGCAACAACTTGCACTCAACTTCAAAGTTAATTCTTGCAACTTTGACTATTGTTGTTTTAAGCCTTGTTTCTGAAATATAGGTCTAAGTTTTAATAAGAATAGTGAAAAATAATGAGGTGTAGGTGATGTGATTGATAATAGACTCAACATTAATTGCAATAGAAGACTCATATTGAAACATGTAAAGCTCTTGTATTGACATATGCAATAAGCTTGTTGTGGCCTCATCAAAATCAATAGCCCCAATCTCGCCTGTGTGGTCTTCCATCTTTAGCTGCAATAAATATCAAAAGTCACAATCAACTATTGTTGTATGTCATTTAGGGAAAAACTAGATGTATTTTGGGCGGACTCTTCACACTTTCTCTTGCATTTTCTTCCATTGGCCTGCAAGGGACATGTAGCGTAACATAATGCATCATTTTTTATATATTTTACTGTTGCCTTGAGAGTAGCTTGCAAATTTTCTAGCAAGCCAAGGTAGTGATCCAAGATATATTGAATAGTGACTCTCCCATTTGTCAAATCAACCTTTTGAGGGACCATTTAGGAGGGTTCAATAGCAGGTGGCTCAATATGTCCTCATTGAGTCAAGGGTTGTGCTTCTGGGATGTCAAGATTTATGTATAGAAGAGTCCTTGCGGTTGTGTTCAGAACCATTCCATTGAAATACTCAACACGTGCATTTTTAACATCAAGGATGACAACTGAAGCAGGGGTGTACAACCTTTCCAACTTGTCACCCTTTGCTTCCCAATTTGAGCCCCACATATTAACATCTATTCAAAAGGATGAAAATAATTAATTTTATTAGTCCTATGAATTGTTTCAAACTAATCCTTTCTTTGTATAGCCGATACCTTTCCCACATGCACCATAGTCCCAATAATATCAATTAAACTATTATTTCTATAATTTGCAATTTCATTTATTAGCATGAATTTAAATAATTTCTTTGGCACAAAGGCCTCATCGTCACAACATTTCAACGTTGAGTTTTGATCCAAAATGATTTCCATGTGGTTGTTCAACTTATTAAATTTCCTATATGCTTGTCTCACCGAGCCTTTTGAGACATAATAAGTATGACCCACCTCAACCCTATCATAATGAAATTCTACTATGCCATTAAATCAAGTAATTTTTATTTATGTTCCCTCATTGTCAATAATGTCAAAGCTCAATAATTGGCCCTCGTGTCCTTGCTTGTTGTAATGGTGCATATCCCTTTTCGTTGTTACCCGGCCTTTTATTGTCCATTTGGTTTAGTAAACATTCATCCCTTTAACAAGACTAATATTTGCAGCAGCATTATGCTAGCTTGGGGATGTATTAATCCCAAATTTTGAGGCTCGTTTGGATGGGGAGGGTGACTCACAGCCAACTATTTTTTCTTCTTGATCTCTAAACAAATATCTAGGTTTTCCAATTACCTAGCAATCTGAAATTTTGACATCTAAGGACAATATGATAATCGCCCTGGAATCAAGTGAACATCAAATACTTTTAAAGGTGGTCCCCACAAACAAGAAAGCATAAAACAACAAGTAGAAGTAGTGAAAAACAATATCTAACCTTGATTCCTACAGCTTCCTACACAAATAGTTTGTCAAACACAAAATGGAACCTATTTTCAATGCCCCTATAAACAAAAGGTCGCTATATTTTGCAGGAAAAGTCCATATTTCCATGTGGGTTCCATCAGAGAGGATGACTTTTTAGTGGTCTACCAGGTTTTGATCGCCTCCTATTTTTTTATAAGACATTAGCTGGAGAACTAGAGATGGAACAACATCCCCCACATTAATAGATCATATCGCATGTGTTGTCAAGGTTGGATGTACATTTATATCCTAGAAGTTAGTTTCACTCAGTGAAGCAGAAGCAATGAGATATTGATGGTTGTGACACAAGTCTAGAAGCAAACAACAATGCCAACACAATTGAAAACTGTAACATTTTTCCCTCTAACACATAGGTGACTCCCAAATGGCTAGCAAATCAAAAGGAAAAGAAAAGAAAAAAAAAATATATAAATTAGTTAGAATATATATCACAACAACTATTAATTCAAATGAAGCATATTCATAGTCCGCTCGGTGCATATGGAAAAGTATCAATTTAATTGTCAGCGAGAAGAAGAACACAAGGAATAGACTTACAAGGTTGGTGCTTGAGGATTATTCGTCGGCATGGGTAGAGCCAAAGTCCACCGACATTGTTGGGGCTGCTCTTTTAATAGATGAGAGTTGCAACATCGGGAGCTGACTTCAAAACACAACATGATCTCTCAATTTTTTTGCACAAACATCAAGAATATGATAGAAAAGGATTAATAAAAAAGGGTTCAATGATTCATATAAAACTTAATATACAATTTATTATTCCATGTTTTTTGTTCCATCTTTTTCATCTTTGAATTTTTTTTATACAGACATCAACAATACGAGGAAAAATAAATAATTAGGAAAAAGGCTTCAATGTTCTATATAACAGTTAATATATAGTATATCATTCGAAAAAATCTGTGTCAAGGTTCAAACAAATAACAACTATTTTCACAAAGTAATAAACATCGGGAAGATTCTGTAGGTACATTGTTTACATTTACTTTGACATACATACATATCTACACACAAGAAAATTTAATATTTTTTCATATATGGTTTTCGTTATGTGCCAAAGGTTGCAATGTAATAAAATAGTATGTGTTGTTTTCCATAGCACATTGTTAATTTTTGTTCTCTAGCTTTGGCTATATCATTTCATTTTTGATGCATAAGAAAATATTAAATGCTATAGAGTTTACGTTGTTATCCAAAAGGAGTTCTTGACTATAATTTCCACTCATGTTATTTCCCCCATGTGCACAAATCTACATATGTGATATTAGATGCAAAAAAATATTATTATACAACACTTAAAATACACCTTATGATTCCAAGGATGTGCCAACAGAATAAAGATAGGGATCACTATGTATCAATTTTTTTTGCATCCACTATGACATACATACATTCCTGCACATAGGGGAAATACATTGTCCATCAGTATGATCAAATGTCTGTACAATTTTTGAAAAGGCATTGGTGACTGTTGTTCTATGGCTTTACCAGCTATCACAACTATGAGCAAGGAGATGAAGCTTCTCTAAACTGCAAGTTCAATCATGCGTTGTCAAGCTACTGTCCAACTAGGAGGAGGTATTTTTTGTGCTTTCCTACATGGGCTTTTAGTTGCAAAAGCAATACAAAAGTGTCGGTTGTGATGATTTATTTCCCATTTTTACACACTAAAGAAAGCAAGTAGCAAAGATAAAGCAATTGGGAAGAGCTACACTTGAACCAAGCAGAAAGAGGTGGAATTTGAAAAAACCCTTTGTATTTCCAGTTGTTCTCATATATACTTGTAGACATGGTTGTATACGTGTATATATCTACATATACATATATATAAACATGTATGCATGCAATTAAATGTTCTCGGTGCATACAAAATCTTGATACAGTTGTGTGTAGGAAAATGTGTATGTAATACATTTATATGTGTGAGTGTGTATGTGTATGTACATGGATTTTCTACATGTATCTTTCAGGATATGCATCTATTTCTATATGTATTTGTGGCTATGTATGTGCCTATATGCATTTACCACATGTATTGCTAAAGTCGCAGCTCAACAGTCACCAATTCCCTATGGAAAATAGTGCAGACTGTCACTGCAGTCCACACAAAGACAACTAACAATGTTGTATTGAGAAGACGATGAACTGGTATATTACTTTGCGAGCATTTCCAGTAGACACAAACAATACAAAAAAAACTAAATTATCTCTTTCCTTTGTTGCATTTCATTGTTCTTTTCCTTTATGCAGATATGTATGTATGAAAAATAAGATGTAGACAACATTCATATAAACTTGTCCCCCTGAACATTGCTTGCCACATACAATGTGCTGAAAAACTTTTTGAAGTTAGGAAAATAGCATAAATTTTTTTATTACTTCAGCTCTAGCTATATTTTTTCATATTTGATTTGCAATGCAATAGTGAAAATCAAATAGTATAGCCTATTCAACAACCTCTTACCAAGAATGAAACAGTACACCCTAACCTAGAGAACAATAATTGCCAATGTCCTATGGAATCAATGTTGTTTGCATCTGATATGACATACATACATATTTGTGCATAGGGCCCATACATTGTCCATGACTCTAATCGATAGTTCCATTATAAAGACTGTTGTATTGGTTTTGGAAAGTGGGAAGAGGTGCATTTGAATAAGCAGGTAGAGGTGCGGGTGGAGGTGCATATTGGAAAAACTATTTCTAGAGTATTTGAAAAATAGTTCATCTTATTTTCCATAGGCCATTGTTCATTGTTTTTCTCCCGCTTAAGATATATTGTTTCATTTATGCTCTTTATGCAGCCACGATGGTTGGAAGGCAATATTATATATTTTTGTGTTTGATTGTTACTGTGAATTTTTGTGTTTTGTGAGTTTTTCCATCTGGGTTACTATTGAAAGCAACATAGTTTCGAAAACAGTTTATGTTATTTTCTGAAGGTCATTGTTCATTTTAGTTCTCTATCTTAGGGTACACTATTTCATTTATTGAATCAGTGTAGCTACGATGGATGGAAGGAAATATTGTTTGTTTTTTCTATTGGATTGTACATGAATTGATGTGTTTTGTCAATTGTTGTGTGTGTGTGAGTTTTTTCATATGGATAATTGTTCAAACCAATACACTTCCATTTATGATTCACGTTCTATGACGAAGGTTTTCAATGGGTTTGTCATAGTCATATTTTGATTGTTGTATGGTTTTCGTGTAGTGGTAATGGCTATAAGTAACACCTTCCATTTAAATCCTTGCAAAACATAGTGAATGTCTACACAATTTTCAACAAGCCATTGTTAGGTGTGGTTATGTGGCTTTACCTTCTATCAAAGGTGTGGGTGAGAAGGGCAAGCTTCTGTGAACATGCAAACTTACAATTATCTATTTTGGAATTTTTGTGAAGATGGTTGGAGCCTTTTTTTTGTTTTTTGCATGGTGTAATTGATGTATGCTTTCCATGTACAAGAGGTGGTTGTAATAACACCTGTCGTTTAAAACCTCAAGAAACACACTAATTTCCTATGAAATTTTTGATAAGGCATTGTTGGGTCTTGTTCTCTTTCTATACCTACTATCAAAGTCGTGAGCAAGGAGGGTAAGCTTCTGTGAGGGTGCAAGTTGGATCAAGCATTTTCTAGCTTCTATGAAGGTGAGCAGAGGTTTTTTTTTTTTCAGGGTTCCCATTTTTTGTGGGAAATCTAGCGAGAAGAAGTGTTTTTCAAGCAAGCGAGAAGAGGTGGAAAAATGAATATTGTTTCATTTATGGTTCATGGTTTTTGGCTTTGGTTTTGCATGGGTGTGTTACTCTGATTCTTTGTTTTTTATGGGTTTCTCCACCTAGATGATTGTTGAAACCAATATTGTTTGATGTATGGCTTATGTTATGTAGTTATGGTTGCAACAGAGTAAAATAGTGAATTTTATACAGTTTATATTTGATTTTATATTACGTATTTGTTAATTGGTCGCATTGTTCCTCTCTAAGTTGGAGTTTGCAAACACTTTTTTTGTCTTCATTGTGATGTATGTATATGTATTATTTTCCATAGGGCATTGTTGATTATTGTTTTCTACCTTTGACTGTTTTGTTCCATATTCAATTAGCTTGACCTCTTTACTTATTCCATTGCCCTTTAACTTGGTGTTTTATGGCTATATTGTTTCCTTTCTGGTAAGGCCCTGTTAAAAAAAATAATTCCCTAGGATGTTGTTGAAACCATTATTGTTTCATTTAAGGTGGCAGTGTGTATGTTTGTATATTCATTATGTATATGTATCTTTCAAGTGATGTGTTTATCTAGATATGGATATGTCCAATTTTTAATATCAATATAGCTATTTACTTCTTGTCTAGTTTGATTGCCATGTACTTTGATCTTTTGTATTACTTTTCAAGTCATTGGCCCATGCAAAAAATAGAAAATATCCTCCAACAACCTTCATAGAAACTCCACAATAGGTGGATATGGTTTATGTTAATTTCCATAGGGCATTGTTTGTTTGCGTGTGGTGCCAATGGTTACCAGGGAAACACTAATGAACAATGCCATGTGCAGATTTGGATGTATGTTGAATAGCAGTTGCAAACAACACAGATACATACTGAAACATTGTTGGAACAATAAGCCATATTTTGAGTGTTGTATCAAACATTGATGCCACCATCTCTGTATAACTTCTTCCTTAAATAAATTCTAAGAGCTTTTCAACACATCGTATGTGGAAAAAAAATTATTATTATGCATTCTATAAAGGCAAGTATATATCAATGTTGTCTACATATAATTTTATATACATACATATGTGCACACAAGAAAAGAAAAATGAAACACTACATTAGATAGAAAAACCTACAAAGCACAAAAATTCATAGTAACAAAACCATCCAAGACCATCGCCACAAAAGGTGAAGCATAAATGAAACAATGTTTATTTCAACAAATAATATAGTCTTTTATAGAGTACAATCAGCAATGCGGATATATGTGCATCTAACTTGAGATATATATATATATCGGACTAGCTTTTATTTTATAGTTGCATACACATGTATTGCATGTGTTAAATACACCTTTTTAGTTATTATTTCTTTTAGCCTCAAAAAAGGAGTTGTTAGAATGATAGACTGTATAGTAAATGTAATAAGGAATCATTGATTTCACCATTGATTAGAGTGGTGGATGATGTATGTTCTTTCTCAGGAGTTTGGTGAGAGCCCATCAGGCTCCGTGACCCAATATGATAGCATCGAGAGCAGGCCTCATTTTGTTGTGTTTAATTTTATATTTCATATCTACACATCTATGTGTTTCTGACATTAGATGCGGACAACATTCATTTATTTGAAGGCCACCTATCGATATATCTGTGTAATAGCCTATGACAGTCCATGGCCCAATATGGTACAATGGAGAGCAAGGTTTCTTTTGTTACGTTTCATTTTATTTTTTCTGTGTAGATATGTATCTATGTCAAATTAGATGTAGACAACATTCATATGCACAATAGCTTCTATATTAATTGCAATAAAATAACATTGATTTCACCGTTGATTATGGTGGTGGACAATCTATTTTTGGTCTGCCATTGTAACCAATAGCGAGGCCAATGTTTCATCTTGCACTTAATATACAGCCTTCCATTCTATCAAATCCTTATTAAGGCATAGAAAAATAAGAACTATCCTTAAAGACACACAAAAAGAGCTAAGAATGCCTTATCAAGAAGAACATAAATTGATTTATTACTTTGCAACCATTGCCACCATACAGAAAGCATAAATCAAATAATTTATTTAAGGCCACAAAAGAATAATCAACAATTCCCTATGCACAATGTTCGATATGGCATTCTTGGGTGTTGTTCTCTGGGTTTACCTTCTTGTTGAAGATAGTTGTGAGCGAGGAGGGCAAGCCTCCATGAAGGTGCAAGTACGGTCATCAGTTGTGGAATTTTCGGACAGGTGGTTGGAAATTTTTTATGTTTTTTGCATGGGGTGATGGTAGCAAAAGCAATACAAAAGTGTCGGTTGTGATAATTATTTTCCCATTTTTTGCAAGTGGCGGAGAAAGAAGGGAGCTGAGAGAAAGAAAGTGGGAAGAGGTTCATTTGAAGCAAGCAGGAAGAGGGGAAAGAAGAGGTGCATATTGAAAAGACTGTTTCTTGAGAATTTCAAAAATAATTTATGATATTTTCTAAAGGGCATTGTTGATTTTTGAGCTCTTATTACAACCATCGCCAACACACGCAAACCATACAATAATTAATGTTGATGCCAAACTATGTTTAAGAGAGAAAATATTCACACTAGATTTTCCCTCAATTGACTAGTTGAGAAGGCAGCAAATTCAAACCTTTTGTTGATTATACTAAGGCCTTGCTTCAGACCAGGCAAAATATTACATGCAACAAAAGATTTTAATTTGTAGCCTTTTCGGTGAGTCGATTAAGAGAAAATTCAGTTTGGATGTTTTCTCTCTTCATAAATTTGAAGGGGAGGAGTTATGGAGTGAGGAAAAAATATGGTATACAGATCTATTTAGATATAGTAGTCTATATAAAAATAGATATATACATGTGTACATATAGATATATTTATGGTTATATGTGTGTGTTCTTGATTGAACCTTAAGGTCTTTATTATGTATATAGATATGTCAAGTTTTTTATATCAATATGGTTGTTTCCTTCTTGTTTGGTTGGATTTCCACATAGTGTTATATCTACACAATTGGTGTTCTCTATTTGAATGTTTATATGTATGTGTGGGCATGTATGTGTCTATATGGTCATTTCTGATAAGGAGTTGTTGAATAAAGAATTTTCTATTTTGTTGTTGAAACCATTATTGTTTCATTTAAAGATTTTGTTTTGTGGTTATGGTTGCAATTCTATACAGTTTATGTTGTTCTCCATAAAGCATTGTTGACTATTGTTCTCTAGCTTTGGTTATATATTACAGGCAACAAAATATTTGAATTTGTAGCCCTCTCGTTGAGTCAATTGAGGGAAAATTTAGTCTAGATGTTTTCTCTTTTCATAAATTTGAAGGGGAGGAGTTATGTAGTGAGGGAAAAATATCATATAAAAATTTATTTAGATATAGTAGTCTATATATAAATAGATATATACATGTATACATATAGATATATATCTACTTAAATGTGTCTATTTTTTATTGAACCTTACATTCTTTATTCTGAAATTCGATGACTAAATCTTTGACTCTCAGCACCTTTTTATTCTAATTAAGTATAATATGAACCATGAGTGGAATTCATTATAATAAAAATTATATATCATACAAAACATTATTTAGAAAGGAAAACAAAACATTCATATTTATTATTTTGAGAACATAGTTATTTATTTGGGAAGAAATTTGGTATTTGTTTCATCCTCGAAAAGGAATTCTCACAATAATAGGCTTTATATTAAACATAATAAGAAATTTTGGTTGTCACATACAATGTGCTCAAAACCTTTTTAAAGCTATTCAAGGAAGACTTCAAATACTTTTCCCAAGACTGTGCTATAAAAAATGAAACAATATAGCCAAAGCTAGAGAGAGACACTTGACAATACCCTATGGAAAGGAACATAAACTACATAATATTAACTATCTAGTTACATTGCAACCATGACCAATAAATGAAAGCCACAAATGAATAAATAGAAGGTGTTATTACAACCATTGCTAGCACATGCAAGTCATAGAACAAATAATCTTGATGCAAACCAGCGTTTAATTTCATTGGCCTTCTCTATCCACACGGTGGAAAATTTGCCAACCTATTCCCAACACGCACCAAGCACATCCACATCCTTTCCCCATGGCCACCATCAAGGCCTAGAAAATGGGGAGGATGACGGAAAGTCGAGCTAGCTGATGGGAATTTTGACCAAAGCTCAAGAACATCTACCACCTTTTTCACAGCCATTGGAAGGCTCAAAAACTGGGAAGGCTAATAGGAATTTTGACCAAACCTCACACAAATAGCCTATCAACTAACAAGGTAGAGAACAAAAATCAACATAAACTGTATAAAATCAACTATTTAATTGTGTTGCAACCACATCGACAAAACGAAAAACCATAAATCAAATGATATTGGTTTCAAAATTGACCTAGATGGTAAAGCTAACTAAAGACGAAAAAATGCATTGTAAAAAACCTATGCAAAACTATAGTCTTTTCCTAACAACACCTTATTGAAAACACAACAATCTATCTTTTTCAACAGAATATTATCAAAAATGAAACAATGCAACCTAAGCTAGAGAACAACAATCAAAAATACCCAATGTAAATCAACACAAACTATTTAACATTAACTATTTTATTCACTTACAACCACACCCACAAAACAGAGGGCATAAATCAAAAAATATTTGTTTCAACAGCGGCATAGATGCAGAAACCCACAAAACACAAAAAATCACACTAACAAACCTATACAAAACCCTAGCCATAGAACACGAACCATAAACAAAACAATATTGCTTTTAACAAAACAGATAGCCTTCTCTGAACAAAACCCTATTGAAAATGAGAAGATATAGCCTTTTCAACAACACCTTATCGAAAATGAGACAATATAGCCTAAGGTAGACAACAATAATCAGCAATGCCTTATGGAAATCAATATAAATTGTATTGTGTTAACTATTTTAAAGCCACACAACAACAATTAGAAATTCCCTATCGAAATCAATATAAACTGTATCATGTTAGCTATTTTGTTGTGTTGCAACCATATCCACAAAAATGCAATTTGGCTTAAACACTGACCCAAATGTAAAAACCCACAAAACATAAAAAATCACAGTTACAAAGCCATGCAAAAATATAGGCTTTTCTCAACACCACCTTATCACAATGTGGAACAATATAGATTTTCAACAACACCTTATTCAAAATGAAAGAATGTACCCTAAGCCAAACAACAATACTCAGCAATGCCTTATCAAAATAAACATAAATCGTATAATGTTAACTATATTAAAGGTAGACAACAACAATCAACAATGCCTTATGGAAATCAACATAAATTATATAAGGCTAACTATTTTATTGTGTTGCAACCATAGGGACAAAACGTAGGGCATAAATCAAACAATATTGGTTTCAACAACGACCCACGTGGAGGAACCCACAAAACACAAAAATGCACAGTCACAAACTAATGCAAAAATATAGTATTTTCTCAACAACACCCTATAAAAAATGGAACAATATAGCCTTCTAACGAGCACGTTATTGGAAATGAAACAATATAGCGCAAGCTAGAGAACAACAATATTAAATACACAAAACCCATGCAAAACCATAGCCACAAAACCCATACAAAACAATACCACAGAATGCCAACAATTTTATTTCGTTGCAGGGTATGTGCAGGATCATCATGGAAAAAATAGGCCCTTAAGTGGCAAAAAATTCAGAAAAATCAGAGTTAAGCAACTTGACAAAAAAATTTAAATAATTTATATATATTATTTCAAAATTATGTAAGAATAGAATCTGTACAAAATTGAATTTAGTTTCTAAACTACTAGGTTTATTTAAAATTAAAAAAAAACTATTTGGTGAAAATTTGAAATTTCAATGTAGTAGTACTTAAATTTCAGGGAAAAAATAAGAAGTAGGTGTATGTCTGACCACCCTAACCACAATAAAATGATAACATGTTTTTATGAGATTTTAGATATAAGTAGAGGACTCATGTCTTGATGTGATGCATATTTTTTTGTAATTTTTTTCAAAGTAAATAATTAATTATGATTTTTTTATTACAAATTTTTAAAAATATAAAAACTCATATGTCTAACGACCTTAACTTTGTAAAAACTTCATGAAATTCAATTTTATTTTTTTTAATCCTATATTATACGAAGCATAGAATGTGACGCATGTTTTAGATTCAAAAAATGTGATACCGTTCAAAAGATATAGATGTTTTTCAATCAACCTATCAATCAGGACTTTATTCGTAATTCAAATAGAAAATGAATAATAATTATTTATTAAACTCAAAGTAAAGCATAATTTATATTGGTGGAATGTTGGGAATATCCTTTAAAAACCATTTTCGTTTCATCAATTTTGGGTTAAAAAAAAGTCGTCAGCCACATACCCATCATATTGCCACTTTTTGGCCCATCATGATCCTACACATACCCTACAAAGATAGCCAAAAAATAGAAGCCATAAAAAGAAAGCCACAAAGATTTAGAGTAAAAAATCCACCCAAAAAAAATTGTTTTCTCAACAGAACCCTATCGAAAATTGAAACAATATACAGCCTTGTCAACAACACCCTATCAAAAATTGAAACAGTATAGCCTTTTCAACAACACCTTATCAAAAATGAAATAATATAGCCTAGCTAGAGAACAATAATCATCAATGCCTAATAGAATCAAACATAAACTTTATAACATTAACTATCTTATTTTGTTGCAACCATAACCACCAAACAGAAGTCATAAATCAAACACAAACCACAGCCACAAAACCCATGCAAAACGATAGCCACAAAACTCCAACCATAATCGAAACAATGTTTCTTTTAACAAACAATGTAGTCTTTTCTCAACAACTCCTTATCAAAAATTGAAACAATAATTTCAACAAACCCGATCGAAAATGAGACAATATAGCCCAAGCTAGAGAGCAACAATCAACAAAAAGTGCATAACGTTAACAATTTTATTCTGATCCAAACACATCCACAAAAATGAAAGCCATCAAGACAAACCCAAAAAATTTCACAGTAATAAAACCATGCAAAAATATACTCTTTTCTCAACAAAACCTTACCAAAAATTGAAACAATATAGCCTTTTCAACAACACCTTAAATCAAAAATTCATAGTAACAAAGCCATGCAAAAATATACTCTTTTTCTCAATAGAACCTTATCGAAAATTGAAATAATATAGCCTTTTCAACAGCACCTTTTTGAAAATGAAACAAATATTGTTTGTTTGTGAGTTGGTTTGTTACTGTGAATTCATGTGTTTTTTGTGGGGGTTTTCATCAAGGCCACTGGTGAAACCAATATTGCTCCATTTATGGTTCACGTTTTGTGGTGAATGTTTTGAATCTATTTTATTTTGTTGCAACCATAACCACCAAACGGAAGCCATAAATCAAACAGAAACCACAACCATAAAATCCATGCAAAATGATAGCCACAAAATGCCAACCATAATCGAAACAATATTGCTTTTAACAAATAATATAGTCTTTTCTCAATAGCGCCTTATCAAAAATTGAAACAACATGACCTTTTCAACAACACCCTATCGAAAATTAGACAATATAGCCCAAGCTAGAGAACAACAATTGACAAAAACTACATAACAATAACAATTTTTTTCCGGTCCAAACACGCCCACAAAAAAGAAAGCTATCAAGAGAAACCCACAAAATTTCACAGTAACAAATCCATGTAAAAATTTACTTTTTTCTCAACAAAACCTTACCAAAAATTGAAACAATATAGCCTTTTCAACAACACCTTATCAAAAATTCACAATAACAAAGTGATGCAAAATAATACTCTTTTTCTCAACAGAACCTTATCGAAAATTGAAATAATATAGCCTTTTCAACAATACCTTTTCGAAAATGAAACAATATAGCCTAAGCCAGAGAACAATAATCAACAATGCCCAATGGAACCAAACATAAACTGTATAATATTAACTATTTTATTTCGTTGCAACCATAACCACAAAATGGAAGCCATAAATCAAACAATATTGGTTTGAACACTGACCCAGATGGAGAAACCCACAAAACACAAAAATTCACAGTTACAAACCCATGCAAAACCATAGCCACAAAACAAGAACCATAAACCAAACAATATTCATTTTTACAAATAATATAGTCTTTTCTCAACAACAACTTATCAAAATTTGAAACAATCAACAGTACCTCATCGAAAACCAAATAGTATAGCCTGTCACAAACCATGAACCACAAATGAAACAATATAGGAAAGGGTTTTTTCGATATGCACCTCTTCTCGTTTCCTTCAAACACACCTCTTCCCGCTAGCTTTGTCTATGTTGCCTTGTTTCTCGAACCTTGCAAAAAATTGCATAACATTAACAAATTTATTCCATTGCAAAAATAGCTAGAAAATGGAAGCCATAAAGAGAAACCCACAAAAATTCACAATAACAAACCCATGCAAAACCATAGACACAAAACACAAACCATAAAACATAAAATACAAACCATAAATGAGTGTTTTCTCAACAACGGCGTATCAAAATTTGAAACGATCAACACTACCTTAAGAAATCAAACGATATAGCTTGCCACAAACCGGAAACCACAAATGAAATAATATGGAAAAGGGTTTTTTCGATATCCACCTCTTCCCGCTTTCTTCAAACACACCTCTTCCTACAAGCTTTCCTGCAAAAAATGGGCACCCTCACAGAATAACCTCTGCCCACCTTCATAGAAGTTGCACAATGCTTGATCGAACTTGCACCCTCATAAAATCTTACCCTCCTCGCTCACGGCTCTGATAATAGGTATAGCAACAAAATGAGACCCAAAAAATGCCTTATCAAAAATATCGCAAGCATTCGCTATGTTTTTTGAGGTTTTAAACAACGGATGTTATTACAACCATTGCCAGTACACGAAAAGAATACAACAATTAATGTTGATGTGAACCAACGTTTAATTTCGGTGGCCTTCTCTATCAAAGTGGTGGGAAATCCATCAACCTACTCCCAACACATCTGCCACCTTTTTCACATTCATCGGAAGGCTCAAAAACCGGGGAGGCTGATGAAAATTCCGACCAACGTTCAAACACATCCACCACCTTTTTCATGGCTGTCAAAAGGCTCAAAAACTAGGGAGGCTGACGAAAATTCTGACCAAAGTTCACACAAATATCCTATCAGCTAAATATAAATTTGGCCATACTACCCCTATAATTTCTTAAAACTAATAAAAAAAATAATATTAATATGTGTAGAATATAGTCTACTTTATAAAAATGTGATTTATTTGAAATTTCAGTGATTAGTTAAAAATTAAACTAAAATATACCAAATATCAGTTTTTGACAAAAAAAGATACACCAACAAAATAAATTAAAGATGAAAGCCTTAACATATTCAAAATGTGAAAAAAATTACATCGTTAAATAGCTAAAAGAGATCTCAACATTACCCAGGTGTTTTTTTTACTTGACCTTGAAACACATGCAAAATTGATGGTTAGCACAAATGAGATTATGTGATATTTTATAGAAGATAAAAAAACACATTTTTGGGTGTTGGAAAGGTAGGTCAAGCCTTTGGGTTGGAAATCCAAATCAAATCCAAGCCAATGGCTTGGGGATTCCCAAAGCAAGAAAAAATGCGTGTTATAACATTCTCGCATTATGCCTCGCTTTATGTTTTTGTGTATATTTGTATAAATGTATGTTTTATGTGTGTATGTTTGTATATTTCTTTGTATGTATGTGTTTTTGTATATATGCTTGTATGTATGTATTAAAAAAATTAAAAAATGGGGGTAGTGATAAGGGGGATTCACCAAAATGATAATAAGTATCCTTATTTTCCTCTATTTCATTCAAGAAATTAGATCCAAACAATGAAGTGACTGTCAACCAAAAGGTGATTCAAATCAAGGTATCAATCAAAAAAAATCTCATTTATGCAAATCACAGGGGGTATGAGTTAAATAGCACTTTGGGGAGAAAGATTAAGATCATCAAACAAACTCCAAAATGCAAGCTATAAAATGAAAATGAAGGATATTAATCAAAACTAACAGAAACAGTAATCAAAAGGTAGATCTGGAAATGAGAAAATAATGTGTACCTTTCACCAAAAGTCAACTTTTGAAGCTCATTGAGGACTTAGTCACCCTATGGTGAATGGGTCTTGGCTTGGGATCTCTAAAATCTATTTTTGGGTTATCTTTTGTTGTGTCTGCACTCCCAGATTCTCAATTCTCACTATCGAAAAGCCAAAAGTAAATTATGTAGAAGATTTTTCATGATATGATAAATTTTCTTGAGACTTTGACAACTTTTCAACTTTCTTCATTTTTTTTCTTCAAAGTATCTTTCACCTAAAATCTGCAATCACACATCAAAGATAGAAAAATGTTGTTTGTTAGGTGAATGGAGGTTTGCCTTGGTCAAACACCATTTTGGTAATTAAACCTTGAAATGAAATAGAAAATCATGAAGGAATGATGAATGAAAAAATCTATGTAACAACTCATTAGACCTTATTTAAACCTTGGATTTTAGATTTACAACTTGGATGAATTAGCTTCAATGGATGTGGATCTTGATCATGAAACTTGATTTGAAATAATCTCCTTGAATACTTGAATAGATCTTGATTACTATGTAATTACCTCCATACCTATTAAATGTAATTAATTACACAAATCACATATCATAAAGCAAGTAAAAATGACACATTTCTAATATACAAGAAAAGAGATAAAGAATTATATTTAATAAATAAATTTGGAGTACAAGTATCATTTACAAGGCAAGACATCTGGGAACATTTCCCTTACAATAGACCTCATAGTCGATAGCATGACTATACATTATACTAAAAATTGAGCCTTCCTAATAATATCCTTTCGAATTTAGAAACTCCTTCGACCACTTCAAGGTTGAGAACATTATTAGAGAGTGTTTCCACCCTACCATGAAGTGATTCACTTTCCCATAATTCTTCTTGAAAAAGAATACCCGACCCAGCACGAGGGAAACTAGCAATGAAAATTGATAGGAGCAATGGAATTTGTGAAGTGAGACATATCTACATCTAATCACATAATGATTTATCAAACACAAGTATTACACCAAAAATTCTATCATACTTGACGCTTGTGCACCCATGAAGGTTGTGTACCAATTCATCTCCAAAATTGCTTGTTCCATCATTTCTTAAAAGCAACAAGGTAAAAATTTTCAAGTACAAGTACGCCATCATGATAGCATGTCTATATATAAGCAAACCTTTCAATAATCTTTCACAAGTGCATATCAAGAAATGTAGTGGATCCAATATAAGAACGTGCAAGTATAAAGCATGGAAGTAAAATATGCAATGTTAAATAAAGAAGGTATAGCTCATGTATGCATCTTAATACATATATTTATATTTAAGAATGTGTTTATACCTATTTATGAGTATATATTCTTATGTAATGATTACCAAGGTTTTCCTATATCATCCTTATTCGTGGAAATCTATATTTTGATACTGCATAAGAGGTATTTATTAGGAAATGACATCACTATGACCAAATTTAATAAGATTAAATAATACAATTCAACATATATTTATCCTACTTCTCTAAACTTATGGAGAAGGAATGTGCGACAAAGGGAAAGGGAAAGAAGACTCCTAAAGATGATGATAAGAGACTTGTGACTAGAGGATCGGCTGAGTGGAAGAAAACCTTTGATGCTGAGAAAAAGGAACAATTGGATATGGTTGAAAAGCATAAGATCTAGCAGTTAGAGATGACCAATACTCTTGGTGGCCTGAGTTAGTTTTTTCTTGTTGCTTTTTGTTTGGGTTAGGGTGTAGCTTAGGTTTTTTTTTTTTGTTTGTTGGTTGTTGGGTGTTGTTGGGTGTCTGTTGTTTTATCTTTATTTAGCACCCGTCGTCTGACATTTTTTGGCTGATGGGTTGTTGGTGATGATTTGTTCAGATTATCCTTTGTGACAGCATTTTGTGTCTTTTGTTGTAAAGTGTTTTGGGGTTCCTTCAAAACTTGTTTTCCCTATTAATCAAAACATCTATTTATCCTACTAATAGGAACACATGGCTTAACTATCATGATATCTTGAAACTACAACATGTACACAATATCCAATTATTCTATGGGTGGATGTAAATGTAAAATATAGCACCCATATATATAGTCCAATCATGTTTAGCATCAGTATATTAGAATCTATAAATGATCCATGCCAACTAAGGACTGAGTGAGATGTATCAACTCTATCATATGCATTTTTTCACTCATCCCTAGATATATTCTATCTAAGTATGACATCTGACAATGCATGCCAATAAACACATGCTTTCAACAAGCTTTAGTTTAGTTTCCCTCCAATCATTTATTGAATTGACTCATCTCTATCTATTCAAAAATAATCTTGAGTGATAATGCAACTAATTATACCACCTTTCTTAATTAGGAAGTATATGATTAAAAGATGATACACCCATTCATATTGATGCAGGAGCATCCAGTGGTGTAAGGGCAATCCTACATCACCCAAAAATATATTTACTTTCATTTAGATTTTTTTTGTAGATGTTTTTGCATTTCTGGATACCCTTTTCGTCGAAGAAGAATTCCCAACTTTCAGAACCTTTTCTGCTTTTTCTGCTCAACTGCTATTTTTAGCAGGTATGAAGGCGTGAGGAGACAAAAATTTAAGGGAAGCTTCAGGACATAATAATAAACACTTTGGTGAAAGAATCAGATCAAGAGCATTTCCGGTTCAAAAGTTATTCAAGTTTCAATTTCTGCTTTTTGCATTATGAAATCTTCGAAGCTAATTTTGAGGTACTTAGAGGCTCCGGATGGGCCTGAAAAATTGGCGGAATACGAAAGTGGTTAGCCTTTAGGCCCCACTTTCCGGCAAGAGATCTTCACGAGAGCTTTCCGAAAAGGTATTATCATTGAAGATCTGACGGTTAGATCTTGAGTTAGGGCTTCCGAAAGTTGGTGCATAATTTGAATCCCGTTTTTGGCTCCAAACAAAGAAACGGGCTATTTATGGGCGAGTTACTGTTTCTTTTAGGCAGTTTTTGGGGAAAGAAGATCGCATGCTGCGAATAGGGGAATTTCTGTAGTTTCTTTCTGTAATTTGCATGTATTGCAAAACTGGAGGATTTGAGATCCTCTGCATGTAGGAATTTCATACTTTGAAAATAATAAGATTTGTTAGTTTTTCTGTGTGATTTTCTGTGTCTCGGGTTGCACCCTCATCAAGTGGTATCAGAGCGGGTTTTCTTGAGCGTGTGGACAGATCGCCGATCGTGAGGCAGTTCGCACCAGGACTGTGGTTGTGGGTTCAAGATATTCAAGATGCCTCCAAGAGTGGCACGTGGTAGGCGAGGTGGTGCCAGAAATGCTGGTGGAAGAGATCCATTAGCGGCTGAGGGTTTCAGAGCCCTCTAGAGACAAATAAATGCATTACAAAGAGAGTTAAGAAGAGGGGTAAACCCGAGAAGGGGAGAAGAAAGTGAAGATGAAGAAGAGGTGGAAGATTCAGATGTAGAAGAGGAAGAAGAAGCTATTGATCAAGATCAAATGCGGCTGATAAGGGCCATTTCAAAGATCGGAAAAAGACCTAGAGTAGAAGTTCCCAGTTTTTCTGGAAGTCTAGACCCAGAAGAGTTGATTGAATGGATCAATGAGTTGGAAGAGTATTTCAAGTATGAAGAAGTAGAGGACCTAGATCGGGTTAAGTTAGCAAAAACGAAGCTAAAGGGCCATGCCAGTATCTGGTGGAAAGAGGTCCAACTAGAAAGAAATAAGAGAGAAAAGGGAAAGATCACCAGATGGGATCGCATGGTGGAGAAACTGAAGAAGCAGTTCATGCCAATGGACTATGAGTTAGATCTATTGAAGAAATTGCAAGGGTTGAAGCAAGGAAGTAGATCTGTGAAAGAATACACAGAAGATTTTCACAAGATGATCATCAGAACGGGACATGCAGAGGCCAACAAGGAGAAGGTAGCCCGTTATCTTAATGGGTTACGGCCGAGCATTCAAGAGGAGTTAAGCCTGGTCAGAATGGCCACCATTGAGGATGCTTACCAATTTTCGCTGAGAGTTGAAGAGAAGTTGAACAAGAGATTTGATAGCAAGCAAAAAGGACGAGGAGGTCAAAGCGGAAGGGGTAGCGGAAGATCTTTTGGAAGCCGAAATGAGGATGAGAAGAAAAATGAAGATGTGGGTACCAGTCGAAGCCAGAGGAATGATAACTTCTACCGCCCACGTGATCAGAATGGTGGTGATCAAAGAGGTAGAGGACGAGGAAGATTTGGGCAAGGACCTGGAAGAGGTGGTTTCAGAGGAACTTGTTTCCGATGTGGTGAAGAAGGGCATCGAGCCTATGAATGTCCACAATACCAAGGAAGGACAGACAAAAGGCCAGAAGGTCGTGCAAGAGTTGTGCATGTAGATGAGGAGGCTCAATCTGAGCATTCAGATGATGCTGAAAGGGGAGAAGCCCTAGTGGTTAGAAGAGCCTTGGTGACTGAAGAGAAGGAGCCAGAACAGAGGAAGAATTTGTTTCGCACAAGGTGCAAGTGTGAAGACAAATGTTGTGATGTCATTATTGATGGTGGGAGCACTGATAATCTAGTGTCAGAAGAAATGGTTACAAAGTTGAAGCTGAAGAGGGAAAGGCATCCACATCCATATCGGATTGCCTGGTTGCAGAAAGACCACAAAGTTCTAGTCAATGAGCAGTGCCTGGTGAAGTTCAAGATTGGAAGCTATCGTGATGAGGTACTCTGTGATATCATCCCCATGGATGCATGTCACATGTTGTTGGGAAGGCCGTGGCAGTTTGACAGGCGAGCTGTACATGATGGCCATGCAAACACTTATTCCCTGATGAAGGGTGGAGTCCGCCATAAGTTGAAACCCCTGAAGAAGGCCAAAGAAAAGGTATGCAGTAGTGCTAGAATTTGTTATGTCGATGGAAGGAAATTTTTAGAAGGCATAAAACATGAGCGTGTGTGTTATGCATTGATTCCTAAAATGGATAAGGAGGGTAGTGAGAAGGTTCCAGTAGAAGTTTCTGGGTTATTGAATGAGTTTCAGGATATTGTTTCTGATAATGTACCTGAGGGTTTACCACCAATGAGGAAGATCAGTCATCAGATTGACTTGATCCCAGGAGCCAGTTTGCCGAATAAGGCAGCTCATAGAATGACTCCTGCAGAAAATGAGGAGTTAAACAGACAAGTTGAGGAGTTGTTGAGAAAGGGTTTGATTCAAGAGAGTTTGAGTCCATGTGCAGTACCTGCAGTACTAGCACCAAAGAAGGATGGGGAGTGGAGGATGTGTACAGACTCTCGGGCCATAAACAAGATAACAATCAAGTATAGATTTCCCCTGCCAAGGATGGATGACCTGATGGACTGTTTGAGTGGAGCTCAGTACTTCACAAAGATTGATCTGAAGAGTGGATATCACCAGATTCGGATTCGAGAGGGAGATGAATGGAAGACCGCCTTCAAGACCAAAGAGGGCCTGTACGAGTGGTTAGTCATGCCTTTTGGGCTAACCAATGCACCGAGCACATTCATGCGGCTCATGAACGAGGTACTGAAAGAGTTCCTAGGAAGCTTTGTTATTGTGTATTTAGATGATATTTTGATATTCAGTAAGTCACTGGATGAGCATATAATGCATATTGGTAGAGTCTTTGAGAAGTTAAGAGAAGAGAAATTGCTGATTAATCTGAAGAAGTGTAGTTTTGTGAAGAAGGAGTTAGTGTACTTGGGGTTTGTTGTCTCGACAGAAGGTCTCAAGATGGACCCAGAGAAGGTGAAGGCTATTCTGGAATGGCCTACCCCAAGAACTACTACTGAGGTGAGGTCTTTCCATGGTTTGGCCAGTTTTTACAGAAAGTTTATTAGAAACTTCAGTAGTATTTGTGCACCCCTAACTGAAACAATGAGAGGGGATAGAAAAGAGTTCAAGTGGAGCACTGGAGCAGCAAGGAGTTTTGATCTATTGAAGCAGAAGGTGACAGAACAACCTGTTTTGGCTCTCCCGGATTTCAATAAGGTGTTTCAAGTGGATTGTGATGCCAGTGGTTGTGCCATTGGAGCAGTGTTAAGCCAGGAAGGTAAGCCCATTGCCTATTTCAGTGAAAAGTTAAATGATGCAAAGAGAAAGTACTCTGTATATGACCAAGAATTTTATGCAATAGTTCAAGCATTAAAGAAATGGAGGCATTATTTGTTGCCAAATGAATTTTTTATGTATACTAATCATCAAGCATTGCAGTACCTGAGTAGTCAGGGAAAATTAAATCAGAGGCATATGAAATGGGTAGAATTTTTGCAGAGTTATACATTTGTTTTAAAGCATAGGAGTGGGAAGTCAAATAGGGTTGCAGATGCCTTAAGTAGGAGGCATACATTGTTGATAGAAATGCAGATTGAGGTGGTTGGGTTCAGTGAACTCAAGACATTGTACCCGAATGATCCTGATTTTGCAGAGGCTTGGAAAGCTTGCAAGGAACCTGTTACAGTTGACAGGACAAAGTGGTTGGATTTCCTAATTCAAGAAGGCATGTTGTTTAAGGGAAGTCAATTATGTATTCCGAGGAGTTCCATGAGGGAGAATCTGATAAAGGAGAAGCACAGTGGAGGAATGGCAGGACATTTTGGTCGGGATAAGACCATTTCCATTATCAGTGAGCATTATTATTGGCCTCAGTTATCACAAGATGTGAAGAAGTTTGTGCAGAGTTGTAGGGTATGTCAAATGGCTAAAGGAGTGAGTCAGAATACAGGGTTGTATCAGCCCTTACCTGTACCAGAGAGGTCGTGGGAGGATATAAGTATGGACTTTGTTCTTGGTTTGCCAAGGACACAGAGAGGGAATGATTCAGTATTTGTGGTGGTTGATAGGTTTTCGAAGATGGCACATTTCATCCCATGCCAGAAGACCCATGATGCAGTCCACATTGCTGACTTGTTCTTCAAGGAGGTGGTGAGGCTACATGGTTTGCCAAAGAGTATAGTCTCAGATCGTGATACAAAATTTGTTGGATACTTTTGGAGGACCTTGTGGAAGAAGTTGAAAACAGAGTTGAAGTTTAGTTCTGCACACCATCCCCAGACTGATGGGCAGACTGAAGTTGTGAACAGGAGTTTGGGTAACCTACTGAGATGCTTGGTAGGAGATAAACCAAAGGGATGGGATTTGATCTTACCCCAGGCAGAATTCGCTTACAACAATTCTGTCAATAGAAGCACTGGTAGATCACCATTCCAGATTGTGTATGGAAGTAGTCCTAGGACTGCTCCAGAATTGAGGAAGATGGACCAAGAGAAGAAGACAAGTGGTGAAGCTGAAGACTTTGCAGAACACATCAAGAATATGCATGAGAAGGTAAAAGAACACATTAACAAGATGAATATGCAGTATAAGGCTAAGGCAGATCAAAAGAGGAGGTATAAGGAGTTTCAGATTGGTGATGAAGTGATGGTCCACTTGAGGAAAGAAAGGTTTCTAGTAGGAACCTATAACAAATTGAAGATGAAGAAGTTCGGTCCCTGTAAAATTTTGAAGAGGCATGATTCAGGGAACGCATATGAGGTAGAGTTGCCAGATGGATTCAACATTTCCCCTGTGTTCAACATTGCAGATTTGATAGAATATCATGAGGGTGGCGCAGAGGAAGTACCAGCAATGGAACAGTGCGGTATTCCAGCACCTACTTCAGAAAAGGAGGAGATTGAAGAAATCTTGGATAGCCGTGTAGGAAGGAGTACCAGAAATAGGCAATATGAAGAATATCTGGTGAAGTGGAAAGGAAGGCCTGTGGAAGATTCATCCTGGTTGTCCAAGGCAGAGGTTGACCGTTTGGGTTTTCCTCAACCATCTGAGAAGTGACGGAGTCACTTTTCAAATTACCCTGGGTGTCTGATGCAGGAGCATCCAGTGGTGTAAGGGCAATCCTACATCACCCAAAAATATATTTACTTTCATTTAGATTTTTTTGTAGATGTTTTTGCATTTCTGGATACCCTTTTCGTCGAAGAAGAATTCCCAACTTTCAGAACTGCTTTTCTGCTTTTTCTGCTCAACTGCTATTTTTAGCAGGTATGAATTTGAAGGCGTGAGGAGACAAAAATTTAAGGGAAGCTTCAGGACATAATAATAAACACTTTGGTGAAAGAATCAGATCAAGAGCATTTCCGGTTCAAAAGTTATTCAAGTTTCAATTTCTGCTTTTTGCCTTATGAAATCTTCAAAGCTAATTTTGAGGTACTTAGAGGCTCCGAATGGGCCTGAAAAATTGGCGGAATTCTGACGGTTAGATCTTGAGTTAGGGCTTCCGAAAGTTGGTGCATAATTTGAATCCCGTTTTTGGCTCCAAACAAAGAAACGGGCTATTTATGGGCGAGTTACTGTTTCTTTTAGGCAGTTTTTGGGGAAAGAAGATCACATGCTGCGAATAGGGGAACTTCTGTAGTTTCTTTCTGTAATTTGCATGTATTGCAAAACTGGAGGATTTGAGATCCTCTACATGTAGGAATTTCATACTTCAAAAATAATAAGATTTTTTAGTTTTTCGGTGTGATTTTCTGTGTCTCGGGTTGCACCCTCATCACATATATGATGAGTAAATAATGGACTTAGATTTTACCAATCAGACATAAATAACTATTGTATTATATTTTAACAAATCCATACAAATTTATTAAATTCTAATATATTATTCATATATCATAAGAGTGAACCTATTTATTAGGAACCATTACTTAAATAAACCAAGAGTCCAAATATTATAGTAGTTAATGAAAGCATTGACTAATATTAAAGAATCGGGTACTTGAGCAGATTGCAATATTATGAACTCTAAAAAAATAACATAAGATAACCTTCTACTTGCATTGAAGGCAAGATAGTTGGAGGCCCGAGCAGTGAAAATAGTAAATGCCATTACATTGAATGATTCAACCTTATCTTAATCTTAAAATATCATTGTGAGAGCTCGCATGGGAAAATGAGTCTAATATCGGTTATTTGAAAATGTGAGTTTTCTAAGTGGATGTCTAGTTTAGGACTCTAGTATGCATGTTCTTGGTACACCCAATTAGTTTGGACCATGCAGAACCGCTTGTATGGTGTATATGATTAACCATGGTTACCTATGAAGGGAAAGGTTAGGGTCATCCAGGGTACATAAAGTATGAATATGGTGATGCTCGTGGTATCAGATGGTCTAAGCTATTGTCCCAACTTACAGATAATCTCGCAAATTAATTAGATTCAATATAATTCAACTGAAATCAATCATAAACAACTACTCATTTTAACATCTAGAACTTGTAAAAATACAAGAACTCACAAAATCAATTACAGAGGCCACATGGTGGTTCGTAATAGAGTAGGAATTTATAAGGGAGTAATGGAAGAGTTTGAGAGTGCCAAAAACTAAAGTATGGTCGCATGTATATCAACTTTGTTCATTATCCAAATGGGCTTGCATGTATACTTTCTATGTATATTATCTGAATGGGCTTACATATATAATATCTCTATTGGATTTAATGGTTCGAGCTTACTGCTCAAATGGGCTTGAGCTTACTGCTCAAATGGGCTTTCCTATTTAAGGCTTGTGTTTATTGTTCAAATGACATGACGCTCGAAGGAGCCATGCATATGATACGTTTGATTTATATTTCGATGAAATCTGTTAGCAGTCTATATCATGTTACAATAATAATTTTCAAAAGAAACTCTAGATCGAGCTTCGAACGACCATTAGAGCATATCGGAATGGTATACCTTGTTAGAAGTCATAGTTGAAAATGCCTCGGTAAGCATGCATCAAAATTGTGGGAGCATATACAAGGTATGCGAACTGTCTGATGTAATGCCTAGAGGGATGATTTTCCATGGGAACCCTCATAGTTACAGAAGAAGACATCTTTATTTCAAAGGAATGCATGATATCTAATCATGAAAGATTATTAATAAGGCTTTAGAAGCTCTCAAGAAAACATAATGGGAAGGAAAGAATGAGACCGAAATACAAATCATCCAAGAGGCTATTTCTTTGTTGTTCTCAACACAGTTCCATTATTTCAAAACTCCTGTGTCAAGAACTTCCTAATTACTAGAACTTCGAAGAGATTTCATCCTTTTCCAACTTAAAACTTTAGAATAACATATCAATATGCTAAGGACATGTTCCTCTATCCAAGTTGTGTGTAGTTAAGACACCACAGGATATACTGGTTAGAAGAATATAAAAATAGAAGAAATGGAGACTGTGAATCACCAGACTTAAGGTTTGAGAGCCCAAATGATTAAAAGAATAAGTGACACTCCGAACATGCATGCAAAATGGAAAGGCAAAAACAAATATCATGAGTTAGAAAACAAAATGTCTAATACAAACGTTTATTTTCAAGACTTGTATGAATATAAAAGTGAGACTAATATCTTTTATCAGTATTAAAACTTCAAATCTACTCATTACTACTTGGCGAAAAAGGGGCTAATTGGCATACCTTAATCGTTGATGAGCATAGACTGGTACCTTTTGTTATGATTCCACTCGTGCTTTAAGTCCCTGATATAAACCTTCTAGAAAGACTTCAATGCCTAATTGAAGGAGTATACGTCTCTATCGGTGCAACAAAGGTCTTCATATATAGTTAGCATGACCTCTACAGGTTCAGAAGCATTTTCTTGTAATTCATTTTTAAATTTCTCATCCTCCCTCTATTTATGACTTTCAATCTTCTTATTTATCCTCTTTTTGCAAAACTCCCTAGTTGTGCGAGCATTTTCAGTAGGTTTTGTTTCCCCCTCCAATGCATGGGTAGTGTAATGCTAAAAATCCTACCCTCATTCATTTTTTGCCCTACTAAAAAAAGTTAAATCGTTATTTCTCCTCATAACACCTTTTTCCTTCTTTCAATAATTTATCATTCATTATGCCAGAACGAGAGCGGCTTACTTCATGCATGCCATCATTTTTCAAAAGCACGTGCAAGTTTTAAATGAATTGCATGATGGTTACTTTAATCAACTTTCCTAATTTTTCAAAAGTGATTCAATTTTCTTTTTTTAATAATTAAATTTGTACAAGAAAATGAGATGTGGCATAATACATCATCATATTAGTTCAAACAACATACATGATGCAACAAATCTTTCACATGATGATAGGAATCTTGATTGCTGTAATAATCTTCAATAAATCTGCTCTTGAATCCCTTGAAAATGTGTTTGAATGCTCTACTAACACTCTTGTGAAAGTAATCTTAGCTTGCTTGAAATATTCAAGCTTGAAAAATCTAGGTGAAACATAGTGAAATAACCTTGTATTTATACATTTATTAAGATTAATTCCCAAAATTCAAATATCACAAGCCAACATTTAATTATGGATTTGAAATCATTAGCATGCCGCCAAAAACATAGTTTGATATTTAGGTCCTAGGTCTAAGTGAGGACCCATTCACCATATGGCAAATAGGTCCTAGGCCACTTACCTAGGACACACATTGTTCAATGTTAAACATTGTGTTATGGCATTTAGGAATGTTGGGTTTTATCTCTCAAAAATTGTAATTAATTAGGCTTGGATTTGAATTAAAGGGGCCAATTAAGGAATAATTAACCTCAATCAATTAATGAAGCCTTGGATTGATGTGAAAGCGTAAAGGTACACCATACAACCCCAAAAATAAGGCATAATTAGGTTTATTTTATCATTAATTATTCATTCACAAATTAAATGTGAAAAAGGGATACTTTTCCTACACTACATTTATCCCCCACTTTAGTGCGAGGATGAGTACAAGCGTCGAATCACACTAAAGTAGACATTCAAGAAAATTATGCATACAACAATGACAAAGATACATAATCATACAACATAAAATACCAAAAAGATCAAGCCTAGACTGTCTGATCGACATGGAACACATCTAAGCTTTTGGTTTTGCACTCACTCCAAGGTAGTAGAACTTCAGGTTGTCCACTAGGTGAGTCTCCCAAATGGATGGAAAATGAGAATCATATTAGGCTCACATACCATATCAAATCTATCCTCCCGAAAACTTCAATAAGGCACCACAAGACAAGGCTTCATGCTCCATATGGCTTAACAAGTTGCATTAAATGTTAAGCATCTATGAAAAATGGCAAGGTTTTCATAGGAAAGCAAGGTGTGTTATGTTAGGTGGCCTTGAATTTAGGGTTTGAGCTTCACAAGGCCAAAAATTTGTGCTATGCTAAAGACTTATGAACAATAATGCTAGTAAAGGTTTTTGTTCAAAGGTATTTTTCTTAGTTTTTGTAAGGTCTTCTTCTTAGGGAACACCGTGCCTAATGTCTCCAAAAGAGGACAAGTTAAGAGTAAAAGATTCACAACTTAGGGAATGTGGTTTATTGTATCACCACTAAGAGGAAATTTGTACACTAAGAAATATTGCACTCTTGGAGAACATCAAACCCAATGAAACCACCAAGAAAAGGATGCATCGCAAGAAATAAGAAAATCACACCATAAAACAAGAGAAATGTCAAAAGATATTATCGATGTATGCCCCCACTTTGAAGCAAATTCTAACACTGAGAAATTGCTTTAAAATATCAAATGTTCAATTCTAAGATATGAGAGCCTCCTTGAAAAGCCTTATACCAAATCATATGTTTCTGAAATGAAGCTACGTCATGAAAAAAGAAAGAGGGCTTGCCCCCAAAAATACATAAGGGGCCTGTGGATTCAAGGTCAGTATATATTTGCTACAATGTTGTTATAGAGCTCAGAAACACTATCATTCCCCAAATACTCATAGAATTGGAAGAATGAAACATAGAGAGAAAAAAAACAAAGAAAAATCTTTCATGTCAACATGGAAGAGACCTAAATGTCTTGATGCCTTGCATCATCCCCAAAAGGAAAACATAAGATAAAAAAAATGAAAATATTTACAAAATATAGAAGAATGTAGATACAAATAGAGTAATTAAAAAAAAATAGAGAGAGATACATCAAATGAAACAGTATGAGGAATCACATTGCGCACATGAAATCACATAAAGGAACATGAAAAAGAAAAAAAAGGAAAAAGACTAGTACTTGGCACATGCAAGTCAACCTATTAGTAGGTCATTTGCATCTCAATCTCATTTGGTTTATACGGAAGGTGGACAACTAGCCAAAGGGACAACATCAAGTGCCAAAACTAAGACAGGGATATCTAACCCCTTGCCCCCTGTAAGTGCAGGACAAGGATGAGATGAGTTGGGTGATGAGAATGAGCTCCTTGTGATAAAGAGTGATTTGCAATGAATGTTAAACATGTAATATTGAGGGTGCTATGATCCTACAACTATTACATGGAAAGGAGAAAATTGCATGCAATTTCTATACAATTATTTTGTCATAGGAATCATTATCATCAAAATAAAAATCACTCAATATCAATTTTATTGCACAACACTCATTAGTAAGATGCTCAAGAGTTCTATGATATGTGCAATACTTCATGTTGGTTTTAGGTATGTTACTTCTACTGGGAGGTGATTTAATCCAACCTTTTTTAAGGAGGTGTTCCATCTTTCATTCAATTTTTTTTAGTATGTTGGAATGGAATTTTTTTGAGTTTTTAAGGTTTGGATTACTTTCTTGATTCACCAATTTGTTGAGGTATACATTGAGGAGGAGGACCTAAGATTCCCTTATCATCCATATGAGGAATTATTTGTTCCTTAAGAAGGAGGAAATTTATGTTGGGAGGAGGATCTTGATATCCTAATCCTTTGGTTTCTTCAATAGGAAGTTGCTCTAAAAGTTTCTGAATTTCATGCACATTAGCTATGTCACGTCCTTGCTTAGTTAAAATCTTAAAGCCTTGGTCATAAGTCTCTTCTAGGTTGATGAGAGTGTTGGTCACTTTTTTAACATAAGATGGATAGATATGCACTTGATTAGAGGAGCTAGGTTCACTCATTGTTGGAAGTTTATGCTTATTTTGTGACTTAATTTTAGGATGTAAAAGACCAAACATTTGAAGTTGTGTTGGTTGGTTCATGGAAGGATGAAATGGTGCATTATTCTAAAGATTTTTAAGGAAAGATCATTTATGAATTCATGCATTCTAGCATCATATTCTCCAATGATGTCAACTTCACGAGAAAACTCATTAGGAGTTGGTTGAGCATGGTTAGGGTCAATTGCATTAGGATCATTTCCAAAAACACAACTTGAAACATCAACCAAGGAGAACAAGGAATTCCACACATAGCTAAAACACTTGTCCATTTTCAAATTTAAAATAAGGTAATTTTCATATTATACTATGCAAAAACCTATAAATAAAGTCTTGTAGGTGTAATTTTGAAATCACACAATGCACTAATTTTATTAAATTAAGTTAAATATGACCAAAATGAAGAAAAAAAATCTACAAACAAAAATAGAAATCTGAAAACAACAAACAAGAATGCAAAAATGAAAGTTTTAATACCCAAAAAATCAAGAAATGAGCCTGATCAGGGACTCATTCACCCTAGGGTGAATGGGTCCTAGATGAGGGTTTTGAAAAGTTATAGATTTTTTTGTTAATTTCAATGGTTTCTTGATTTTGATCTGATACAAAAATTTAGAGTTTTATTTTTTTGTGAATTCAATGTTGAATGCAATTGTTAAATGTGGTAAAATGACAACCTAGAAAACCTAATTTGATATGCAATTTTCTTTCAAATTTCAAATGAAATAAATATGATGCAATGCTATGTAAGTGATATGTAAGATTATTGATTATTCTTTTTCATTTTTCATATTTAAAGAATGCAAATATGGAATCCTAAAAGCCTTAGATGCAATGCAAAGTTAAATTCAAACTAGACACCATAAATGAGACTCAATTCAATACAAAGAGATATAAATTAATTCAATATATAAATCTAGGGTAAAAGAGCACTCCACAATCAAAAAAATGTAATGATAAAACTCAAGTTCACCACAATGAGACAAAGAAAAATGGGAGGTAGTGATAAAGAGGGTTCACCAAAATGATGATAAATAACCCTATTTTCCTCTATTTCATTCAAGAAATGAGATCCAAATAATGAAGTGATTGCCAACCAAAAGGTGAGTCAAGTCAAGGTATGAATTAGAAAATTTATCCTTTATGTAAGGATAGAGGTATGAGCTAAATAACACTTTGGGGAGAAATATTAAGATCATCGATCAAACTCCAGAATGTAAGCTATAAAATGCAAATGAAGGATAAGAATCAAAACTAATAGCAACAGTAATCAAAAGGTAGATATGGGAAGGGGAAAAAAATGTGTACCATTCACGAAAAGTCACCTTTTAAAGCTCATCGAGGACTCATTCGCCCTATGGTGAATGGGTCCTAGCAATGGCTCTCTGGAATCTATTTCTAGGTTCTCTTCTATTGCACGTTTGCACTCCCAGATTCCCAATTCTCACTCTCGAATATCCAAAATTAATTTTGTAGAAGAGTTTCCATGATAGTACAACTTTTCTTGCAACTTTGACAACTTTTCAACTTTCTTCATTTTTTCTCTTCAAAGGGTCTTTCACCTAAAATCTGCAATCACACATCAAAGAGAGAAAAATATTTTTTGTTAGGTGAATAGGTGTTTTCCTTGGTCAAACCTCATTTTGGTAATTAAACCTTCAAATAAAATAGAAAATAATGAAGGAATGATGAATGAAAAAATCTATGTAATAACTCACCAAACCTTATTTGAACCATGGATTGTAGATCTGAAACTTGCATGAATTGGCTTCAATGGATGTGGGTGGATCTTGATCATGAAACTTGATTTGAAATATTTTCCTTGAATACTTGAATAGATTGTGAATAAGTTACACTGCCATATTATCTCAAATGACATGCATGATGCAACAAATATTTTTCATGATGATAGGAATCCTTATTGCTGCAATAATATTCAATAAATATGCTCTTGAATTCCTTCAAAATGCTCTTCAATCCCCTAATAATGCTCTTGTGAAAGTACTCTTAGCTCGCTTGAAATCTTCTGGCTTGAAAACTCTAGGTGAAACATAGTGAAATAATCTTGTATCTATACATGCATCTTAAGATTAATTCCGAAAATTTAAATTATCACCATCTAACATTGAATTGTGGATTTGAAATCATTAAAATACAGCCAAAAATATAGTTTGAATTCAGGTCCTAGGTCTAAGTGAGGACCCATTCACCCTATGGTGAATGGGTCCTAGGCCACTTACCTAGGACACACATTTCTCAATGTTAAATATTATGTTATGGCATTTATGAATGTCGGAATTATCTCTCGTAAATTGCGATTAATTAGCCTTGGATTTGAATTTAAAGGGAAAATTAAGGAATAATTAACCTCAATAAATTAATGAAGCCCTACATTAATGTGAAAGTTTAAAGGTACACATTACAACACCAAAAATAAGACACAACTAAGTCCATTTTATCATTAATTATTTATTCCCAAATTAAGTGTGAAAAAAGGATACTTTTCCTACACTACATGTATGTATATATGTATGTTTTTGTGCTTGAATGTATGCATTTTTGTATGTATGAATGTATTCTTGTATGTATGTACATGTATGTATGTATGTATGTATGTATGTATGAATGGATGAATATATGTATGAATGTATGCATATGTACTTATGTGTATGAATGTATGCCTATATGTACATATGTATATATGTTTGTATGTATGTATGTTTGTATGTGTGTATGTATGTGCAAGTGTGTATGTATGTTTGTATTCTTGAATGTATGTATACATGTATGTTTGCACGTATAAATGTATCTACATATGTATGAATGTGTGTATGAATGTATGTATGAATTTATGTATGTTTATATTTATTTTTTATTGCATCCATTTACATAGAGTGAGTATTCACCATTAGGAGGGGTCCCAAAGTGGATTTAGAAACTATGTCAAATTTATATACCAAAATGGTGAACTTGAAGCTCTAAAGTATATGGTTTAGTGTATAGGTATGAGGTTTGACAAAATTGTAGGATTTAGGGTTTAATGTATAGGGTTAAGGTTTGACAGATAATGTTCAGGGTTGAGGGTATAGGATTAAGTGTCTAGGATATAAGGATTAAGGTTTAGGATATTCAGTATAGGGTTGAGGGTACAAGGGTGAATTTAGGGTTTCACATTTAAGTATGGGGTTGATGGTTTAGGTTTGAGAGTATAAAGTTAAGCATATATGGCATAGGGACTATGGTTAAGAATATTAGGTATAGGGCTTAGGGTATGAATTGAGGATATAAGGAATAGGTTTAAGGGTTGAGAGTGTAGGATTTAGGTTTTAAGTATAGGTTAGAGGGTATAGGGTCAAGGAACAATCTTCAAGGTTTAGGTTATAAGGTTGAGGGTATAGGGTAAATGGATGAGGGTTGAGGATGTAGGGTTTAGGGTTTAAGGTATAAGATTGAGGGTTGAGGGATTAAGGCTTAAGTATAGGGTTGAGGGTTGATGGTTTAGGGATAACATTCATCACATTTAGTTTATAAGATTAAGTAAGGTATAGGGATTAGGGTTTAGGATATTGGGCGTAGGTTTTAGGGTAGGGGTTGAGGCAACAAGGCATAGGTTGAAAGGTTGAGACTATATTGTTTAGGTTTTAAGTATAGGGTTGAGGGATAATTTTCAAGGTTTAGGCTATAAGGTTGAGGGTATAGGGTATAGGAATGAGGGTTGAGGTTGTGGGATTTACGATTTAAAGTATAGGGTTGAGGGTTGAGGGTTTACAGTTGAGGGATAATGTTCAACCCATTAAGTGTATAAGATTAAGTGTGTGGGGTATAGGGATTATGATTTAGGATATTGGGTATAGGGTTGAGGGTTGAGGGATTGAGGGTATAATGCATAGGGTTAAGGGTTGAGAGTATATAGTTTAGGGTATAATGCATAGGGTTAAGGGTTGAGAGTATATAGTTTAGGGTTTAAGTACAGTGTTGAGAGATAATATTCATGGTTTAGGGTATAAAGTTGACGGTATAGAGTATAGGGATGAGGGTTGAGGTTGTTGGTTGTATGGTTTAAGGTATAGGAATGAGAGATGATGAATTAGGGCTTAAGTATAGGGTATAGGGTAGAGGTTTGATGGTTTAAAATTGAGGTAAAATTTTTAGGGTTGAGTGTTTAAGGATAAGTGTATAGGGTATAGGGCTTAGGATTTAAGATATTGGGTATAGGGTATAGATTGAGAGAATAAGGCATAGGTTGAAGGGTTGAGAGTTATAGTTTAGGGTTTAAGTATTGGTTCGAGGGATAATATTCAAGGTTTATGTTATTAGAGTGAAGGTATAGGGTATAGGGATTAGGGTTTAAGGTATAGGGTTGACACTTGAGGAATTAAGGTTTAAGTATTGGTTTGAGGGTATAGTGTATAGAGTTGATGGATTGAGGGTATAAGGCATAGGGTGAAGGGTTGAGAGTGTATGTTTTAGGGTTTAAGTATAGTGTTTAGGGACAATGTTTAGAGTTTAGGGTATAAGGTTGAGGTTATAAGGCATACAAATGAGGGTTGAGGGTGTAGGGTTTAGGGTTTAAGGTATAGGTTTGAGGGTTGAGGGATTAGGGCTTAAGTATAGGGTATAGGGTATAGGGTTGAGATTTTACAGTTGATGGATAATATTCAAGACTGATTGTTTAAGGCTAAGTGTATAGGGTATATGGATTAGGATTCAAAATATTGGGTATAGGGTTTAGGGTATGGATTTAGGGTATAAGGCATATGGTGAAGGGTTGAGAGTGGATAATATTCAATTTTTAGGGTAAAATATTGAGTGTTTAGGGTATATGGATAAGGGTTATGGGTGTAGGAATTAGGGTTTAAGGTATAAGGTTGAGGGTTGAGCTATTAGTGCTTAATTATAGGGTTGAGGGTATAGGGTTGAGGGTTTATAATTGAGGGATAATGTTCATGGTTGAGTGTCTAAGGTATAGGGTTAAGGGTGGAGAGTGTAAGGTTTAGGGTTTAAGGTATATGATTGAGGGTTGAGGGATTAAGGCTTAAGTATTTGGTTGAGGGTATAGGGTGTAAGGTTGATTTTTTACAATTGAGGGATAACATTTAGGGTTAACTTTCTAAGGTTAATACTATAGGGTATAGGGATTAAGGGTTGAGGGTCAAGGGTTTAAGGTTAAGGGTTGAGGGTGTAGATTTTATGGTTTAAGGTATGTGGTTGAGGGTTGAGGGATTAGGGCTTAAGTATTGGGTATAGGGTATAGGGTATAGGGTATAGGGTATAGCGTATAGGGTTGAGGATTGAGGATTAAGGATTTACAATTGAGGGATAGTGTTAATGGTTGAGTGCCTAAGGTATAGGGTTAAGGTTTGACGATGTAGAGTTTAAGGTTTAAGTTATTTGATTGAGGATTGAGGGATTAAGGCATAAGCATTTGGTTGAGGGTATAGGGTTGAGGGTTGAGTGTTTATAGTTGAGGGGATATGTTTAACATTGAGTATCTAATGTAGAGTATATATTGTATATGGATTGAGGGTTGAGAGTGTAGGGTTAAGGGTTTAAGGTATATGGTTGATAGTTGAGGGATTAGGGCTTAATTATTGGATTAAGGGTATAGGTTTAGGGTTTAGGGTTGAGGATGTATAGTTGATGATAATGTTTAGTGTTGAGTGTCTAAGGTATAGGGTTAATGGTTGAGGGTTTGCGGTTTAGGGTTTAGGGTTTAAGGTATACAACTAACATTTGAGGGATAAGGGCTTAATTATTTGGTTGATGGTTGATGGTTTATAGTTGAGGGATAAATTTTAGGGTTGAGTGTCTAAGATTAAGTGTATAGGGTATAGGGATTAAAAGTTAAGGGTGTAGATTTTAGGGTTAAGGGTTGAGGGTGTAGGGTGTAGGGTTTAGGGTTTAATGCATATTATTTAGGTTTGAGGGATTAGGGATTAATTATTTCGTTGATGGTATAGTTTATATGGTGGAGGATTGATGGTTTGTAGTTGAGTGATAAAGATCAAGGTTGAGTGTCTAAGGTTAAGTGTATAGGGTATAGGGATTAGGGTTTAAGATAATGGGTATAGGGTTTATGGTTTAAGATATTAGTTATAGGGTTTAGGGAATGGGTTGATGGTATAAGGCATAGGGTGAAGAGTTGAGATTGTATGGTTTAGGGTTTAAGTATACGGTGTCGAGTATAAGGTTTAGGGTATATGGATGAGGTTTGAGGGTGTGGGTTTGAGGTTTTAAGGTATAGTATTGAGGGTTGAAGGATTACATATTAAGTATTGGGTTGAGAGTATATGGATTATGGATTAGGGTTGAGGGTTTAGGGTTTAGGTTTAAGGTATAGGGTTGAGGATTGAGGGATTAGGACTTAAGTATTGGATTGAGGGTGTAGGGTATAGGGATGAGGTTTGAGAGTGAAGGGTTTAGGATTTATGGTATAGGGTTGAGGGTGTAGGTTTTAGGTTTTAAGGTATAGGGTTGAGGGTTGAGGAATTAGGTCGTAAGTATTGGATTTAGGGTATAGGGTATAGGGATGAGGTTTGAGGTTGCAAGGTTTAGGGTTTACAGTTAAGGGATTAGAGCATAAGCATTGGGTTGAGGGTATATGGTATAGGAATGAGGGTTGATGGTGTAGGATTTATGGTTTAGGGTTTAAGGTATAGGGTTGAAGGTTGAGGGATTAGGAATTAAGTATTAGGGTGAGGGTATAGGGATAAGGGATAAGGGATAAGGGTGTAGGGTTTAGGGTTTAGGGTTTAGGGTTTAGGGTTGAGGTTTTAGGATATAGGGTTGAAGGTTAAGGGATTAAGGATTAAGGATAATGTTGAGGGTATAGTTTATAAGTATGAGAGTTGAGGGTGTAGGGTTTAGGGATAAGGGTTTACAATTGATGGATATCGTTTAGGGTTGAATTTCTAAGGTATAGAGTTAAGGGTTGAGAGTGTGGGGTTAAGGGTTTAAGGTATAGGGTTGAGGGTTGAGAGATTAGGGCTTAATTATTAAGTTGAGGGTATAGGGTATAGGGATTAGGGTTGAGGGTGTAGGGTTAAAGGTTAAAGTTATAGGGTTGAGGGTTGCAAGATTAGGGCTTAAGAAATTGTTTGAGGGTATAGGTGTTTGGGATAAGGGTTGAGGGTGTAAGGTTTATAATTTAATGTATAGGCTTGAGGATATAGGGATGTTGCATTAAATGGAAACACACACACAAAGGTTCATTTCATGTACAATGACATAAACGAATTAACAAGGGAATTATGTTGAAATTTCATATCACACAGAAAACAAGACATACATGTAGCACTTATGATTTATGTTATCATTTCTCAAAAAAATTAACAAATTCATCAAATCAAAAATGTATGAGCATGCTTTGAAAAAGTTAAAATTTTAAAATGAGAGATTTGAATCTCGTAGTTGGAGACACGTCATCTTCCACATGTCAAGATGGAGGGACGCCATCTACCACATCTCAAATTTAAATTACATCATCACTCACATGTGAAGATGGAGGTAAGTCATATTTCCAATCTCAACTTCAAGGTATGTAATTATTCCATCTCTAATTTAAGGGTTTTGTATATCCCATCCAATTTAAAGATTGACTAAATTCCTAATATTGCAAGAAAATTACCTTTGAGAACACCTCCTAGAATTTGTTGTAGAAAGACCAGGTATTTGATTGATATTGATGAGAATATTGTGTAGCTGATGGTGTTGGAATTTTGTGTTGTCATTGGTGCCAATAGATATTTCTTGTTGTATTTATGTCAACCTATGGAGATTCTTTTATTAGTTGAATCAGGGTATGTGTAGGATCATCATGGAAAAAACATGCCCTTAAGTGGCAATGAAAATTCAGAAAATCAGAGTTGGGAAACTTGACATAAAAATTTGAATAAGTTATCTATATTATTTCAAAAATATGTAACAATAGAATCTATGGAAAATTGAATGTAGTTTCTAAACTACAAGGTGAATTTTTGTAAAAAAAAAATCTATTTGGTGAAAATTTTTAATTTCAATGCAGTAGTACTAAAATTTTAGGGAAAAGATAAGAAGTAGGTGTCTGTCTGACCACCCTAACCATAATAAAATGATAATATTTTTTTATAATATTTTAGATATAAGTAGAGGACTCATGTTCGGATGTGATGCATATATTTTGTAAATTTTTTTTAAATAAATAATTAATTATGATTTTTTTATTACAACTTTTAAAAAATATAAAAACTCGTGTGTATGACCACTTTAACTTGGTCAAAACTTCATTAAATTATTATTTATTTATTTTAATCCTATAGTATGCCAAGCATAGAATGTAACCCATGTTTTGGTTTCAAAAAATGTGATACCGTTTGAAAGCTATATATGTTTTTCTTTCAGACTATCAATCAGGACTTTAGTCGTAATTCTAATAAAAAATAAATAATTATTATTTATTAGATTCTAAGTAAAATATAATTTAGATTGGTATAAAGCTGAGAAGGTCCTTTACAAACACTTTTCATTTCATCAATTTTGGGTAAAATAAAAGTCGTCAGCCATATGGGCGAAGTCTGGAAAAGCAAGGTAAGTTGTTAAACACATTTTACATGTTGACTTTTTAGGATTGGTAGGTCCGAACCAAATCCTGAGCCTAATCCCTAGGCATTAAATTTTGTGTCAGCATATCAGATATCCGATTCAAATCTTATATCCGATTTGAATTTGATATATGATATGTTTTAGATATGAGTTTTAAAAAAATTATACAATCTTTAATATATTATTTAAAAATGCAATAGAGTTTATAATTTAATATATATAATATACAATAAATTTTATAATGTAATATATTTAATATACAATTTATGATAATCTCTTACCGGATTGTGTATTTAATATATAATATATTATTAAATGTATAATATTTAAATATTATTTAAATATTTTAGTTAATCTATAAATATTTAAATATATATTAAAAATATATAAAATATTTAAATATTATCTATTTCCCTCTCTCTCTCTCCACCTCTCTCTCTCTCTCTCTCTCTCTCTCTCTCTCTCTCT